>JARHVA010001579.1:1652500-2055000 GCA_037957365.1 Torreya grandis
AACTATATATCACTTTAGTCTTATAGAATTGGTTATAGACATCAGTTATAAGGATAACACATCTATAGGTTTGATGTACTAAAGGAGAATTTTATGAGCCACATTTACCAAGTTACAAGCTAGGTCATTATTGTACTTGCTTATCACACATTTCATGATTTACACACAAGCCAAAATGAAGGGAGAGATAAATAATTATGAGGCCATATTTAAGGTATTATCCATTTAAGCATTATCTATTGATATAGGGGTATATGGGGTAGCTCGATAATATGTGCACACTAACCCATTTTTCCCACAACCAATATTAATATGAATAACTAGGTTTTTGCTATTTTATAGGGAGTAATAGTTCATTATCCATGTTTTAATGCACAAAAGTGAAGGTGACATATAACTCAGAAGTATCTAGGTGGTCACATCTAATTTAAGTAGGTATTCCATACTAGACACCTCCATCTGAGCTAGATAATAGCATCAACATAATTGTCCTTGGTTGACACAAGTGTTTTTAATTGTAAAAGTCACATTTATTGAATAAATTTACTATTCTATAATCCATATCTGGTCCACTCTATACCTATTATAGATCTAGATATGTATTAGCATCATAATAATCTTTCTTTTTGTATCATTATAATATCTAGCATATATATACTTTATATCTTTAATCTCTTAGCATGATAAATTTAGTATATATTTTATCTATGTTTAAAAAAAAAATTGGCCTATTTAAGAGATATTATAACATACTTGTGCCCTAGGATATCTCTATCCCATTTAATCCTAGATTTTAAATATCTAGATTTTATGGTTAAATAAAGAGTTCCAACATCTACAAGTGCATATATCATGTGTCTGCTTATCCCTATATCACACTCAAAGATGTGTGAAACATATGTGTATATAGAAATGAAATGATATGTTATATACTAAAATAAATAAAACAACATATATGCCAATGAGCTAATAAAAATTGGGAATGCTATTTTTTTTTAAATATTTGAATGTTTTTTGTAATTTTTAATTTTTTTTTTTAAAATTTTTAGAATATCTAATTTTTGTGTATTTTTGGAATATTTTGAAAATAAAATTATAGCATACAATCCCATTCACAATATTCTCATAGGTAACTCCAAAATTAGAATATGGTATATAAAACTACTGGTACTACCAAGGAGCATGCATAATTACCAAATCTGGATCTATAGAATATGTGGTATTCTATATATGTAATAGGACTTTGTGGTTGTGAATAAACAATAGAAGTAGGTGTTCTTAGAACACATCATTGATTTATTTATGTTTTATTTAGAATAATAGTAATTGAAACATGTTTAATTACTCTATGTAACTATTTTATGTAGGAGTAGATGAGGATTTTGTGGAATCCACTATATATCTCTGGTGAATAAAGAATCTCAAGTATGGGTTGCATATGAAAGTTTATTACATATTGATTACAATTTTATAGATGATTAACCTTTTTAGGTTTTTATAATTATCTGTCTTGGAATAAAATTCTATTATTTAAGTGGATGTTCATATGGAATTATGGAAATTATGACTACCCTATTGGTATGAAGGTATTTAATAGACCCAAGCATTATGGAAGTTATTGCACATAGTTTATGTGTATTATTTTAAATAATTTACTTTTATGCATGTAATATGTTTTAAATATGTGTTAAAGTATTGGTAATTACTAATTTACTTTGGTTTAGTGATAACTGAGGTAATCACCATACACAATGGAATCTAGTTGGAAATAAGAAATCTCAACTATAATGATCAAGTGATAATTGATTTCTTGATCTTGGTTTTAACATTATAATTGTTGTATCTATAGAATTATCAAGTTTATTTTCATGATTGGTAACTTTACATGTTTTTTTTTGGTTTCTAACTTTACTATGTAGATATGTGAGTAGGATGTATCAAGTTTAGATTAATTTCCTATCCATGTGTCCCTCTAATGAGAGCTTGATCAACCAATAACTCCTTTGTATAATTAGTATGGGATAGATCAACCATAGTAGAGGGTACATTACGACAAGGAATTATTTTAGGGATAAATTTTGTGTAGGTAAATTGAACATATGTTCCTAAAAAGGAGAAAATTGGTATGTCTCAAACCTCTTCAAATGACCTCTAGAAGAAGCAGGGGAAAGAGACCTTCATGCATCTTTCTAAAATTTAATAATCCCTTAATATTCAAGTTGTGTTTTTTTAAAATAAAATAATTCCCATTAATACTATGATAAGTACAAAAGGGTTGTCCTTTTAACTTTTCAAATTTGTGTGGTGAATGGTATTAATTTGGAGGAAGAGTAATCAACTGTTTATTTAATAGTGTATGCTATATGTCATGTGGTCTATCTCTTTTTTGATAAAATTAAAGTGGTTACCTCTTAGTAGAGGTATAGGTTTTGATTATAGGTCATGTTATATATATAGATTCATTTCCTTTTTGTAATGATTTTAATATTTATTCTTTGGTGTGTGTTAATGATTTAAATGAAGGTATTTGAGGTGCCTCATGACCCTTCTTATTTTTCTATTTTGATTTGTAGGAATTATTTATAACATGTTTTCCTTTAGGTGAAGAAACAAGTGATTCAATATTAGAATTTGTTAAGGTAAACTCATATTTAAACCCATCCCAATATAAATTATCAAAATAATTAAAGGGATTGTGAAATTCTCTTTATCTAAGTGGGTAAAGAAGACCCTATTAAATATGAATTATTCTTCTAAATCTGAGGGCATGTAGGTCAAGGAATACAAGATATCCTTAAATATAATACAATAATCTTGAATATATTCATCCCAATTTGAGTTAAGGCTTGAAAATGGTATAATAGTATCTTTAATACTTGTGATTATGTAAATTTGATAAGAATACATCTTTAAGTTTTTCAAAGGTTGGTAAGGAACTGATTTAAAATTTTTGGGAATATTGGGTTTTTATTCCTATTTTAGTTAAGGGTCTAAAACAATAAATCAGTAAATAATATTTCAAAAATTATAGTACTGATTTATATAATTTTTTTGACTTTTGTAGCTTTCTAAAAATAGCAATAAATGAGGAGAAATGTAACTTAGCTAAAAACTAAATAGAGATGGCTAAGACAAAGGATGAAACTGATTATGTAAGACCAGGATAGTATCATGAACTAGGATCTATATTTCATTCAGTGAAAGGATAAGAGCATCAAGAATAAGACACTTTAGGGTATGATGCTATAGTATAAGTCCTGCCACTATTGTCTAAACTAGTCACAAGGATTTGATTTTTCTAGGTTTTATTCATTATCCCTATGTGAGCCTACCTATGAAGTTTTGGATCTTGAATGTCTATGGAGCTCCTTCTAAATCTTATTTAATCTCCAACCCTAGACCTTCATAGTGATTTAATTAAAATTGAGAAATAAGGGGGGTTAGTGTGTGTAAGATTCACTGAACATGTATTCACACCCCTTGTATGGGCACACTGCCTATATACCAATACTCTAAAGAGGGATCAATCCATATGTAGTTCTCCCAATTGATGTGATTTATACAATAGTTTTATGTGGATGTAAAAATACCAAATTGAGAGTGATTAAGATGGATAGGGACTGGTTTGAGGGTTTGAATATATTGGTAACTATATTGAATGGTTGTATGTAGAGAATAGGGAAATTTGCCTTAGTTGTCTTGCTTTTATTATTACTTACTTTTGTAATATTTTCCAACCATTTATAAATGGACTTTGAATGGGATTTTATAGAGATCTATTGGTCATGGGTTAAATGTATTCATATTAGGACAACATAATGAAGAAGAGGAATCAGAAGGAAATGGTCATTTAGGCTCAAAATGTGAATGGACAAGAGGACTAGACATGGGACACCCTAGGGTCTAACTCTATAGTCCAACCCAAATGATCTTATCCTACAGGTTCAAGACCTAGGGGGATGGAATTAGTATGGGAAAAAAAGCTTGGTTGAGTTGGAATTAGGTCTCAGAAGTCTATGAATGATTGAGAATAATCAAAAAAGTGTCTATAAGGGTCATGAAAGCATGAAACAGGGTCCTATGGATTAGGTGTCATAACCCACACTCAAGCTACCAGTTTGGACATTTTATATGTATACTTTTCACCCCTTTATTATAGTGATGTATCAAAGAAAAATACTAGGATAAAATAAAGTAGAAAGTGTACTTGAACTTGACTTTAAGAGTGAAGCCCATGAAGTTTTGTGGTGTTGAGTATGCATAGAGAGAGCACATTTTGAAGTGTAAATCTATAAGATAAAATAAAGAATAGATCAGTTCTGACTAGATATGCTATATTTAAAATAAGAATGTACAAAAGCTAGGTAAGAGAAAGAGGAAGAGAAAGGAATGAATATATGTCATTGAGTACACGAACTAATAAAAACCTATTGTGATGATGAGTGGTGTTGAGTGATGCTAAGTAATGCTATGTATGTGCTAAACAAAGAGTAATATGATGAATGGATATAAGTTCTCAATTCCCTAAGAGTGGCTTAAGAATGAAAAGGCTATCCCTTTGGCTCCATAATCACCCACAAAGTGAAGCTATGTGATCTTGTATATTTTAATCAATGTTTTGGACTATGTGTCCAATCCCTTTAAGTAGGTGGCTCAATAATACAAAGGCTAGCTAGACCTTTTGCTCCATCATTGCCTACTAAGTGAAGCTATGAACTAATATTGGTATGAATGTGTGTCATATGATATAGATAGTGAAGCTCATGAATGTTTTAAAATCTAACAATGTAGTGTAGATCACTAAATGTGTAATAGAAATTAGGCTAATCTTGACCTCTCTAGAAGGAGATTAGGCTTGTACAAAGTCTACTCTAAAACTAGAAATTAGGCTTATGTGGAATCCACTCAGGAATGTGGAGGTGAGGCTTGTATGAGATCTACTCTAAAATGATGACAACCACCTGTAGATAGAATAAGTCATGAAAATATTGAGAATGCATGGATAATATAGTGAACTTAGAAATAAAAAAATTCTAATGTGCCATGCACATTTCCCCCAATCACTAGTGTCTATAACATGGATTATGATCTAGAAGTTATACCAAGTTCCCAATCTAAAACTAGAAGTGAGATACATCTCGTCATGTATGATGCCCCCTATATCTAGATTCTTTAAGAAAAAACTATACTAAAACTGTTAAATCTGAATTGGTCTATATGTGATAAAACTATAACTGAGCTAACCTTTTTACCTAGTTCTAGAAAATCTAGTTTTTTTGTTTGGATAGGAGTGCCAAAAATAGGACACCCTAATATCTAACATTATTATCCATGTTCAACATTATTATCCTTTGTTGAATATGATGATTGTTCTATAATAATCACTATTTTATGGTCTATTCTACTTGGTTTGACTTATGATTATTGTTTTGAGTGTTCTAAAAACTATTTTTTTGACTGATAAGAGCTTTGATCTTTGTGATAAAATCCCTATTTGTTTCTCCCTATTATGAGGGTAGGAATGAAGACCCTTCAATGGCTTCCCTTAGAAGGAAGAGCCCTAAAAGTGTGTTATGGTACAAAATACATGATATATCAATGATAATCGAAAATATGTCTCAAGATATACCATAGTTTGTATTGGAGATTGTTAGATTAATATGGGTATGCCTAGATAGATATACAAAATTAATAACATGTGCAATGTATTGAATTTAAATTGGAAATTTTAGTTTCTAGTTGTTAGTTTTCAAGGAGGAATGGAGCATGATGTTCATCATGACATCCAAGAAAGCAAGATAATGTATGATGTGGATCATGGATTTGCATACAATTGAGAAGAAAACAAGAAACAATCACATAAGGAAAGAAGCAAAAAGAATACAAGAGTGGGAAAGGGGCCAAGAAAATAAGGGACATGGGCATATGTCACTCAAAGTAGAAATCAATCATACAAGACATGTTTAAATGCCATATACACATACAATTCAAAATAAGCAAGGTTGGCATGAGGGCTATTGATGCTTAAAATTGTGTTGTTTCTAACACCAACAATGGGAAATTTCAAGAATGTGGGACTTGCAACCCAAAATGATCTCCAGATTTTATAGAATTTGGCTCTTCTTTATCTCAAGTATATAATGAGGAAAGGGATAGGAATTAAATAGAAACACAAATGCAATGAAATAAAATTTAACTATGGCAATATACTTGAATTTAATTCGACCCTTAATTCTAAGCATAGTGAAGCTATCCTTAAAATTTAATTACATTAAAGAGCAAACAAGGCATGATCAATATAAAATATAAGAATAGATAAGATCAAAGGCTCACAGTTTAGACGATCTTGAAATAACACAAAAAATATCAACAAAGGCACAAAACTCAGTCTTCTTATTTATTTTCTAGTTTCATAAAAAGCATAAAAACATGCATAGTTACACAAACTTTCCAACTCAAGAAAATAGAACAAAGGCAAATGACGTCACTAGCTATAACAAGAAAGTCTAAAACTTCTTAATCATAATCTCTCATAGAAAATTCTCTCTATCTTCTAATGATGATCCCTTGGTGATCTCTACACCCATATTTATAGCATCAAACTAGCTCTAGATTACCTGCATGTTCCCAATCCAATGGTCTAACTAAACTCTAATTGAACTCAAAGTGTCTAACAAAAGATATTTCTTAGATCTAAAATGTTCTATCTCCCTGCAGTTCATTAGATGAAATAGATACACAAGATGCTTCCCACTATGAAATAGGTGAAGACACTTGGCATGTTTTGCTTACTCTAATTGAAAACTTTCTCATTATTCAAAAGGTACTAAAAAATGACACTTGGCAGCGTTTGAGGCACTTACCAAAGACACACGACACTTTCTATGTAACTTATACTTTTTACTATGTCTTTACTCAGGAGTGTTCCTTCTTTGACATCTATCAAAGTCCACTTCTTCAAACTTTAACAATTTATGGAGAATGGGACCCACAACACTTCTCACTTGAATAACTTTAAAAAGGAGAATGGGGACAAGTGTCACTTTTTACATATTTTTAACAAATGATATGTGGTGGCTTCCATTTTATTCAGCTAGGGACATGTGGCGGCTTTTGTTGATCTTTAGCTAGATTGTATAAACATTCCAGACTCATTTTTAGATTCATATGGATGGTGACACTTGGTGGCTTTCGCTGACTTTAAAAACAAAAACCCAGGTCCCACCATAGTCATTACTTCTCGATGAAACAGAGTGAAGATATTTTAGATGTTGACACATGGTAGCTTCTACTTTCTTCAGCTATAAATATGTGGCATCTTTTATTATTTTTATAAAAACATATTGAAACCTTTCACAGTTGCCACTTAGTGCCTTCCACTTGATCTTGAGAAAATATTATTGAAAGAAGCTTTTGAAACTCAAAATAAATTTGAAATGTAGATGCCAACACTTGTCATGCTCTACCAATTTACCACAGGACACGTGGTACATTCTAAGCAACTTATAAAAACTATAAAATGTGTTTTAGCTACTGACACTTGGTAGCCTCCATTCGAATTTGATACTTAGACAAAATTTAGGCAAAAGAAACTCGTGCCCACGCTCTATGTCAAAAAAATTACTACCTCAAAATTGAAATGTGCAAGGATAAACCTTGGAGTGCACAACTAAAAATTATAAAATGAAAAATGTAGAGTTTTTTACTCTACAGTTCTTGGCAACCCCGAGGACTTTTGAGCCTGCTCAAAAAGAATAATCCACAATCTCCTGCATGATCAAATGTGACAAAAATGACAACTTTAGTAAGGCTATTTGGTAAGTAGAACACTCATCATCAGATAATCCCTACTTATTTTTTAATTTATGGAAGGCTAAATCAAGATTGATGATATCCTTGTGTGATTTTTTTTTCAAAATATGAACTATAGCCTTCAATTTAAATTCTAGTTGGGAAATAGGAATTAAGACAGCTTTCACTTCAGGCACTGATGAATCATTTCTTAAACCCTGAAAGACTGCCTGATCATTTTGCCTAGCTAACAACAAAGGTTTAATTTTATCAATCATCAACACAGTGTTGCTATCAGGAAAAGGGGATGGAAGACCCAATTGCACTAGATCTTCAATGTGTTGTTTCATGTATTTGATTCCTTCTTTTACCACATCTAGAAGCTCTCTGTAATTGATTATTGTGGAGTTGCAATTGAGAACATTCACTCTTTTAGCAGTGATCATTCTATAAAGTAAAAAACTCTACAGAAATCATTGGGGTCATATCCCCATTTATCTTCAATTAAAGAGAAACCCACGAAGGCTAGCTTTCTTAGCAACACAATCTCAACATCTCTGACCTCTAGGGCCATGTTATTTGTTACCCATGGAACATCATACAATTTCTTCTTTTTCTTCCTAGAGCCATATTCATTATCTACCATAGACACATACTTGGTGACCTCTAAGAATGTTAACCTAAGGGTCAAAATCTTAGGTAGCAACACTAGTTCTCCACTAAAACTATGGACTCTAATAATAGTATGATGAGATCTAAAAAAGTAATCACAAGGAATTGAACAATTGGTCATAAGACCTAAGACACTTGGAATCAATCTATTTACCATCGGCTCTAGGTTTAGATGACAAAAAGTAGGGACAACAAAAAGTTCCCAGAATTCATATGGGTCACTAGTTTTAGATAAGATATGTGTCCATGAAGACACAGGAATGGACTTATGTAGACCAAAGCTTGGGTCATACATATTTAGATGCATGTGTTAGGAAAAGATGCCAAAATTTTGATACAACATAAGGTGAAATAGATAAGAAGAATACCTAAAAATCCCTTTAGATTTCAACTGGGTGAGTTATTCAACCATTGAATATGCAATCTACTCAGAGAAATCCAACCGATAATCCTGATTCTTGTCAACAGTTTTCAATCTGAAGAGGATGGCCATTTTTTCTTCATAGATAGTTAAATAATCTTTCATTCTAAAAATAAATGACATCATAGAAAGTGCCTCTTGATTGGCTTGTGTAAATTTTTCTCTTGCTATTAGCAGTGTCAACATAGTGGTATCATCATTTCCTAATTGCAATTCTAATTTTAGAAACCTCAATTGAGTATTGATGTTTGCCCACATTTTCTGCATTTTGGCAATGGTGAGAAACATGGTTGTCTTGTCATGGTACAGGGCCAACATGTCTCTGATAGCCTTTGGTGTAATTTACACCATGAATGGACCCTGTTGTATGGTATTTGAGGTTTCATGAAACAATTTGGAGCATATTTCAACGAAGTCAAGGCACAGAGTACACTTGGGATAATGAATTATGTCAGATGGGAAGTTCATATCCTCATTGTGAATGCTTCATATTGTCTAGCCTTGGCCCTCTAAATACAACTTTGATGTGCCCCTTCTTTGAGAGTTTTTCTAGGATTTTGAATAATTGGGTCCATGATTCCATCTGCAAAATCTTTCACATTTGCTAGGTTATTTACATATCCAAGTTCAGGGACTCTAGTCTGTGGATAAGTTTTTAAAGGTTGTGCAAGGGCTAAAGTATATGATTTTCTTGTGAGAAACTTATCAATAGATTCATAAATCCTAGAACCTTGTTGTGAAGACTGTGCTCCCTTCATATCTATATATATACTTGTAAATAGTGAACTGTGGTAACATGTATGGAGCTTTACAATAAGGAAGAACTTTCACTAAGTAGGCTTTGCTATGAATTGAAATTTGCAGATAATAAGGATTCTTAGTAGGCATAGGAATGTTTGAGACACTTATAAACTTTAAATATTTTTATGGGGTATTTAATGACCCATCAAGTCTCAAAAATGGCATTAAAATTGGATAACCGTTAGCAAATCTTATGAAATCTTCATGGGACATTGAGTTAGACACGTCATGAAAGTGGCTGCACAAGGTACCTTGTAGAATTTAAGGATTTGGGAGATATTTAATGTGTCAAGAGTTTTGAAAATTTTGAAAAAGACTCTGATCCATGGCTACGTGTTCAAAGAACACTTGTTTAAAATAAAGAGTGGGAAAGAAAAATGGGAAAATAAAGCAACAAGGAAAGGGGAACTATCTAACTATAATACATTAGAGACACAACTTAACTGAAATGTTTCAAGTAGATCCCATTCACAAGAATATCTTCAAGTTTTCCTTGCATTATTTCTAGCTCAAATGAATTTTTATATTTACATGCATGAATTTTATAGGGGCTAGTCCACAATGCTTCAAATTTAGTGTGTTGACCCAGCTTGGCAACTCTTGCATCCCATTTCAAAACAATTGAGCCTACTTCAAAATGGGGATTTGAAGTCCTTTTATTGAAGCAGTCTTTAATAATTTTTTGATGCTTTATTAATGAATTATGTGATGCATCCCTCTTTTCTTGAACTTCCAAAATTTTATCAAGTCTAACCTGCATGGGGCCATTTTCCTCAATTTCAATATGTTTTAACAGTTGGAGAGCAGGAAATCCAAGCTTAAGGGTATTACAGTAGGCTTGCCATAGACCAATTTATATGAGGACATTTTTTTCACCTACTTAGGTGTAATTGTATTAGCCCACAATGTTTTATTAAGCACTATATGCCACTCTTTGTGATGATCAGCCCCTATTCTCTTGATGAGTCTAATCAAGTTCTTGTTGGTTGATTCTACCAAACCATTACCTTGAGGGTAATAATCAGAAGAATTTTTTAGATATATTCCATGCTTTAATGAAAATTTAGATACTTTAGACCCTAAAAATGCTTTAGCATTATCAAAAGTTATGGTTTGAGGAGCCCTAAAGCGAGTAGTGATACTCCCTAGAAAATTTAGGATCACATTTTCTATTGCTTCTTTGAGTGGCACTGCCTCAATCCATCTAGTGAAATAATCTGTGACAGTTAGAATCCATTTATGACCCATACTAGACACTAGATTTATCATTCTAATGAAGTCAATACCCCATTGAGTAAAGGGTTCATCAACAATTATAGGACTAAGGGGCATTGTTGCATTCCTTCTCATCCCCACATAATATTGACAAGATTGGCACTTTTTTACCAGTTAATAAAAGGCTATAAATAAAGTGGGCCAAAAATAACCTACCTCACTTATCTTTATAGCTATGGTTCTTGCAAAAAAATGTCCACCTAAAACTCCATGGTGCATTTCATGCAGTATTTTCTTAGCCTCATCTTTCTCTATGCATCTTAAGAGTTTGCCATCAGAATTTATTCTAGAAAAAACTTATTCAATTAAAACAAAATAGACCCCTTACATCCTATAGTATCTCCTCTTGTTTTGAGGGAGTTCTCTTGGGTAAATCCCATATTTCATAAAATGAATCCTATTTGTGACCCAGGAGTTCTGATCAACCTCTTGTATCCTTAATATAGTTTCCTTTTCTGTTTCTAAATCTGTTTCTTTAGGTATCATCTTTTCAAGCTCTTGAGTCATGTATTGGCACAACTCCCTACCTCTGACTAACTTAGTGGGTTTGACCTCTATATCATATTCAAGGATATTTGTTATCTAGTTTGCTCTTTTTTCAATAATTTCACCCTCCATAATGTATTCTCTGACACTTGGGTGAGCCACAAGTATCAAAATCTTACTTCTTGATACTATATGCCTAAATTTCTTGAGGGATTTTACCATAACATATACTTGCTTCTCCACAAAGTTGTATCTAGTTTCATATTCCCTAAGAGTCCTTGAAAAAAAACTATTGGATGCTCTCCCTCCTATCTATCATATTTCTGTGTTAGGACAACAACAATACTAATCTCTCCTCCATAGAAATACATTACAAAAGGCTTAGAAAAGTCTGGGTTTCTAAGTACTGGGGCCATTTAAATTGCTTTCTTGACCTCTTCAAAGGCTTGCCTTCCTTTTGTAGTCCACTTGAAAATCAGGTCTTTTTTCAACAAGAGTGTCACCGGTCTTACTAAGCCTACAAAGTCAGATATGAACTAACTGACAAAATTAATCTTCCCCAAAAAATATTGAATTGCTTTCTTATTTACTGGTAGGGGCGAGTTCATTATGGCTGAAACTCTATCTGGATCTATATAAACTACTTTAGATACTATATGTCCCAATAATTTTCTTTGAGGTAAAGCAAAGATACATTTCTTGGGATTTAGGGATATTCCAAATTCTTGACATTTCTTAAAAATAGATTCTAAATGATCAAAATGATCAACAACATTCTTGGAAAAAATAGTAAGATCATCAAAATAAATCAAGATGATCTTATTTATAAGTTCCCCAAATGCTACATCCATAGCTCTTTGAAAAGTGGCTCCAACATTTGATAGGCCAAATGGCATCTTAACATATGCAAATGTTCCCCATTTGGTAGTAAAAACAATCTTGTATTGGTCTTCATCAGCCAACCAAATTTGATTGTATCCAGAGAAACCATCTAGCAAGGAAAATCTCTCTGATCTAGCCACAGTCTATAAAATTTGTTCCATAGATGGCAAGGGATAGTGATCTTTCAGAGATGCTCTATTCAAGTCTCTAAAATCTACACAGAGTCTTATGCCACCATTCTTTTTCCTGAATGGTACTAGATTTGATACCCAGGTTGAGTGTTTGATTGGAAAAATTATTTTAGAATCTAAAAGTTTCTGTAACTCATCTACCATTAGAGATTCAATCCTTAGATTTACTGGCCTCTGCTTCTGTCAGACTAGCTTAGATCCTTTAGTCAGTTCTATTATGTGCTGAATAATGTCTCTATTATATCCATGAAGGTCTTCATAGCTCCAGGCTATGAATCTGTCATATCTTTTAGATAAGTCAATTAGTCTTTCCCTTTCCTCTTGAGTTTCAAAATTTTCAATTTTCAATTTTCTTCCTTCGTTCACCTCTATTTTAGAATAATCTGCTTTATTTACTTAGAACCTTTTCTTATCTAGGCCTACATCTTCTAGATCAAATAGGTTTTCTAAAGCGATTAAGCCTTTGGGAAGCTTATTATTCTTTAATTGTATAACTTGGTCTCCATATGCCTCTTCCATTTTTTGTTGCAATTGATTAGCAAATTCCCCTGGTTGTTGCAAGAATGAGAGTACTTGAGAATCATTTTCAAATACTTGCCAATTCTCATCATTGTTTGGGATATTTGGCCTTACTATAACTTTTACTAACTCATTTTTAACTAATAGGCTAGTTGTTGGATCAAACTATGAGCCAATCTGTGCCATCCTATCAAATTCAAAATTTTGGGTTCTAGGAACTACTTCAATATTGAAAGCTTCAAAATATTCTATTAAGTCTCAAATTCTATGTCTATAAGATCTCATCCTTACATTTTTGGCTATTGCCTTTTCCCTAATTTGCTTCACCACTAATTCTAAATCTCCTTTTACTATCAGATTCTTTACTCCCTTTTTCTTGGCTAATATGAGCCCATGTACTAAGGATTCATATTCAACATCATTATTAGTACAAGAAAATTGTAAATGGATAGCTCTCAAAATTTTCTCCCCATTTGGAGCAACAAGACAAATTCCTACTCCAACACCACTTTTACTTCTAGCCCCATCAAAATTTAAGGTCCAAATTTTTGAATCTTTTTTAGATTCTGGATGAGGTAGTGTTTCTTCCCTTAAAACATTTGGGATTTCATGATCTTCATCAAAAATGACATAAGTGCCCAGAATAGTAGATTCATAATTTCCATATGAATCACTATGCATCATAGCTAATAAATGATTATTTTCCTCTTCTTGGTCATGTTCAGTCCAGTCACCCAACTCTTCAACAAAGACCTTTTCTCCCTTAGTTAGCATAGCATGAGCTGCCTCTAATTTTGATGTTGGTTCATTGGTGATGTGATCCTTAGATAATGGCTCAAATAGTATTTTCATCTTTGAACCATATTTGGTTTTTAGGATGAGGTGAGACCAATAAAGTGACATATATCCTCCTATTTTGGCTATGAAATCCTTGGATAAACATAGGCCAAATATAGGGGGTATATCTATGACTACTACATCTTGATTGAAAATTATATTGGGTAAAGTATATAATTGCAATGGGAGTTTTTTAATTTTCCCTATTGTTTACACTAATTTTTCATCTAGCTACATGACTCCTTTAGTAAGTGGCTCATACTTTATTTTTAAAGCATCTACTATTTGCTTAGGCATTGATGTAGTACTAGCTGCTGAGTCTATCATCGCATTATGCAATAGTTTCTTTCCAACTATCAGAGTCAAATAAAAGGGCTCTAGTTTCGATTTACTTATCTCTACTGCATTGTTCAAAAGGGCTATTGTCTATAGATGAACTGTGTCTCTGAGCTTTTCTTTATCAACAGGTCTTTCTTTGGTGTTAGTATGTTTAGGCACTACTTGACCTTACAGAGCTTCTTGTAAAAATGTCTTTTGCTCAGGAATAGCTAATATGTCCCACATTGACACATGTGCTTGGGTTCTCTTCAGTTGATCCACCACATTCACTGGTCCTATTGTTTGGGTTCTTGGAAAATAAGGGTACCTTGCTTTTTCTTGAACTTGTCCAGGAACTACTTGGTTCTGCACTAGTTGAGGTAGTTCTTGTCTAGCAGCTATGTTTTGATGACTTTGAAATGGATGAGGTCCCATAACTTCATTATTTGTGACTTCAGGCTGTTTCATCATCCTTCTCTTTGATCTGGTATAGTAGTCTGATTGCACCACTAGTTTCTTGGAAGTAGAAGATTCATTCAAGAATAATGACTTTTCATCTTCAACCCATGAAAACAAAGCATGTTCAGGGGCTATTTCTACTTCTTGTTGTAAGGACATCCCTTACATCTGAGCCATCAGGACTAAATTTTGCATACTAGGGGATTGGTAGACTTGAGTTTCAGAAGTACTTACAAATTGTCCATCCATTCTTCTTTGCTCTACTACCTTTTGTTGTAGATTACCGATGGGATAATCTCTAAGCATATGAGCATTATTAAAATGAAAACACTAGGAATTGGTTCTATCTACATAATTATTCTACCCTTGAACAATCTCTCTATTTGGATTAGGGGAATAGTCTGTGAGGGTGTAGGGACTGCAACTAATTAGTTTGTTGGCTAAGGGTTATTTTGCCTTTGATGACCTTGATACTAGTTTGGCTATGGTGGAAATCTATTTCCTTGGTAGCTTTGATATTGGGGTTTAGGATAAGGATTCTACTATCTTTTTATGTTAATTAACTCATTTGAAAATGTCTTTAAGATGTTCTTGATATCATCCATCTCAAATGATTGGACAGGGACAAGTTATTTAGTAGGTTTTTGAGGATATGTGTACATAGACATAGATGGGGCTATAGGATTAGGGGCTTCTTGAGGCAAAGGTAAGGTAATTTCTGGAAACACGGGCATGGGAGGCCTTGGGGGTAACTTTCTAGCATCTATTAAATTATTTTTAGCTCTAACTACATAGTCATAAGCCTTTGGTAGAGTCTGACCTCCAAGTGACTGAATCATTACTGATATATCTAAATTTAAAGCTTTAAGATAAAATACTATAGCCATACCTATTAATGGTCTTGTTTTAGCAAGGATTCTTTCCCAAGTCTTTTGAAATCTTGAATTGAAGTCAGTCATTGCTTCTTGTGGTGCCCTTTTAATAGTAATCAATTATTGCAACAAAGAATACTTATCACCCTTTTCTTCAAACCTTTCAAATAAAATATCTCCAAGTTGATCCCATGTAGATATTGTATTTGGAGTCAAGGATTGGTACCATTCTAGATCTTTTCATTTAAAAGAAGCTGCTAACAATCTTATTGCCACATTCTATTGTGTGACCACATGTATAGCACATACATCAGACACATCTTGTAGATGTTCTTCAAGTGTTTTAAAAATCTTTCCCACTAAATTTGGGCAGAGATTTCAAGGCATTTACTGGAATAAGATCCCAAGTGGTTGGTGGTATTGGGAGGATCAAAGGACTACAAGTGTTCCAACTTCCATAATTCCTTGGGGGTATAGGAGCTCCCATATTTACTCTTGGTATTGGTATAAATGGATTGACTCTTCATCTTGGACTTGTTATCAAAGGTAGAAAAAGAATACCTAGATTTACAATAGATTGAGATCTTATTAGTGGTCCGCAACTCTAACTCCTTGTAGCTCTCTGGTTCATATGGTCTTGAAAGAAACTTTAAGATGGTGTCCCACTGGGTGTGCCAAAAATTGTTGATGCTTAAAATTGTGCTATTTCTAACACCAACAATGGGAAGTTTTAGGAATGTGGGACTTGCAACTTGAAACAACCTCTAGATTTTAAAGAAGCTAGCTCTTCTTTATCTCAAGTGTATAATGAGGAAAGGGATAGGAATTAAACAAAAACACAAATGTAATGAAAGAAAATCTAACTACAGGTGATGCATTTGAATTTAATTTGACCTTTAATTCTAAGCACAATGAAACTATCTTTAAAATTCAATTACATTAAAGAGCAAACAAGGCATGATCAATGTAAAAGATAAGAATAGATAAGATCAAAGGCTCATAGTTTAGATGATCTTGTAATAACACAAAAATATCAACAAAGGCACAACATTCAATCTTATTTATTTTCTAGTTTCATAAAAGGCACATAAACATGCACAGTTACACAAACTCTCCAACTCAAGAAAATAGAACAAAGGAAAATGACATCACTAGCTATAGTAAGAAAATCTAAAACTTCTTGATCATAATCTCTCACCAAAAATTCTCTCTATCTTCTGATGATGATCCCTTGGTGATCTCTGCACCCATATTTCTAGCATGAGACTATCTCTAGATTACCCACACGTTCACAATGCAATGGTCTAACTAGACTCTAACTAAACTGGAAGTGTCTAATAAAAGATATTTCTTGGATCTGAAATTTTTTGTCTCCTTGCAATTCATTAGATGAAATAGATACACAGGATGCTTCCCATTATGAAACAAGTGAAGACACTTGGCATGTTTTGCTTACTCTAATTGAAAACTTTCTCATTATTCAAAAGGTACTAGAAAATGACACTTTGTAGCTTCCGAGGTAGTTACTGAAGACACACGACACTTTTTGCATAACTTATACTCTTTACTGTGTCTTTGCTTAGGAGTGTTCCATATTTAACATTTGTTAAAGTCTGCTTCTTCAAACTTTAACAATTTATAGAGAATGGGACCCATAACACTTCTCACTCAAACAACTTTAAAAAGGAGAACAGGGACATGTTGTCACTTTTCATGTATTTTTAACAAATGACATGTGGTGGCTTCCATTTTTTTATCTAGGGACATGTGGCAGCTTCCATTGATCTTTAGCTAGACTATATAAACATTTGGGACTAATTTTTAGATTCATACAGATGGTGACACTTGGCAGCTTTTGCTAACTTTAGAAAAAAAAACCTAGGTCCCACCATAGTCTTTACTTCTAGATGAAACAAAGTGAAGATATTTTGGATGTTGACACATGGTAGCTTCCACTTTCTTTAGCTATAAATGTGGCATCTTC
The DNA here is from genome assembly GCA_037957365.1 of Torreya grandis. Classification (NCBI taxonomy): domain Eukaryota; kingdom Viridiplantae; phylum Streptophyta; class Pinopsida; order Cupressales; family Taxaceae; genus Torreya; species Torreya grandis. The sequence continues at coordinate 1,670,009 of JARHVA010001579.1, forward strand.
CATTGCTTTTATAAAAACATATTGAAACCTTCCACAGTTGCCACTTGGTACCTTCCGCTTGATCCTCATAAAAGCTTATTGAAAGAAGCTTTAAAAACTCAAAAGAAATTTGAAACATGGATGCCAACACTTGTCATGCTTCGCTAATTTACCATGGGACACGTGGTACATTCTGAGACACTTACAAAAACTATAAAATGTGTTTCGACCACTGACACTTGGCAGCCTCTACACGAATTTGATACTTAGACAAAATTTAGGCAAAATAAACTCATGCCCATGCTCTGTGTCAAAAAATTTACTACCTCAAAAATGAAATGCGCATGGATAAAACTTGGAGTGCACAACTGAAAATTAGAAAATGAAAAATGTAGAGTTTTTTACTCTACAAGGGCCACAAGCACATAAAAGAGTACAAGAAAAGGACATTGGAAAATGTCCTAAGGCATGCATAAGAATAAAAGTAAAGGACATTATTAAATTACCTAAGGCACATATAGGAGATAAAATAGGAACTAATAAATCTAATCACATTTAGCTATGAAAAGCAAGAAAGGAAGGCATGTAATATTCTATAAATACAACCACATATAATTAATCCTAGAAAGAAGTGAAAGTATGAAAAACTTGTAGTAGAAGACTAGGTTTATTATAATAAATACATAAGTGCTATATATTAGTGAGTGTCTATAGAATAATCTATATAAGTTAGTAAGTAATATATGTCAACATGATAACTAGAGTGTGTGGTGTAGGATGCCCCTAGGGTGTGTGTGTGTGTGTGTGTGTGTGTATTAAATGTAGAAGTAAGATTCCCCATCAATGGGTAGAGTAAAGTAATCAAGGATCTAGATGTCACTACACACACTCAAAGAAGATCAAGTGAATCATGGTAATGTAGATAAAATAACAAACAATAGCATAGAATAATAAATGTAAGTCTAGCATGGTAGTATAAATTTAAATCATGGATAATGTATAGGATTGAAATGGTTTTGTATTTTTTAATTATTTGAATTATTTAGGATTTTGAAATTTTTTATTTTTTTGGTATTGTGGAATATTTGAGTGTTTTTGGTATTTTCACATATTTGAATGCTTTTGGTATTTTGACATATTTGAATGTTTTTGGTATTTTGACATATTTTAATGTTTTTTTGTATTTTTGGTATAAACTATTTACAATCAATCATGAGAAGACTATGTACAAAAAATTAATAAATTATGTACAAGCAAAAAAAACTATGTATAAAAAAGCTGAGAATAGAAGCTATGAACAAGAAATACTGAGAGGAGATGATACTAACCAATGAGTCTCATGGGATACTCCCTATCATGGTTTCTTGTATCAAATAAAGGAATATTTCATGATTATGAATCATGAAAGAATGACTGTGAATATGATTATAAATATCTAGATTCATTGTTGGTATCTTGGAAATCATAATAACTTGTATTAGTCCACTCATCATTATCATCTTGATTTTGAACTAATAGAATGTTAGCGTTGACTTTTGTTGTATCTAGATCTTTTCCTTTGATAAATTATGTCTATGAATGATTTTCCTTAGGATGTTCAATAAATCCCAAACCTTGGTGACAAACATTATTAGTTTCTAGAATAGGAGTAGTGATGTTTTGAGCATACTTTCCCAACCCTTGACCTTGATATTTAGACTATTTTAGATATTTTTTACCAAACCCATACAACTTTGAAAGTTGAATCTCATTTTAGAGAGGTATATTTTCATTTTTTTTGTGCTTTAATTGTGCTTGTGGTATTGTTTGTTGTTTTGATTTTTCTTTTTGATCCTTTTGTTGTTCTAAGTTATCTTTTAGTAACCACTTTTGTATTATTTTTGAATTTGACCTTTTGTGAATTTGTTCCTGTGTCACTATGGATTGCTTGAATAATTTACCTTGTATATGGTCCTCATTAATAATTATATATTTTATATTTTTATTCAATACCAAACATGAATCTATGTGATGCCCATGCATTCTATGATATGTATAATAATATCTAGATCTTCTCACTAGATATAGAGGAGGTAGTTTGATCAAATTATATTTAATCATTTCCCTTAGTATCTGACTTGAAATCTTATTTTATATTTGAATACTTTTTGAATCACTAATTTTATATTTACTTTGATGTGATTTTTTGTTTTGATATGCAACATTTCTTGTAACCAATTAACTAGGTGAAGGTGCATATACATGATTGGAACTAGGATGCATTTGAGGATTTTGTATTATAATATGATTTTCCATTGTTATGATCTTGTCATGTAATAGTTGATTTTGTGTTTGTAAATATGAAATTAACTTTCTGATATTGGTGATTTGATCCCTTAGAGTTTCACAAGTGTAAACCCTAGTTCCTTTCGATTGAACATGTAAGAACGTATGTTGAAGAGGATTTGAAGAAGATATAGGCTGAATTTATGCATTAAGAATAATATTATAGGCTTCCTAACATTTTTAAGGGGTGATATCATTGACCTTGTTAGAGGGAAAGTATCTATCACTCTCCTAGGGGAGAGAAGGAGAAGGGAATTCTTTCCTGTGAATAACATATGACATTGAAACTTGATAGGTGGTTGTTAGCTTATGCAATGGATCCTCTATGTATGTAAGTATTTTATTCTTGATTGAATTAAAAATAATATATATATATATATATATATATATATATCATGTTAAATAAGTCATTAGATTTATAATTTGTATAGCAATACGTTTATAAAAAACATTTCAAATGATGGATAAGAAGCAAGGGACATAGAGCATGGAATTTTGAATTAAAGCATAAAAAACTTTGATATATGCTATGATATTTATTATATATTTATAAATATAAATTGAAAAATTTTCCATATGAGAGATATAAATTAAGTAATGAAACCTTGTATTAAAGACAAGTAAACATTACTTTGAAGGAGAGGGATCTTCCTATGTTTAACAATAACTTTCTTAATATCATCCCATATTATGAAAAGTAAGCATGAAATGAAAAGAATGAAGCTTTGTACTAACATATGGTAAAATTTATCATTCATGTACATGATAGGATTGAGTATGGTTTCTTTATTATTTGTAATAAATGCAATAAATATGTGTAAATAAGTGAGATCCATATTTATTTTTATGTGGAATCTAATTTTAGATGTAAGGTGATACCTCAAGCAAACAAAGGGACATAGTATATGAAACTAGGGATTTGAAAAATTATATTTTTAAAATTACTAAGGAATTTTAAAATTTAATGTAAATTTTTGATTTAAATATGCAGGTAAAAAATCAAAAAAATATTGGAAAAGTTATGAAATAATTTACCCTAGGGTTTCAACTAGGGTTTGGAATAAATGATTTTTAAAATTACTAAGGTAAATTAAAAAATTAAATGTGAATTTATGATTTAAAATATGTAGGAAAAATTAGAAAATTATTTAAAAATTAGCAAGGAATTTACCTTAGGGTTTCTAGCAGTTTAATACACAAATGAAATAAGTCAGGTTCACCAACTTATTTAATAATTTTGGGAATATTGGAGTTTAATTCATAATTTATTTAAGGGTCTATAAAAAAATTAGTAAATAATATTACAATAATTATAGTACTGATTTGTATAATTTCTTTAACTTTTGTAGCTTTCTAAATGAGGAGAAATGTAACTTAGCTTAAAATTAGATTGAGACAGTTGAAACTACCAATGTAGGACTAGGATAGTATCGTGAACCTAGATCTAGATTTCATTTGGTGAAAGAATAGGAACATTGAAAATAGGAAAATTCAAGGTCTGGTGCTATAATCCAAGTCTTATTGCTATTATCTAAACTAGTCATAGAGATCTAAGTTTTTTGGTTTTTGTCTATTGTCCCTGTGTGAGCCTACCTATGAAATTTTGGATCCTAAATATTGATGGATCTCCTTGTAGAGATGATATAATATCCAACCCTAGAAATTCATAGTGCTTGAACACAACTTAAGAAATAAGGGGGGTTGGTGTGTTTAAGATGCATTAAACATGTATCCACACCCCTTGTGTGGGCATACTACCTACATAAAATTACTTTGAAGAAGAATCAACTCATATGTAGTTCTCCCACTTGATTTTATTTGTGAAATAGTGCTATGTGGATGAAAAAAATGCAAAACTAAGAGTGATTTAGGTTGTTAGGGAGTGGTTTTAGGGTTTGAATATGTTGGTAGCTATATTAGATGGTTGTATGCAAAGAACAGGGAAATTTTTCTTAGTCATCCTATTTACATTCTTGCTTGATTTTGTAATATTTTCCAACCCATTCTAAATGAAAATTTAATGGGATTTTATAGAGATCTATTGGTCATGGGTTAAATGTATTTGTGCTAGGCCAACATAATGAAGAAGAGGAATTAGAAGGAAATGATCATCTGGACTTGAAATGTGATTAGATAGGAGCACTAGAAATGGGACACCCTAGGATCCAATACTATATTCCAACCTTAGTGATCTTTTCCTATAGGTTTGGGACCTAAGGGTATGGAATTAACATTGGAAAAGTAGTCTGGCTAAGCTAGAATCATGTCTCAGAAGTCTATGGATGATTAGGAATAACAAAAAAGGTGTCTAGAAGGGTTATGATAGAATGAAAGAGGGTCCTATAGATTGGGTATCATAATACACACTCAAGATACCAATTGGACATTTTATATGACTAAAGGAACCATATGAAAGTCTATAAAACCAATCTATATCTTCTTGAGTTAAGTTTCTATGGAAAGATTTAAGTAAAAAACATTCAACTTTATCCCAATGGTTAAATTAGTGTATATATTATTTAAAATGACTAGTAGGATCTCTTTGACCATCTAAGAAGAAAACACAGGCATGAAAAAATTATAAGAATAAGGGTTATCAAAGGCTTCCCATGTAAGGAGTTCACTAAAATATTTTGTGTGAAATATGTCTCTACACAAATACCCTATAGAAATAGAACATTTGAATGCAATAATGTAATATCTATATCTAGGTAATATAATACAATATTTAAAAATAATCTCATTCAAATGTGGAATAATAATGATTATAAAACTAAGGGTTATGAGAATCATATCTTGTTTATTGTTATATTCTATACTATTACTATTATTAAACTTCATCTCAATCTTGTAACTCATATCTGTGTTCCATTCATTCATATTTTTTAATATTTTTCTTCCCAAAATAATACTACCAAAATTAGATACTATTTCCAACATTAGTGTCCTTATGGAAATTTATGTCATGCCTAAAACAAAGATTCATTTTTAAATTTATCAAATGCACTTTTCTTATTTTTTTGCCTTTATGATGTTTTTGGATCTCATGCATAGGTTGTAAATATATAATTATATATTAAAAACCTATATCTTCACCTTTATTCACCCTTAGAATGAATTTTTTAAAAATTGGTTAATGGGCTTATGATGTTGAGTTGTTATAAAGACCCCTCTATTAATGGGCATTACCTACATAGCCAATACTCCAAAGAGGGCCTAAAACTTATGTGGTTATCTCCTATGTGTGGGAAAGTATGTGCATAAGGGTGAAATATACTATATGGTGATGCAATTAGTGATGTAACTTGTAACTTGAAAAATATCACTCATGGATACTCTTTGAAGGCTTCAGACTTGCAATATGATTATTCTTATGCTTGATATGAAAATACAGATGAATAGGGCATAATAGGTTGGTTGTGTAGATAATTGATTTAGCTTTACTAGGTGTTTTTTTGGTATTTTATAGATGAATAATGAGAATTATTAAATTTGTATTTATACCACATATTTTTAAAATGTCTCACAATAGGGTTTAATAAGACAAATTGGCTAACCCATAGGTTTTAAAACATTTGTAATTTTGATGAATTTTTGAAACTAGATAATAGATAAGATCTAGGCACTATCATCAATGGTAGTGTCCACATGTGGATAGTAGTGTCTATAAGGCTATAAAACATGTATGGATTTAAAATTGATAGTTAATAATGTTTATCAAGTTTTAAACTTTACGTGTAGTGTAGGAGACCTAGATCATCAAAATAATATTGATTGGACTAAGAATTGGAATTTAGGCACAATGAGATGGTGAATGTGATAATTTAGATATAAATGATGTTAATAACCAAATGTTATATCCCCAATTGATATTTTTCAAATGTACAAGACAAAGATGCTATAAATAGTCAATTTTATTATCTACAGCCAAAAGGCTTACGTTCACTATCTCACTGTGCCAAATTGATTATCCTATAGTATAACCCTAATATTATAATGGAATAGATCACATGTAGACTAAATTATACATAAAATTTATTTAAATCATGCAAAAATAGTTATATATCCTCATCATGTTTTTACCTTGTAGGACACTAGTGCCTACATTGGGACAAAAGCATTGATGCTAGTGTCCCAAATATGATGCTAGTGTCTTTTCCTTCTAAATGGTAAAAATTGAAAATATAATAATATGTATGGGTAAAAATATTTATCTTAATTAACCCTAAATGGATATTTATTTCAAAATGTATGGTATAAATAGAAATCAAAGGTCATTCATTATCAATATAGCAAGCACCTCTCATGCTCAAACTACATTATCGAGATACAATTTAATTATACTAACCTATTCTTTCATATTTAAAAATTATTAATAGGATAAGTATTATTATATGTTTGAATCATTAAAAGAGTAACCTATGAGAATTATTTGTCAAGTTACAACCTAGATTATTAGATGAACTCACATATAACATATTGCACAAGTTGTTCACACATAAGCCCACATAAGGGGGAAACTACATTAGTCTGAGGCCTTCTTTAGAGTATATAGATATGTAGGAAAATATAATTTATAGATGGGTATTTTAGGTCAATATTATTTCACTTGATCCCATTAACCCCTATTTTTCAAGGTGAATTTCCATAATTATAGGACCTAGGGTTTTGATCAATAATATTGATCTAAGAACTCATGTGCATCATATAAAAAGATAACCTAGAAGGAAAAAATGAAACCTAATAGGTGAAATTTAATATTATATAAAATTATATGAATTCTAAGATATAAATAAGTGTTTAAATTAGGTAAAAATATTGACACTAGTGTTTATAGTTTGATGCTCGTGTTTCAGTTGATAGAAAGCTAATTTCTAAAATATGAAGAATCTAGGTGAATCACTATAATTTATTTTTCCACACATGTATTTATCAAATATTCCTATGCATCATTTCATAATATAATTTTTATTTATCAATTTAATATATACTTTCATAATATTTTTTAGCATTGTATTTTTCTATATTTATCATATTCTCAAATTTAGTATATTTATCAAAATATCATAAATTTGAATTATTTAATTTCTCTAATTTATAATATATTATTCCATAATAAATTATGATATTACCACTATACTTAATAAAAAAATGATCTCTAAGTCTTATTATGAAAACGTATTTTTCTTTAGGGATTTCATCCTTCAAGAGTTTCATATTGTTGTGATTAATTTTTAGCTATGATTTTTTCCATTATTATTGGCATATCTATTTTCATTTATAAGAAATGGAAAATGTTAATAAAAAATAATTTTTTAAAACTAAATATAATGAGGCATTAATTAATCATATAAATATAGATAAAAAATTAATTGATGCACTTGTGTGTGTTACATGAGATGAAATTAATAAACATGTTAAGGCTAATGCATTCAAATATAGTGATGGTGTATCTTTATGTGGTAATACTATAATTTCAATCCTTTAAACCCTCCCCTTGAGCACACCATTTATTTCTACATCTAGTGGGGGCATGAAATATGTTTTTAATCCATTGTTTCCTGAGATCAAATACCAATGACTACATCTTCCATGAGAATAATCAATGATTTAAATCAAATAATAGTTTTAATTCATACATCAACATAAGTCATGTTTACATCCCCTTTGGTAACTTTTCAAACATCAAATATTAATCCTAATGGGTCTAATATGTAAGTTATTCTCCAAGTTATTTAATTTTTTTAAGTTATGGTTAAAAATATTGAGAAAAATGATTTCAAGTCTACTCATTTCAATGATTCACAAGATGTATTGTGTAATTATCTTTCACCTAATATATCTTTACACCCTTTTCCAACTAGTTTCTTAGCACCCAAATTAAAAATTTGTGATATCAAGGATGATCCTAAGTAGCATCTATGATATTTTTATGTTGCATGCCTTGATTATGCTTCCAATGATAAATTTTGACAAAATTATTTCTAAGAAGCCTAAAAGACTATGAATTGAGATGTTTCTATTATATAAAAGTATGATCAATGAAAGAATTTAAATATTTAATAGATTAATTTCTAGCACATTTATCAATAGACATCACCAAAAATATGTCACATGCACAAATTTCCAAGATTAAACAAGGAAACAATGAGACTATCAATCAATATGTTTTGAGGTATAAGACAATGTTAGCCAAAAATTAAAAACCAATTGTATATAAAGAGATTCAAGATATATTTAAGAAATTTTTTCTTGCCCCACTAAAATATTATGTTGTCTTAAATAAGTTTAAATTTTTTTTATGATTTTTGACACATTGTATAAGATTAAGAAATGAAAATTATTGTATTGAATAAGGTCAAGTATGTAACAAACACACAAAATACATCTACTACCAAGTTTCATATCAAACAAAGCTATAAGGTTAAACCTAGAGAGACTAAAAAAGAAATAAAAACTATAGTCAATACAGTGTCAAAATAACTTGATTGGATCATATTATCTAATTCACTTACACTATTACCTATGTCTCCAGCTTTGCTCCTTAAGATGCTTGTGGAGTGTCATATCATATCTCACCCTCTTCCCATAGAGGTTGATACAAGTCAAAATCTCCCAAAGGATATGATGTAAATGATTATTTTAACCTAAAAATATATGTTACAATTTGAATTAAAAAATATAATAATTCATTGATATATAACAAATCACCTTTGATGATTCTTTAAAGGATTCAGGGTCATAACCCAGTGATCACCAAAAATATAAGGCATTCAACAATCCATTACATGACCATTATAATCAAACACCAGAAGTGAAAATGGAATATAATAAACATCATCCTGTAACACATTATAGACATCAATTTTACATAATTATTATCACACTTACATGCATAATACCTCCAATGGTTTATAGGATTTATATTACATATGATGACATCAAAATTCTGGATGGTGACTCAGATATTCACTCATTGTTTATTAGAGCACACATTGATCATTATCCTATACGTAGTTTTATGGTTTATAATGGTTATAATGAGATTCTATGTACCATAACATTATTTATACATTTGGGACACACATATGATGATTTAAACCCTTTAACCAAGATGGTTAGAGCATTTGATGGGAAAACATAACAGATTATTAGTGAGATTGATTTACCTTTACTAGTTAGTCCATCACATGTGACCACAACATTTTTAGTTATACCACATATGTCAGTTTTTGATATGTTACTAGGATAAACTTGGATTCCTAAGATTCACACAATACCCTCCAAAGTGTATAGGTTCTCAAGTATATTAATTCCAAGAGAGTAATCATGATTTTAGGGATTTAGTATGAGCATCCATTACAACAATATAAGTTTATTCCAAGACAATTAATTATATAACCTATTAAGGTTAATCATAAGTGAAATGGTAATAAAAATGCAATATAATTTCCTAGGTGTCCAATACTTAAGATTATATTTCATTAGATATATATAGTGGATTCCCCAGAGCCCTCATCTACACCTACATGACCAAGTTAGTTGTTAAGAGTACATCAATATGTTTTAAATATGGTACAAATACCCATAATTATAGTTACATATAAAAAATCACATAAAACTAACAAATGGGTTACATTAACCACTAAAAATTATATTACTAATTCATGACCATAGATTTATATGAGGTATAGTTAGCGTATCATAGATTCTATTATTCCGGATTTGGCACATATACATGATCCTTAGTAGTATGACAAATTTTTTATACCTTATCTTGAGTTTATAGAAACCTATGAGCATCCCTTAGATGTAATCATTATATAACCCTCTCTTTACTAAAATATCAATTTAAAGATTGAAATACAATCATCAAAAATACAAATAAAATGAATAAATAAATAAATAAAAAATTGATATACACATGTTTACAAGATTTTTCATATATATTATTTACTTTAGGCTAATAAATATAATATCATTTTATTTATATACACACAAACTTTTCATAGGTACTTGTTTGAGATAAAAATATACACTATATACATGATACATGAGCATTTAGAGTCTAGACCTTTTCCTCTACCTGTGTGATAGACTACATTGGAGGCATCTGCTTCAATGATCATGATTGATACAGGTTAAATTATTTTATGATCACTTTATATTATCACATTTATATTATATAATAATGATTACATATGTCTATACTCATGCTCACATCTTATAAATTGTGTTAGATATACTATATTTCATGACATTTTGTTGGCACACATATGTAAGAACTAGTATGAAATGATTATGTTAGTTTATTATATTTAACTTATTCATATTATCATTGGATTACTTGAGTATATTTATTTTTTGATACCTTCTCTTAACTATAGAAAATTTGAACATGTTCCTTATTTGTTGGCCACAATTCCCTTTCATGTTGTTTATTTGGTGTGTGAACATTTGAACATATCCTCCCCTTGAGTGTAACATTTAAACATGCCACTTGTTTTAGGACTCCTTACACCCCTTTTACATGGCATTGAATAATATTGTGTGTTTTATCAAATTTTTTCTAACTTTGTGTTTTCTAATTCTAAATGTTTCCATGATATTTATCATTCATCTTAGGGCTTTTTGTGATTAGATACTAGGAGCTTCATGGCTATACCTAATTAGAAATGATACCAATATATGATTGATTACTACATTCTTGATGCAAATATTACATGGTTATATTATCCTTTTAAGATAAGGTGAATACCAAATTCCATTACCCTCATCTTAAAATGGGGAACATATCAGTGGAGGCATGTCATAGAGACATGAGTCCACACACACATAATTGGTATAATTGGCATAATTTGATATAGTTTATATGATTTTGATATACACTTGGGAAAAAATATTATGCATTTGGCATTGATTTTTATTGATTTAGGACAAAAAATTTTTGTTTTTAGATAAATATTATATATAGTTTATAGAGTAGAGGTTACATTTTGACACATACTTTAGCTTGAAACACATTAAAGGTGCATATGCCATGAAAACACACCGAAAAAAATATACATATTCATATTATACACCCTTTATGGCATATTTTATGGGATGCATAAACATGGTTCATTCTTTTCTCACCATGCATTGATGCACTGACTTTTCCAACATACATCAATTGAGATTTAACTATTTGTAATCACTAGATCCCTTAAGTAGTGTAATTGATATTAAATGCATTTCATGGCTTTAAAAATATTCCCATTTTTAGATATAGATGGTTACACCATTTAACCTTTGCTATATTGGCTATATTATGTATACACTTGAGTTGTAGGATTGAGATTCACTGTTATCAATGGCCTTGGCACAATTTACCCTAGCAATAGATTGGGGGCATGATCACCCTTGAATTCCCATCTTCACATCTCCAAGGTTAAATTATTAACCTCTATTTAATAATTCAATAAGGAAGCATCATCACCAAAGTAAAGTATCAAGGGGAAACATGGTTACATAAACACACATATGTATGCCTTCCTTGCTCTCTTTACTTTCAAGAATTTCAATTATTCAATTTTTATATTATATGCACTAATTAAAATATAATAGTGTCTTACTTATAGGTAGTGAAAATAAAATAAAATAAAATGGGGATAAATAAAAATCAAGGTGTGTTGTACACACCAAGGTACATATTTATTTCCTTTAACCTAGTAATTTAATATTTATGCATTACTTGATAAAAGAGGAAGAAAATGTAGATAATAAAAGATGATTTTATATTAAATAATAATCTTATACACTTTAAAAATACCAATAATGGCTCAAGCCTTAAATTAATGACCTTATCATTGCCAAAAGGCTCAAGTTCAACATCTCACTATGTAAAATTGATTATCATATAGTTTGTACTTAACATTATAATGACACATATCACCTATAGCCTATTTTTATTTTTATAACATGCCATCATTATTAAAATAATTAGGGAACTTATGATCATGAATTTTTGGTATCAACACCCTAAGTTTCCTTGGTGGTATGTCTCAATTTTCATGTTAAATTGGTACTTGAAACCATCACCACTGGAAAGACCATGTCCATGCAAGAAAAAATGTATTTACATTTAACATAAAGGTAGAGTTTTGATATCCCACTTTACCTTTTAAGCTTGAATCTCTTAGCTCTCTTAGCTCTCTCAGCTTACTACAAGAGGTCATATCAATATCTATGCCCTTTAGGCTCCCAAAAGCTATCCCATTATGATGACCAAGTCTAAATGGTAAACTTTTATATATAGGACTTAGACCCAAAATAGAGGTTTGTTTCACTTATATTTGCTTGGAATTCATACTTGACTACTTTCTCATCTCCCTATAACTACTTTGGGGGTGGGGGTCACTTTGATTTCTATGCCTGTTGGACCTACTAGACCTACACCACCCTATTTTCATTAGTCATGTGGATAAGTTTCATGTTTTACTCACTGAGTGGAAATGTATTTTTTGGACACTTATCCCACTTATTAGATCTATAATATAGGTGTTCCTTAGTTTATTCTAGTATTAGAAAGCAAAAAATCAAGGATAATCAATTGAGTAAGTTTTTTGTTTTGACCTTTTCCCCAAAACTTCTAGACCGTCATATTGAGCTTACAAAATCTCACTAAGTCTATTTAAAACTTTTATTTTCGTATGATTATGTCTAGTTGAGATTTGTAAAAAATTTCCTAAGTCCCTATACCTAATTGGTATTTTAACCTTGATTAGATATTTAGGGTCTTCGGCTTCCTTTCATATTCCTAATTAGACTTTTCTAGAAAATAGATCTAAGTTTGAAAAAATTATACTTCCTAGACCTAATTAGGTCCCAAAACCTTGATTAGGTCTAATAGGGATCCTATTCTGCATTATAGTATTGATCTAAGTGAAAAAATTGATTAAATCTATTTTATTTGTTATTTGGGCTTCAAATATTGACTAGTTATTTGCTTTTCTTTTGGTGGGGTGTCCTTTGTCAACTGAGGATTCAACCTAAACTAGGTCATGGGTTGATTCCTAGTGTTAATAACTTTGGGAATTGGGGATGGATACTTTATTATGTATGGGTTCATGTTTTTTTAGTCTTAAAATCTCCCTTAACTCTTATCCTACCATTATGCTGGAAAAAATTAGGGAGAATGATTGTATAGAATCTAAATTTATCTATCAAATGATGAATGTGGATTAATTGAAGGATTGGGATTATTTGATTCTATTTGTGGATGTATATATTGGTGGTTATTATTTCCTTATTTTGATCCCCTCAGAAGCTTGCATTGGATTTGGTTTCAATTTTGCATATGATGGTTGGTTTATGGAGTATTTATGATTGTGATCTCAAATTTATTTACATCATTGCAAGATTTTTTAATTTATCTCTCCTTTTTATTTTGTTATTTTTAATGGGTTTTTAAGATAGGGTTTGAATGTAATCTGAATGAATGTTTATCTTGATTGCTTAAATACACTTTATATTTTTATAAATGAATTTTTGAATGATTAAGTTAATGGAATAAAATTTAAAATCATCCATAAACACAATGAATGAAACCCTGCACATGCTTATTTTCCTATTAGGCAAGTTTTAAATGTAAGTTTGTTTATTTTGCTTGGTAAAATCAAATGGCTTACTAAATGAATGAATTCATACCTTGTCACTATATAATGACATGAAACTCATTTGAAAAAAACAACAAACACATCACATTTTACATTATTTATATACCCAAAACCCACTAAAATAAAGTTAGAATTTTACAATAGGTGAATAGGTATACCAACAAAGGCCCCTTGAAATGGAATGGTCAAAACAAGCCATTGAGTGAAGATCAATGAAACTAGACTAGGTAGATATAAGCCTTGGGGAGATTCTCTTTAATCTCCTTTCAAGAGAGGTGAGGTGAAAAATGAGTCTAGAATGTTGGCATATTATAAAACACATGTCAACATATCCTAAAGTACACATAAAACATGATTTTGAACCTACATAGATAGTTACATATCCTCAACAAATTTTTACCCTATAGGACACTAGCATCCAAATTAGGACATTAACATCGATGCTAGTGTCCCAAATTTGACACTATTATCCCTACCTTCCAAATGGTCAAACTTAAAAATTTATTGATATATAGAGGTTGACATATTTGTATTATTTAAACTTCTAGTGAGAATTATTTAAAAATCTGTGGTATAAATAAAAATCAAAGGTCATTCATTATTAATCCATAAAACACTACTTAAGATCACACTACATTACTAAAAATCATTTACACAACCGAATTATACTACTTTATTCTTACCTATTTATAAACAAATCATAGGATAAGTATTATTATAAGTCTAAATCATTCAAAAATTAATCCATGAGTAATATTTTCCAAGTTACAAGCTAGATCACTAGATGTGTCATGCCCATTTTTTCTCTCTAAAAGATAGGCATAACACAATCTACTACAAATAAACACCCAAAAACATAAGAACACACACCAATTTCATTCCAATATGATGAAATTAATAAATAAATATAATTATCATCACTCAATTATTAGGCATAAGCTATTGGATAACCTCTAATCTCATTCAATTAAATGTCCATGAATTTTAATGCAAGCTTGTTTCCAAGGTTGTTACATTGTGATGTTAATATGGCTACCAACATTGAACTTGGACCTTGATGACGTAGTTGGTACCCAAATGATTGATTTGGTATGCTATATGGTTGCGTTAGTGCCTCTTCAAGTTTTTAGGGCCATTCTTTCCACTTGTTACTTCCTCGATGACTTTGTTAAAACTCCACATGGTGAAAATTGTCTAACGCATTACCCTATCACTACATAGGGCTAAAATGACTTCCTTAGGGTTGTATAGTAGTATAATTATTCCATGTGAAAATATTTATCTATAATAATAAATCATAAACTTTATACTTGATATATACAACTCTAAAATATCAGAGCAATGAGATTTTTCTATGTGCCATCATCCCACTCACCCGCTTGCCCATGAACTTTGTGTCTACTATGAACATCTCTAAAATATTAGATAAGTATGATTTTTATACATGTAAACATAATACTCACCCAATTTACCAATATATTCACATCCAATAAAAACATATTTTGGATATTAGGTCACTAGGATGATGCCACATGGTAACATCCTATGAGTTTGCTTGTCTTGAGGCTTTTCAAATTGTACAAACAACTTTGGGATAAGGGTTGTCAAGATGATGTCACATGGTAACATACCATGAACCTACTTTCCCAAAGGCTTTCAAAACTACACTAACATCTTTGGGATCAAAATTCACTAGGATGATGCTACTTGGAAACATCCTATGAGTCCACTTACCTGAAGGTTGTGCACTCAATCGGATCATTTACAAGACTTTGAAGTTATGGGATTATGCCACATGGAAACATATCACTATATTTATATCCTAAAATTGAATATATAATTAATTATTTTGACATCACTCCTAGGCTCATGATATAATGACACATGGCTTCATTCAAACCACTTAACAAAAAATTGTAAAAATTAACTAAGGTAGAAAGCCACAAAATGATCCATCTATGAAGCGAAAATGAATTTATTTGACAAGGAAAATATAACTAATACAAAAATTAATATTCAATTAAGTTTAATTTTATGATCAATTCAAAAAGTGACTAAGGTAATAAAGGCCAATTAAACCAAAATGTACACAAGACAATTCAGTAAGGCCAGAATGGAACACTTAATACAAACATAGAAAACATCTAAGGTAAGAATACAAAGTTGAACAACTGATTAAACTAGTCTAATTCAAACCTAAATAATTAAAATTAACCAACACTCTATTTAGTTTAGTCAAAAACCTTATATAGGATAGATTTTCATGGGCAAACACAATAATAATAATAATTTACTCAGCATTCAAAAGAACTAACCTTCACACTAATCTTGTTTAAAAGGAAGGCATCAAGGCTCAAATCATCTCTTGACACTAAACCAATATTATCATTGGTTTAGTCAACTAACAAAATATTTAAAGGAAACTAAATCTATATAAAATCCCCTTAAAGATATTTATTAAACTATGAGTTGTCTATTTATTTTGTAACAAGTTAAAACTTCTATCTTCAACACATAGGTCTAATCTGTTAAACTATAAGCAAGAGATTCAGGCAAAAAATCTTAGAATTGAAAATACATAGATAATATAGGGAAAGGATTCCCTTTTTTCTACCCATAAAAGTTTGAAATCACCAAGGTTAAACCTAAAAAGGTATGCTTGTCATTTTATCATAAGAGACATATAGACCAAAGAGTTACTCCTTATTTGATAGATTTAGTCTAGAAAGATCCATAGTAAAAAATCATTAAGGTTCTTATTAACATAGCTTAAGAGTTATATAATATTTTATCTTAATTAGGTTATGCCTTATCATACAAGGGTTTTCCATAACCATTTTCAAATCAGTAGAATTTTTTTAATCCTTATCATCCATAACATAGAAATTCTAACTCACTTGCCTTCAAGATAATAGATCCTTCATATAAAGGTCATATAAAGTAACACCATTAAAATAAACTCAAGATATAATGAACAAGAATTCATAGGATATTCAGATAAATATTTATATATATTTTATAATGCCCTTAACTTGGCCAAGCTCAAGTATGAATATACAAAATTCATAAGGATTCCATTTAAGATGATGAGTTTGTCATAAGGAGATCCATAATCATATAAAAAAAGAAGACTATTTAGCATTTCTCTAAATTAATAACCAAAATGTTCACTTGGTAAAATTAATAATGATAGTGTCTCACAACTTGGCCCATAATTAATTAGTAACATATAAATATAAATAGGTTAATTTGAGAATAAATAATTATTGCTTGTATTTAGTATTATAAAAAAGTAAAGAAAGAATAATCAATAGCTGAAGATGATCTCCTCTTTTCTCTAGGTGAAAATTTGGCTAACAGAAGGTGGGATCACCTTCAAACATTTTTCCATCATTGAGTGACTACTTTAGGCACCCCTAAATAGGACTCCCAACTCCAGGCATGTTCTCATCATAGTGCAAGGAAAATAAAGGAAATAAAGAAATCAAGATATCTAGGGGTCAAGGAGATATCTACTCCCAAGGTGACATTCTAGACTTTTCATATTCAAAGAGGTTACCAACCTCAAATATATTTTCATCAAGGGTAAATCACAAAATATAAACCATATTGATAAAACAATTAGGCATTCTATAAATTAAATGTGTTCTAGTATATATAGTCATGAGAGGGCTTAAGAAACATACCATTATGTCCCACATGAGAGACCTAACCCTTATTCCATCATGAGAATGTAACCTTTCAATGCATCAATAGTCTTACATGATGAAACCTTACTATCCAACAAACATAAGTCCTGAGAGATAGAATAACCATTGAGGAATGTATCAACTCCAAACTCACACACATAAGGGTAGAAGAGACTATCGGGTGACTCAAGCACAACCATAGGGAAAATAAATAAAGAGAAGAAGTAATATAATAAACTTAATACTATTTAAATTTTAATCAATCAAGAATCAGAGAAACTTCATTTAGTCAATCAACAAAATAGTCAAGTCATAAAACACCTACCCAATGATCTAGGCCCTCCTTGGGTCTTCTCTAAAATTTTTATACTAGCTAAAGCTCTCCCTCTCTAGTCTCTCTTATTTTTTTCCCTTGTTATTTCATGTTGTCTCTAAAAATTTCTTAATTCTAAATTACATAAAACATAACCCTTTTTTAAGAGATCCACCCTCCTTAAATACTCATTCTCTGCTTATTACAACCCAATCTAAACATGTCATGTGTCTATTATTTTCTTGGATTGACCAACCACTCTAATTGCTATCCCATGACTTCATAAATGGATGTCCTCTTTGAAAATACATAATGGAACATGGAATTTATAGTAGAGTCTTATGGTTAATTATAAGAAAACCCAACTCCCTACACAGGGTTCAAGGCAAGGAAATTAATAGATAAGTCTACAATTCTACCATAAGTCATTCTATATGTTGGTTTACTTCATCCTAATGTATTAAATATTACCAAAAAAATGTGTTTTGACCAAGCCAGTAGTGATTAAAATCCATTATGACATGACAAGACTAAATAAAGGTTTTAATGGAATATAAGGCATTCAATTAAGATCAAGCAAAGTCTAAGACAAAATATGGGTCAAAGAAAGGATCACACATGATGTAACTATGAATGATGTAGTTATTATTACTTTATTGATAATGAATTACAATTTCACACTTATTGTACCCATGAAATATTCTATCGTAATAGCATAATATTATAGTTATAGAATGCTAGATCATTTACATAAACTAGTGTAATTATTTGACCAAGTAATTCACAAGGTCATGAAGTGATATTCTTATCAAAACTTAATGCATATGTAATTTAAATTATAGCCTAACATAATAATTTAATAAGTAATACTCATGTGAATAATCCTCTTACCTTTGTAATCAACACCACAAATTGAGTATAACTATTGGTTTAACATAGTCACATTGTTTTCTCATGAGGGTCATTACAAAATGTACTCGTATATAGCATATTTCATAAATTTTTCACACACAAGTCCACATAAGGGGGAGAAATACATCATTATAAGGCACTCTTTGGAATCTATGGTTATGTATGAACCATTCATTGATAGAGGGAAATTTATGGTCAACTTAACTTCACTTAAGCCCACTAACCCCTATTTTATATGGGGACATGTTCTAATTAGAGGACCTAGGGTTTTGAGATATATATTGATTACAAGAACTTGTGAAAATGATATGAAATAATAACCTTCAAGGTGATACTAAACCCTAATAGGTGAAACTAAATTTTCTATAAAAAAGTATATATTTGAGTTAGACAAAAGCATCAAAATTAGGACAAACACATAGATGCTAGTGTCTATAGTCTGATGTTAGTGTTTCAAATAATAGAAATATAATTTATAGAATTTCAAAAATCAAGATAAATATATTTTAGTATTTTTTTATTCATTTTTATTAATAAAATTAACTTAATAAAAATATAAATGATATAGGGTTTAAAATACGAATACATATGATGGGGGATGCACACCATTGATCCAGTGAGATTGGAAATCCTTTTTGGTTATGAAGTACTAACTTCACAACAAAGATATCTTAGACAAGATTTTATTAATAATATAGATGGGTGGATTTCATAATATAAGATTAGTTCCAAGAAGTGGTACACTTCCTTAGAGGGATGTCAGTCCACTATTTGTAAAATCAAGAAGATAATATAATAAGATAAACTATAATAAAACATGTGATAAGATCATGAAAATAAAATGAAACAATT
The DNA here is from genome assembly GCA_037957365.1 of Torreya grandis. Lineage (NCBI taxonomy): Eukaryota > Viridiplantae > Streptophyta > Pinopsida > Cupressales > Taxaceae > Torreya > Torreya grandis. The sequence goes on from JARHVA010001579.1 coordinate 1,689,736, forward strand.
AAATATAATGTATATATATTATCAAAAGTTTCATTTCAATATGATATGGCTAAGTCTTCTTTTTCTTGAATTGCTTCTAGCTAATTTGTGATGTATGTTAGAGTTGAGGCAAAGATAACCGCATAAACTCTTAACTCAAAAGAGATTACTTTAATCAATAAATAAGGGATAATGAAATATGGGTAAGTCATGAATTGAAACCACATCATATATAACACCAATCAAGGTCATCTGCAGATAACAATGCATTATTATAGTACTTAAATAGTAAATTAGAAATATTTATGATTGTTAATCTAGTCTCAGGTTGTAGACAAAAGTGAAAACATAGGGATCAATGTTGATTGTCTCAAAATTGATATCAATCAGGTAATCGATGTTGATCCAAAAATAATCATGGTTGATATTTATATTGGGTACTAAAAGACTTAGGATGGAACCTAAGAAGGGATTTAATAGATCCTTAAAGTTTTCTAAACTAGTCACTAATTTATGTAAATAGAATTGTGATAGTAAATATAACATAAATGAATAATACATAATCTAAAATAAATCAAATACATATCATACTTACCTATACAAAACCTTCCTATGATGTAGAGAAATAACTTGTTGTGAGGGATGTGGTTGAATTTGGATAGAGTGTGGACAAAATGGAATTGGGATGGTATTATTTCATAGTGCTCTAAGGGAAATGTCATCATCATTATATTGTGTAAAAATTAGGATCCATAACCTAAGGTTGGCCTAGATATACATCAATGTCAATCCTAATAGGATCAATGATGATCATGGGAAACATTACCAATTCATTCTAAGTTTAATTTATTAGTTCTAAACTCAAGATCATAGATAAAAACTTAGTTTAAACTATTTTTTAATTGGTCTCAAGTATGGATAGGTTGTTAGGAAGGTTAAAATAATCTACCCTTAATAGGTTTGAGGATATTTAATTAGGATTTAGGGGTGGTTAATTAGTTACCTAGGTAAAATGGTAATTAATTAGAGCATTTACACAATGTTAGATATTAAAAAGTAAAACTACATTAACTGGCATAAGAAGGTAAGAAAGAGGTAAGACATTTTTATTCATAATAAAATGGTGTAAATTTATGGAGTCTACATTTTTGAATTTTTGTTGAGTGGTGTGTGATAACATATCTTGAGACAAATTTTAGGATGGGTCTAATGCCCCAAGTTTTAATGTAGGAGGTACTCCCCCTCAAACTGGGAGCCAATGAAGGTTAATGAGATAGAGATGGGTTTAAAAATGAGATGGTAATGGATAGGGTAAATAGAAAATGAGCATCAAATATGAAAAGATAGGCATGAAGGATAGTGATACACTAAAAATATATAGGATATACTAAATAGGAATGCCCTAAGGCAAAGAAGTAATGGATTGACATAACTATGAATGTGTGGGCTCTATCAAAGGAATTCAAGAGGGTAATGTCTATGATGAGATGACCAAAACATCTAGTGTGATTAGTATATGTGTAATACCTAGGGAAACAATGCTCTCAATATAAGTTACATTTTCAAAATCCAAAAGGGATATACATTGAAAAGAATGTAGACCTTTGAAAAGATATGGGACCATCAAGGGTCCTATGTCCATAAGCCAATAAGGCTTGTTATTAACGCATATAATAGTTGTAACAAAGGATAACTTGAGTGGCCTTGGAATAGGGATATAAGGATGAAAGAGATTTACAAGTAGGGTTAAGGATCCTAAAATTGACCAAATTGACATCAATCTAGTGGATTGATACCAATTAGGAGGGAAAGGAAGGAATCAACATCGATCATGAAACAATCACTGCCAATCCAAAAGGGCTATAAATAGGCTAGTAAATGGTGTCAACATTCATTTTGCAAATGAGATCAAGTGAGTTGATCTAGAGCTAAAAAATTGACACCTATCAATGGATTGGGTGAGATACATATGATAAAGGCTATCGAGAGTGGAAGAAGATGATGAGGGTCACATGATGAGGTAGGGGTAATTTATTTTGGGTTTTATGTGATTTTTTTCAAAATTTTAGAATTCTAAACTAGTGTAGGAATGGGTTTTAGGGCTCATAGGGTTTTGTATGGATTATCATTAATCCTAAGAGGATCTATACTAACTCTTGAATGATCTACCATTAATTAATTGGTTAGATATTGATGTCAATTTGGAAATTAGTAATGATCTATAACCAATCAGGATTAATCCAATAAGTGTCAATGTTGATTCTTAAGGGTTAAGAAAAACTTAAAGGATAGGCTTAATTATTAGAAAACTAAATGAAACTAAGGGATTATGATATTGTAGGCATGTGTACTTTTGATGATGCAAGACTAAGTTCCACTTTTACTAGAGTGGTTATGGGAGGTAATGAGAGATATATACTAGGAAAATCTCAAGGTAGTCATCTTAGGAGGACTACATCACTATCATTAGATAAGCTAAGATCAAAGTTTACTATTAACACTTCTAGAGTGATGGGATATAGATATAGGGACCTTTTATTTACCAATAGGGAAGATGAAAATGACCCTGAAGGATATTTATAGGATACTCAAGCTACTTGTATAGGGTACGAAGATCATCCTATTAGATGAGAGAGGATAGGTAACTACTTTGACATCATTATACAAGGATGATGTTATAGACATCAGTTTTTATAGTAGGAAGATTTAGTTTCAAAGATTTATATGAGAGATACCAAGATGGAAAATGGATGATGACCATGATGATGCTAGCCATCTCCTACTATGCATTACCAAACTCAGGTAGAGGGAAGTTCATATGGAGCCTGAAAGGGGTACTTATGGCATGTGGGATCATTGGATAGTATTTTCATGGGAATTGATGTTATTGGCATAGATATATAGGGAACTATGGGGGTAGATCATGTAGTGGTGGTATGGATTAGATTTTCCCTATGTGATTGAGTGTTGGGCCTATGAGAACATTTGATTAGTGCAACCACTAGGGCTACCATGGATGGGCTAACATAGAATTACTTTTAATGTTTGTTTTATAAGATGGAGGGATGAATTTTTTCATACACATGGAGATGGGAGAGTTTAATATCTAGTTTTTTATAGATAATTAATAGAGGATATAGAGGAGTATGAGGTTATATGGAGGCCTTATATCAGATTCCCATCATGTTATGGGATAGATATGGAGCTGACATTAGGATAATGAGTTAGGTGGTTATAGGGGAGATGCCTGGAGAATGTGGAGCTCTTTTAGTTTAGACACATATAATTATATTTTGGGTTACATAAGGATCTACTTGAGGCACCTCAAGTTCATAGGAGAAATGACTTGGAGGTAGAGCTACTTGAGCCATAGGTTATAGGGTTGGAACAACTAGTAGAGGAGCCAAAAGGAGAGGGGATAGATCATGTTAGGGTGATAGAGGAATACTTATTATGGTGGGTATATTAGTATGTATGGGGATAGGAGAGGGTTTTATTCTATAGGTAGGAGATGAAGGATGTGGAGATGGAGGATATAGAGGTTGTAGGAAGAGATGAGGAGGGTGATGGGGACATACAAGCTATTATGGTAGAGAGGGATACAACTTGAGAATAATACTTCATAGTGGTTTTTGAGTGAGAATAGTTATAGGCATAAATAATATAAATATAGGGTTTATATGATTTATTACATCATATTTATGATGAGGCATGTTGATCATGGGAAAAATATCATGAGTAATGTGAGAGGCTTTGGGTACTAGTACATATAGTAAAGGGAGTAGTAATAAGGTCCACTACAGGAGGATGGGGCCTCTAAGGAGTATGAGTCTAGATAAATATGAAGAGGTGGTATTAGTTTTGTGATATTAAGAGAATATTATGATATAACATTTACCAGAGATTCCTAGATACATTAGGTACCTAACCAGGTAGGGTCAGACTTCATGGGGGGCACATATGACTATAACTAGTGTGAGAAGTGTGTTGTAGGGGAGGGATAGGAGGGATAAAAGAGGAGATGGAGGGGATAATTGGGGAGGAAGGATGGATTTCCACCTTATCTATATCTAGTTTTTTGAGTAGCCATGTATATGGCTAACTATATGGATTGGTCCTTTGTACATATTACACATTATGACATTTTATGATGAATATTTGATGTTTGGATATATATTTATGATTATGTTTTTATTAACATTGATTACATGAGTTTTTTTACATGATTATGGATTTAGATTATGTGGATTAGATTTATATATCATTTGATTTTAGTTTCATTATGTATTATATTGATTATGCAGTGTTGCAATGGATTATGTGATGTAGTTTTTATCTTAATTATGGATTCATATGTGTATGATTTAAATTGAATTGAAGTGGATTATGTATTTTTAATTACATGTGATAATTTATGATGTTTTATGGTTTTATTACATATTGTGCTATGGATGTTATATTACATGAATGATGTTTATATGGTTTTTCATTTTTTATAATACTTAGTATATTTTATGGATGGGATTTTATATCATGGTTGGTTATGGAAATATAAATGTTTATATGAATTAAATGTTTATTAACCAATCAAGGATGCAAGAATCATAATTGTATGGGACCTTAAAAAATTCTCTAACCCTTTTTGGTTTTGCATATACACCCTTTTATCCAATGCTAATGAAAATCCTAAATAATCTCATGTTAGCCAAATTCAAAAATCCTTGGTTTTAAATAAAATGGGATTATAAGAATGGGAGAAATTCTTAATTATCTATAAATACAAATGTTGTTTTATTTTTCTATTATTTTTAAACTTAATCTAATCTATACATAGATGTAGATTGATCAATGTGGGAAGTCTACAAATTTAAAAAAGTTGATCAATGCATTAAGTTTATAAAATCATAGTTTGATATCCATCCTTAAAGGGAGTGGTCTACACACACACACACACACACACACACACACACACACACACACACACATTTGTATCTTAGTAGTTTTCCTTTGAGGGACCAATCTATAAATTTTACTTTTGTATTAATTTTGATAACAACTATCCTTCAAGGGATCAGTTTGTATTTTAATTTTTTCTTGATTTTGATATCCCCAAACCCTTCTGTTATGGGTTAAACTCAAGGGAATTTGTATAAATTAGGAAATAGGGCCATGTATCATTCCATTTGAAAAATATTTTAGGGTGATTTATTGCTAGGAGATAATGATTTGTAACTCCACTTTATTTCAAACATAGCCAATCCATGAGAAGATGCTATGATTAAATCTAGGGTGTTCATATGTAAGGATAAATTGGTATACTACTAAAAATCCACATAATTCTCGATAATTATGAGGTATGTTAAATATAGGGGATAATATTTTTAGGAAAACTTATGGTGACCAATGTTTTTAATAGGTTGATTAACTATAGAAAGGATGCAAATGTAAATCATTAAGAGGCTCACATTATAGTTTTCCATCAAGGGAGACCAAATGATATGCCCTAGATCCATATTTATGAGTGATACCAATGGTCGAAGCCAATTAGGAGAAAAATTGTCCCATTTACTTCTTTCCATATTTGTGACATGCTAATTTTCTTTAAGGTTAAGGTAATTGATATTAAATTCTCATTCCTTTAAATGTTGATTATATGCATATTTTATTTATTATTGATATACATGAAGGTGATCAATTGATGATGTGGCTTAGAGTTCATCTAGAAATTATAAATATGAATATCTATCTTGATGATAATCATCTTTATAAATGATATCTTTTAGAGAGATTCTAAGGGAAGGAATTTGGAATTTGAGGGGAAGAACTACTTTAGTACCATAGACCAAATAAAAAGGGGTAACCCCTGTAGGTGTTTGAATACTATTTCAATAAGACAAAAAAATCAAAAGGGATGTGAATATGAAAATCCTTCCTAGCTTCATTAACCATTTTAGTTAACATCTTGATAAGGGTTTTGATCAATGCTTTGTCTTGTCCATTGGCTTATGAATAATAAGGTGATGAGAAACTTAGCTTAATATCAAAATAATCACACAAATTTTAAAATTATTTATTTTAAAAATATTTCCCATTATTTGTAATTATTTTATGTAGGAAATCAAAATGACATATGATGTGATGACTAATAAAATCAACAATATTATCCACCTTGGGTGAAATTAGGGGAATAAATTCCACCCACTTATTAAATTCTCAGTAGTAGTAATGATAAGTTTATGTCACTAGGAAGATTTGGGATTAATTTTCCCTATAATGTCTAAACCCCATTGATAGAAAGGCCAAAAGTCTATGGCCACTTATAATGCATGACTAGGGATATGGGATAAGTTAGTGTGTTATTGACACTTCACACATTTCTTGAAATACAATAATATTGATTCAAAGTGGGCTAATAATATCCTAACTGCATAATTTTATTAGCAATAGCTAAACCACTGAAATAGCCACCACATATTCCATTATGAGTTTCTTTTATCACAAGACGTTTTTTAGAATTATGGATATAATGAATGAGAATACCATAAAATCACTACTTATAATGTAAACCCCCTAGTATTATGTACATGGAATTTTTCTTTTGAAAAGCATGCTTAACATTTGTGGATAGATCTAAAGGAATGATGTGTTTAGACAAATAATCAAATATCTATGTGTACCACATATCCACATAGTTTTCTTCTATAGTATGAATAGAAGGAAGATTAATTTTGGTATAATAAGGTTGATTGAACTTATGAATAAGGACAAATAATTTAGACTCCTAGGAGGAGGATGAGATAAAGGAGGCCAAAGAAACCGTGGTATCAAAAAAATTATTGGTTGATCAAGGAGTGGTTTGGATGACATAATGGTTAAAGGTGGCTAATAACTATTATAATAATGTTTTATACCTATGGATAATGTTATTCTTACATTGATATATGCCAATTATTTGGTTGATTACCAATTGGGAGTTACCAAAAATATGAAGTGATTTAACTCCTAGAGTCAAAGCTATTTATAAACCTATAATTAGGGATTCATATTCTACCATATTATTAATACAATTGAAATCAATATTAAAAGATAGGGGATAAGAATTCATTTAGGTTATATTATAATAATCCCTACTACCCTTCCATATTCAGATTTATATATATCAAAGAACAATGTCATTTGATATTCAAGATATTCTTGGGATGTGGAAGTTATAGCCTCATTAGAGAATTCATAGCTATATGGGAGATTATCATCAAGGGGTGCTTCAACCAATTGATTGGTGATTATTTTAACCTTAATTAACTTTTGGTTAAGGAATTCAAGATCAAACTTAGTGAGTAACATTAACCATCTTGCCATTCATTAATTTTGATAAGATTTGAAAGCAATAATTTAAAAGGATTGGTATTGGTAATCACATAAGTCTTATGATTAAGAAAATAGTGGAAAAACTTGGAAGCCATGGACATTAGGTAAAATCATAGTATTTAAATATGTGTAATTATTTTCATTCTCAACCAAAGTATGGATTATATAATAAACAATTTGTTATCTATGTTGATTATCTTGATGGGTAAGCATGGCACCTAATGCATGATCTGTGGCTAAGATATATTAGAAAAAGGGCTTATCCTCTTTTAGTGGAATAAGGATAGGTGTGGACAAGATAAAATTATTGAGAGTATCAAATACCACTTGATAATTTGAATCCCACACAAAATAAGTGTCTTTCTTAATAAGGTGATGTAAATATTGACATTGGTTTGACAATTTTGAAATAAAATGGTGAACAGACTATAGTTTCCCTTGTAAAATTTGCATTAGAGGGAGGTGACATATAAATAATGGCCTTAATATTAGTAGGATCAACCTTGATGTTTCAAATGGAAATGATAATACCTAAGATATTTCTTGATAAAACCCCAAAAACACACATTTTGGGTTAAGACAACCTTGATATTAGATCAAATAAGTGAAGATTTGTTGAGTGATGGACAAGTGATCCTTATGGTACCTAAATTTACAAAGGATATCATCCACATAATATTAAATTATTTTGTGAATTAAATCATGGAAAATATAGGTCATGGTATGTTGGTAAGTGGCTCCTACATTTTTAAAACCAAATGGCATGACCCTATAATTAAAAGTCCCCTATGGAGTAATAAAAGAGGTTTCATGTTGATATTAAAGGGTGGTAAGGATATAATTGTAACCAAAAAATATATCCATGAGTGAGAACATCTCATGTCCTATAATGAGTTTGAAGAGATATTTGATATTAGGAATGGGGGAAATCATTTGTTGGACAAGCAAGGTTGAGGTCACAAAAGTTAGTACAAAGGTGCAGTCCCCATATGGATTTTATGATAGGTACTATGTTATATAACCATTTAAGGTAATAATTGGGTTGGATAAAGTTAATGGATAATAAACACTATAATTATTCTTTTACAAGAAGTGTTATATGAGAATGAAACTTACAAACAATTTGTATCATTAGTTTAGCTTTAGGAATGGTAATGATGTTATAGATAACTACAACAAGATCAATTATAGGCATATAACTCTAAGACCAAGAAATTTTTTGGATATGATTAGCAATAAATGTTAAAAAATATTAGTGTTCATAAGAATATAAAGATTGAATCACTTTTATATTTAGTGGGGTTTCAAGCATTCCTATGTTAATATTAGCTATGACCTCATTTAAAAGACTAGGAGACTCAGATGGAATTATTATTTTTAGATATGAATATCTTACTCATAAACAAGTTAAATTGGAGTCATAATATTAACACTCCATTATGTGTACCAAGGGATAATCTTCATCTATTAGGTCATGAAAAACTAAAGGAAGGGATAAGTTTTCTCATTTCTTTGATAGGTTAGCAGTTCTAGGTGAATGGAACTAATCAAAAAAATGTTAGGTGGGATAGAAATGGTGTCATTGGTTGACATAAGAGAACTGAGAGGGGATGAGGGATTTTCATCATCCACATCCATAGGGACATGGGATACTATATCATGATTATTGTCATCTTTAGAAATTTTCTTAAAATTGAGGCCATGTTTATCATGTGTTTTTCTAAGATCATTTATCATAACCTCATGGGACCCTTGTTCATAATGTATTAAGCCAAAACCTTTTTAATCACATTGTTGTAGGTAGGTTTATATAAAGCATGGTTTATCAAGAAAGGAGAAGTTAGATGTGGATGATTGGGCATGCATTTGGATTTCCTTCTATAAAGGAGATTGATCAATTCCTACATAGTTTAAAAGAATTTGAAGATGAGGAGTTTTGAAGGGGATAATGTCTCGTAGATTGGGTTGATAGGTATGTTGTCAATTATGATGTCCATATTCTTTGGGGTTGACCAAGTGTTGATCATCAATAGATGATATTCCCCCACATTAAATTTTTAGAATGCAAATCTAAAAGAGTTTACATTATGGATTTAGGATGAAGGTATAATAGATTTGGTATATGTTTCCCTTGAATATAATGGAATTGAGTTATTTCGAGGGATAAAGACATCATTTGGTTGATAATTAAAATTGCATGTCTTGAACGAATGTGGATCAATAGGGACACTATGGACCTTACCCTCATGTTTGAATTTAATACACTAGTACAAAGTGGAGGGAACTTGATATATAGAGCATATCCAAAGATGTCCTAATAGGATATTATATTATAATTCCCCTTATATTTTGTAAAATAATTCTATGAGAGTACATATACCTAATTTGATGGGAAGGACAACCATTCCTAATGTAGGGGCTAAAATATCATTAAATGCTCATAATATGGATGGAGATTGAGCTATAAAAGTTTTAAGTAATTATAGTTTCTTAAAATCATCCAAGGAGATAATATTTATTAGTTCTACAATATCAATCATTACTTGTTTGATTTGGGTCTAATTAATTTGGGCAGTGATAAATAATTATGGGACTTGGTCATCAAGCTGTAATGGTGATATTTTGGAATCATGGAATATTATAGGTGATGATTTTTACAAAGATGTGATAAAAGCTGATAGAGGCTAGGATTCATATAATTGTATCTCGATAGATTGTAAGGCCTCTATCATAGCCTTGTGATGTTGTGGAGAGTTTTGGACAAGCTCATACAAACACATCTTGACGAGGAGATGATGGATTTATTTAAGAACTAATATCTATATCAATTTATAAGCATTATTATTTTGTGCTTTTCCAAAATAGAAATTTTAGGTTTTGAGATGGGCATTGTATGACTATCTATAGTAGGGGATTTTCTAATAGTCACCTTGGCCTTTTTAGGATTTTGGGTCTTATGACCTTGGTTCTACGATTGTGTAACTATACGTATCACATATATCTAAAACAATGGTGGATTTCTATGTTTTCAAAATCATCTAAGTCTAGAGGGTTTAATATGGGTTGATACTAAGCTTTATTGATGGTTATATCTTCCTTTGAAAATCATTCTGATCCTCTTGATACTATACTACTTCCTAAAGTGGTCATGACCCTAGTAGTTTGACTATGAGGATACTCATGACCAAATTATTCTAATAAAAGGTCATCCTCTTCTAATAAATTTTGGACCACAGCTTTCAGTGTATTATAATTTTTTGTATCATGTCCCTCTATTCTATGGTACACACATTTATTCTTTTCTTGATACCATGCCAGTTTTTGAACATTAGGGTTAGTAGGTTTTATGAGTAATACTGTGATAATGGAAGTTTGAGAGATTTTATCAAGAATATTAGAGTAAGACCCCCATAATATATCTTGGTTGGGTTTTTTATCCTCTAAGGTGTTGTCATGGAGGTTAAATTTTTTTTTGAGTCTTGATCCTTTGTATTGTTTATTCAGATATTCCCCATAGAGGGTATCCTATGTTTGGGATAAGATGTTACACCCAGGTTTTATGAGTAATAATGATTTAGCAAATAATGTATTGGAATTATTATGGTGGTAATATCCAATTTAAATGGTATATTCTCTTTATAATATGATTCTACAATGATGGTTTTTTGTCTCACTAAAGGATGAGGTCCTAATATGGATGTTCTAGTTCAAATTGGTGGCAGAGCCATCTTTCCTTTTTGAATATGGCCAGGGTATCAATGCTATATTATTTATGGAGTTCAATTCTTATGGGAGGATGTTATAAGTATATTATTTTTGATGCCCCAAGGTTTTTGTTTCCACTTCCTGAATCATTTCCCCTAATTTCTCTCTTCACAATATTTGGCTCTTCACGAGCTATAATGGAAGCTAGTTTAGGTTTTGGTTGAGGTATTGTGATGATCCTCTCTAAAGGTATTAAGATATATGGGATGGGTATACTATTTGAAGGTGATGTATTGAATAAAAGAGTGGTATGAATATATTATAAGATGTCTAGATAAACATCCTCCTTAATATCTTTATCATCTTCATTTTTATTTGATTGCCTTGAATGGGTTTAGGAAATGGTTCCTGAAGAGGATAAAAAATAATAAGGTCTAAAAAGTTTGAGTTAGTCTTTGGGATAACTCCACTTGATTCAAATGGTTTAAAAGCATCTCCTATAAGGGAATTTTTGATTTTAGTTGTCATGGAAGGTGATTTGGAATCAATACTAACTTATTTAGGTAGAATTTGATCATGGATCATACTTATCACATGAGTCTCATGATTTGAGGTGTATCCTAAATTATCTTATACAAAATTAGAGGTAGAGGAATGATTGGGGAATGATTGCCTAAATATATCCATGGATTGATTAAGAAGAGCATTATGGTTATCTAACTATAGTTCTCCTTCATTAATAATGTTTTGAACTAGACCCTTGAAGTAATGACACCTATTGACATCATAACCTAGTAGATGATGGTTGTATAAGTTATTTTATTTGAACTAACTAGGCTTGGGTCAAGAGTCATCAAGAGATATAATTAGAGGAAGTTTGATAATATAAGATTTTAAGAGCTTGTATAAAAAAGAAGTGTATGATTCCCTTAAGGGTATGTACTACCATGGAAGAAATTATGTTAATGGTTTTTATGGTGGTGCTTGGGAGGTAGAGGGTTTGAGTTGGCTCTTTGTCTATGGAGGTGTTGATTTTGAAACCACAACATTAGTAGTGCCTTTGGTTTCAGTATTGTTAGTTCCTTTATAAGGATTAGGTTTGAATTTATTATTATGTAAATTTACCTTACCTTCTTCTAAAGCTTATATTTATAGTTTATAGGCCATGGAAAAGGCCTCATAAAAAGTATTGAAAGATTTAACCCATAATGTTGATGAAATCTTCTTAGTGCATGATCTTGCAAATAATTTGATTAGTTATGGTTAAGGAAGGGAGAAAGTAAGTTGGCTTATAAGACTTCACCATTTAGCCATAAAATCAGTGATAGATTTGTCATTGAATTGTCTAATGGAATAGAGGTTGGTTAAGGTCTCTTTTTTAGTGATCTTAATGTAAAAGTGTTCAAAAAATATTTGGGCTAGTTTCCTAATAGAGAATAGGGAATGTGGAGGGATAGAACTATACCAGTCTAAAACTGTTCTAACTAGAGATATGAGAAAAATTATTAGGAGAAGAGCATCATCATGGGATATGAGATAATAATCATGTCTAAACACTCTAATGTGTTGCTGAGGATCTTCCTTGTTTTGAAATTTCATAAATTTTGGAAGTTCCTATTTGAGGGGTATGGCATAATAGGGACAACTAGATTAATTAGTTCATTATATATTTTTTCATAAGTTAACATATTTTTATACCTAGAGTAGAGGATTATAGATTTTTCATCTTATTCATAAGGATGTTTATAAAGTCAGGATGGGTATTATATTAAGGAATAACCCCAAGACATTTTATTATAAGTGCTTATAGGTATGAAATGGAGTAGAAAAGGGTTGTGATAAGGGGTAACTAATAACATGGTGATAATTGGTTGGGAGGTAGTAACATGTTATGGGGAATTTAAGGGTATATAAGTGGATCTAGGGGATTTTGATGAAGATACATGTTGAGTATTCAATGGGATGTACTACTGAGGAGGTTGATTTAAGGGAGCTTATAGTAAAGTTTGAGTTTGAAAATTTGAAACTATTCAAGTTTGGATGGGTGGGAGAGTTACAGGGAATGAAATCACTAAGTTATGAGGTGAAGTAGTGGGAGGTGGAGTAAATGTAAGTTGAGGTGTGGCAATGTTATAGGCTTGGGTGTTAGTCAAAAATAGACTACTAGATATTATAGGAGGTGGATTGTTTTAAGGTTGTGATGTGTTAGTATTGGAACCTATTGGGGGAGGATTGTTGAGAGAGGAAACCATGGATGTACTAATCCCTTTAGGTCCCTCTAGAGGCATTCCAAAAACATTGCCAAAAGATTGTGTACAAGGGGAAAGTGGAATATAGATGGTTCAAGTACTAAGGTAGTGGTTAAGATTAATTTGATTACTATCCAATATGATAGCAAATTATTTATCTCCTTGAGTATAGGACTAGGGAATACCCTCACCCATAGACTTAGGAGATGTAGGAGGACTTGGGGTGTTCTCCATAGATGAGGATGAGGTTGGGGATTCAATTTGTTTTAGTGACTACTTCCACATCAAAACCATGTAGCACTAAAAAGAAATCAAGAAATAAAATTAAAAATCACACAAAAGTATTTTTATTATCTTTTTTATTAGAAACAAGCACACACACTACCAAAAATACTTAAAATATTGTCCCTTTTTAATAAATTAACTTTAGAGCGTGATAAGGAAAAAGGTCAATGAGGGTACGAAGAAATGGTAATATAAAGATGGTTTTGGGTTTTTGTTTAAAGATGAAAACCTATATATACATGAAGGTAAATTGAGGACCAAATCAATGTTGGAAGAAAGTATGTGGCTTGATATTGAGCCTACCCCCTCAATTTACACATCATAGTGATAATGGTTTTGGTTGCTTAGCTTTTATACTTCTTTCCATAGTTTTTACACTTGGCTGGTACACTGATTCAGTTTTCCCCTTGGTGATGAAATTTAAGCGCATTTTCCTTAAGTAAGAAAATGTTTATATGCTTATTTTAATGTTATGTGGTTTTGGTTGTGCATTAAAAAGTGTGATTACTAAAATATATTGATATGGCTAGATTAATCTATGTGAATTATCTAAGCAAGCAAAGGATGAATACAATTCTTTTTAAACCTATAAAAAGGAAAACAATATTTTTTTTGGATTTTTATTTTTTTGATTGAAATCAAATAATCAAGAAAAATTCAACTAGTGAATACTTTCACAATGAAATTAACAAGAACAATGAGACCTTAGGGTTCCCATTAGGTGTGCCAAAAAAATTTAGTATTTTTTGATTCATTATTTTTAATAAAATAAAATTACTAAAAATAGAAATGATATAGGGTTTAAAAGAGGAATACCTATGATGGGGGATGTGCACCATTGATTCAGTGAGGTGGGAGATCCTTTTTGGCTAGGAATGACTACTTTCACAATAAATATAACTTAGACAACATTGGATTAATAAGATAGATGGGTGGACTGCTTGATACAAGATCAATTCCAAAAAGTGGTACACTTCCTTAGAGGGATCTCAATCCATTTTTTATACAATAAAGTGGATAATATAATAAGATAAATTACAATAAATCATGTGATATGATTATGGAACTAAAATGAAATAATTCAATCTATTATATAAATATTATCAAAACATTTATTCCAATATGTTATGGCTAAGTCTTCTTTTTCTTGAATTTCTTCTAGTTGATCTATGATGGCTTCTATAATTGGGGTAAATATAGTTGTACAAAGTTTTAACTCAAAATATATGTCACTTTAATCAACACATAAGTAATGAGTAACTATGGGCAAGTCATGAATTGAAACCACATCATGTATAACACTAGGCAATGACATCTATAGAAAATAATGCATGATTTTAGGACTTAAATAGTAATTTGGAAATATTTATGATTTCTAATCTAGTCTCAGTTGTAGACAAAAATTAAAACATAGGGATAAATTTTGATTGTATTAGAATCGGTATCAATCATGTAATCAATGCCAATCCAAAAATAATTATGGTCGATATTTATAGTGGGTGATGAAAGATTCAGGATGGGGCCTAAAAAGGGATTTAAAATATCCTAAAAGTTTTCTAAGCTGGTCACTAATTTATGTAAACATAATTAAGATAACAAAAATAAATAAATTAATAATGCATAATTTTAAATCAATCAAATACACATCATACTTACCTCTACAAAAGCTTTTATGTTGCAGAGAAATAACTTATTAATAGGGATGTGGTTGACTTTGGATAGAGTATGGAAAACATGGAAATGGGATGGCATTCTTTCATAGTGCTCTAGGAAAAAAAAAATCAGCATTCTGATGTGAAAAAATTAGGATCCATAAGCTTAGGTTGGCCTAGATATAAATTGGCATCAATACTAATAGGATTGGCAATGATCATCTAAAACATTACTCATTTGATCTAAGTCTAAGTTGTTGGTTCCAATAACTCAAGATCACATATAAAAACTTATTTCAAATTGGTTTTAATGGGGCTTAGGTATGGATAGGTTATTAGGAAGGTTAAAACAACTTACCCTTAATAGGTTTAGGGATATTTAATTAGGATTTAGGGGTGGTTAATTAGTTACCTAGGTAAAATTATAATTAATTAGAGTATTTACACAATGTTAGATGGTAAAACATAAAACTATATTAACCATCATAATAATGTAGGGAAGGGATGAGACACATTTATTAGTAATAAAAAGGTGTATATTTATAATGTCTATAGAATAATTATACTATCTTCTTATGCACATGTTCCTATCAAATCTACCTATGCATCATTTCATAAGTTTTATTATTTCTCCTTTGTATTGATACTTTCATAATATTGTTTGGCATTGTAATTATCTATATTTAACATATTCTCAAACTTAATATATTTATAAGATTTTTTTAAATTTTAAATATTTAATTGGTTTGATTTAAAATAGCTTGTTCCATAATTAATTAGGCTTTTCCCCCTACCCTTAACATAAATGGGTTAAATACTATTATGTTTAAACACTTCCAATATTTCAATGCTATGTGCCATATGGTTAAATATTTTGTTGTTAAGTTAATTATTATGAACAAGATAAAGTAGGGAACCGACCTTCCCACATTTTATAATGCCAAGTTTCAAAACAATCTATCTTTCAAATCTAAGGCTAACGATACTAAGAATGAGGCTAGGCTAACGATACTAAGAATAAGGCTAAAAAATGGTCAATGTTATTTCAAAACATACTAACATGATTTTTCTTTTGGCTCCTCAATTGAGGTAGTTTATGTGATTATCATAACCTCATTAATAACATTTACAAAAGTTAATTGAATGAAATATCATATGTCTCCCTCCACCATTAGAGGTTGATAAGTTAATGTCACAACCTAGGGGGTTCAATATAAATCCATATTATGATTTTAATAAATGTGTAGGACATTTAAATACTAAATGGTTTGGCTTGAAACATAAGATACCTGACTTAATTGACAACAAAACTATTGAGCTCAATGATACTAGTACACCTATGAATGATTTGGTTGGCTAACCTAATTTGAAGTTTAAAATATGTTTTGATACAGTTCTAAAAAATGCAACAACATAAGCCAAGACTAATCTTGATGTACATATGACTTATAAATTTTTTTTCATTTTTTGAGGTTTTATACTTATATAACTAAGGAGGCTCATCCTATAGAAAATATTATTGGTTTACTTGAAGCACACATGTACAACTACCTATAATTACATTCAATGAACATGAGATTATTGATTAAGATTATACCAATTCACCTTTGTTCATACATGCTTTCATTAACTCACATAGTATAAATAATGTTATTATGGATAATGGATTAATTGAAAACATATTCAAAATGAAATTACCTACTAGTATTAGGTATTAAAAAAACTTAATTTGTATAACAAAGATAGTAAAAAGTTTCAATAGAAAAAAATATAACATGGGGGCATTGTGTTACCACTTTTTGGTAGGGCCTATGGATATATCTACTTCAATCTTAGTTTTCCCAACATTGTTGATTAAACATGCTAATAGGATGGCCATGGATACATAAGATATGTGTAATCCCATCTTTGGTACATGATGTTTGAAGTATATCTACAATAACTAGGTGTTTAATATTCTATGTATTTTATATGAAAACCCCATTAAACCTGAGACATTTCCTTAGCCACATCCATATCAACCTATTATACAAATTTCAAAGGTTCATCCTATGAAGGCAAATCAAAGACAAGTGATTGAATTTCCTTGATGACTAATTCTCCAATGTTAATTACATAAATGATATATTTGAGTTTTATAAAATATACCTAGTTTATCATGTTCTATGATAGTTTTAAATTGATCTTGTGAGCTTGTTCCATAATGAATACATAGGCTTTATCTTGACATCAAATTAAGAACATGTGTTACTATGAATACTAGAGATATGCAATATATACATGATTAATTTGAATATGGTGATGATGTGGTATATTTTACAAAGCATGATCATCTATATAAATCAAGAAATGATATACATCTTACTCCTTTCCCATAGTATGTGACATTTACATTGATCGATTCATGGTATTCAATTGAGTATTCCATTGATGAGATCATAGGTTAGTCATAACACATTTCAATTTAAAATAAAAAAATATCAAATTTTAAAAAATTTAAAATATGTTTTTGAAAAATAAATAGAAAATTAAATAATAATAATATTCTTAACAATATAAAACTAGGACCTATGCATGACATGATTTTATAGTACACATATTAATGTTATTCATCATATACATGGGGAATCACACATCCATACACACATTATTTTCATAACATAAATGAGTGGGATTTAAGGCATACATGTTACATATGATTCATGGGAATACATATTCATGACATTATTTAAACCTAGGGGAATCTTTAGACATTACGGGACTACCTCAATAGGGGCATATTTGTATACTTATTAGGTAATATATTTTTGTACTAGTCCATTGATCATAACATAATGTTACACATGACTTGTTCTTGCTCATAATTTCTAGAGTGTTACTTCCTATGGATATTATGCCTTGTTAGATGAAAACATTGATTGATTATATAGACTAACTTTGTTTGATCTATGTTGTTTTACCATAATTCAGATTTTATAACCCTAATTAAAATATAAACTTTTATTTATTTAGATTATAAATTATGAAAATTAAACATTAATATAAATGTCAAATACTTAAATATATTTTACAAGTGACATGCACCAAATATAAAAAGTAATAAGGAGATAAAGATAATTAGCTTTCATGATTTACTCATTGATTACAACTGACTTATGATAGTGGGAAAGGGCATGAAGCAAGATTGTGATTCTCCAAAATATATGTCTAACTATCTATGCATGTAGAGTCACTAATGTTAGGTTATGGTATAAATGCATACACTAGTGATTGAGGGTGACATACTATCATGGGATGATTTGTCCCTTTATGATTATAAAATCAACTAAAAATATTTCTAATACATTTATGTGTGTGATATTTATGACTAACTATTGTGTAAATCTATAAATAAATCTCCTTATATTTAAAATCATAAGTTTACTTGTGAAGGTTAAAAACCTATAAAAACTTGGTTATTGTAATAGGTTGAGCTAACCCCAATCACCTTCATTGATGATTGATTATTGCATATGTATCCAATACTCTAAATAGGAAAGTTAATCCAGACGTAGTTCTTCCCATTAATGTGAATGTGAAATTATGATCTAGTTTCTATATGAATGCACATATAATATAATTTTTGATACTTGAGCATACTCACTATTCACTTGGTTTGGTGTATTTCAGACTTGGATAATGACAACTCTTATTGACTATTTCAAAATTTGAAAAGAATAGGGTAGATTTTATCAATGTGAAATAATATATAGATGCTTTATGGATAAGTTATAAATGACTACTAAGTATGGGTTTGATTTATATTTATATGAGTCAATTTGGGTGTTTTTTCATACCATTGACATGCTAGGTAAATGGGCCAACCCATAGGAATGATTTAATTTTTAAAAATGGTAGTTGTTAGGTGAGGGTCACTAATGTGACCCTCAATCTAATTTCATCAACAAAAATATATAATCCTAATGTTAGTGTCTAATAGATAGGAATGTAGATATAACTACCTATAAATGTTTGATTAAGATATTTAGCTAGTTTGGCAAAGATTGAGTGGTTCGTAGAGGTGATGATAATAAAATGGGAGGATCAAACTCATAAAATGCATGCAGATGTTAGATAAATATGAATAAAAGATATATATGTCTACACAAGTCATGTATGGTGAAGGTAAATCAAAAGTGACATTATCAAGTGCCTAACACCATATTTTAATAGTCATACATACATATATACATGTTTATGTATGTATTCCCATTTCTATTACTAAAATGTAATGAAAATACTAGAGTAAAAGTATAAAGTATACCTAAGTGTGTACAACACACTTTGTCTTTGGGAGATGGATCCAAATGTATAACTTCAATCCTTTCAAAATTTGTAATGAAAATGTAGTAATCAATGTCTATATTTAAAATATGAAATTTAAAATTGAAAAAAAAAAAGATCAAGGAAGGAGTACACCTATATGTGAGTAAATTATGTTTCCCTGTAACTTATTGGAGATGACACTTCTTTGTTGAAGCATTAGAGAGTTGCACTTCCTTGCCAAACACATAGAGAGTTAGGGTGATTGTGCCCCAAATTTGTGTAACTATACAAACCCTTGGGTTAAAAAGATAAATTCCCCCACCCTCCTGACTATAGAGTAGTGATAAGACTGTTGAGCACCACTCCTCAATTGTACTAACTCAAATAACTAATATTTAAATTCAATATGATAAAGTAGGAAATAGATGATGGGTTTTATATGGGTAATACCATGGATATTGAGCATGATTGAAACTCAACATAAATAAACTCAAAATCATGAATCAACTATTGTATATAGACTTAAGATTCAAGTTTGCTCACCACCCAGTGCCATTGAATTATATTTTGAAAATAAACAACTATCATAGTGATTAATGAAAAATAATTTAAATGTGCATAAATAAGTATCATGCCCCACTTTATCTATGCCAAATTTAAACTATCATAGTGTGTATGTGCATTAACAACCATCATGTCCCAATAGATATATGAGAACTATAAACTATCATAGTGTGTATGTACATGAACAAACATCATGCCCCACTAGAGTTTTGCTAACTAATATAGAATGTTAGGCATATTATATTATAAAATATGAGAACCTATATCTTAGATGTACCTATATGTGAAAATATATGATGTTTATTCCATTACATTGTGCACCTGCATGAAAAAACATATCTAACTATATAATATGTAACTCATGTCTCTATAAAGTGAGTGTAAATTCATGGATTATGATCCTCGAATTTTTACAAATCTGTAAATAACTATCACATATGTAAATCAATCTAAAATATAAAAAAATATGATCTATAAAATCTATATTTTGTATCCAAAATTTAAATTCACTATTCATGTAGGCTTGTGTCTCTATGATAATCCCACTAATATTCCACCCCTTTGAGGAGGTAATGGACTTAGCCTATAAGTCACTCATCTCAAAATAAGAGTTAACTATATCATATCATATAAAGATGTAATCAAGTATAATCATGTCCAAATGCAAACATAAGTCATCATATAAATTTGTATGTTATCATTACATGTATGTAAAATATATAATGTATGGAATATAAGTGGTAATTATGATATATGTATCAATTAAGTGTGTAGTAGCAACCACCACTGATATAAGAGCTAAATAAGTCTATGTCATAAATAAGTGCATGATATAAATCATGACACCACACACAAATGGGAGGTGTTGTATGTATCATAGTAGATAAAAAATAAAAAATATGAAAAAGTTAAATAATTGAAATGAACTAAAAAATATCACCATAAAATCCTAAATTAATCCACTCACAAACATTCTATTGTACCTCACATAACCCCATTTTTTTTTATCAGAATAAGGACCCACTATATTTCATAATTATCCTATATCCCTATCTTTAAAGTCCTTGAGAAGGAAGGCTTTATGTATTAAGTTATTTGGCACACATATAAACACATACCTTTGGGACTAACCTAATAATGATTTTTATAAGTTATGCATATGCAGTTTTTTGCACATCTTCTTTGATGAAATTATCAGTGGAACTACTTAACACTAGAAAGGGTCCCTTGTGATTCTATTTGAAATTTTATTTAATGATTCTATTTAGAAATTAATATTTAGTTATTCTACTTGTAACTTAATCTTCAATGATTCTATTTATAACTTTCATTCATTGAACTCTTCTAACACATTTTAGGTCTTTGACAAAAATGTTTGGAAATTTTCATTGGCACTCTGCATTTCACATATCCTACAATAATTTATTCTTCATAATTTTAAGTTAGATAATTTGTTTGAAACAAATTATTAAGGATTTTAGGGTAAGGGACCCCAAAAATTTATTCACCAGGTATTATAAATATTTTTTGCTTACTCATCATCCAATATTCTTCAATAACCAAGTCTCTATTTTTATACTTCAATTTATTTGGGTCTTCAAGAATATTTATTTGGTAGTTTTACTTGGCAAGTTACTCTAACATATTTAGGTTTTTTGTAGTTATATTTAGTGTAAGAGTCACACATTTAGTTCTTTATTGAAAATGTTCAACAATTTTGTTTGGCTAATTTACCTGACACATTTAGTTATTTGGTGATTTTCATTAGTAGGTTCCTATAACATATTTAGGTATTGGATAATTTTTTTGGCATAAGAGTTATGCAGGTTTTTATATTCAAAAAAATTATTTGTGGTTTTTCTCTAAAATATTTAGGTATTAAACAAAATTATTCAAAAATTTTATTTTGGATACTCATCTTCCTAATGAATAATGTTATATCCTAGCTTCTAACTACTAAAATATTTACTACCCGGTAAGCTAAAGAAGTAATCAAATGACACTTAGAAAGAGGAAATGATGTGGAACTCTCAATAAAAATCAATAGTGACTACATGTCATACCCACTAAATGAAGGGGAAATGTTTTAATTGGAAAAAAAATAAAAGTTATAGACATTAGACATTAATGATTCAAGAACTAGAAATCAATGCCAAATGTATAAAAAATCAATTTGAATGACAATTTTCCCATTTGATCTTGAGATAAATTTAAAATTCACTTACTCTTTTTTAATATATCCCTAGAAACCAACATCTTTGACTTAAAAATATACTCAAGAGATCTGAGTAATTAAATTGCAAACTAGGCCAGTACTAGCTTAATTAAAGAACAATGGTATCCTTATCCAAGGGAACTCTTCATCCTTCAAATTTCTAAATTAAAGATTATACTTAGTACATAGACAAAATATTTAAACCTAATGTATTAAATAATAATTATACCAAGTAATTGATGTTGTGGGATGCCATATACTAGGCTGATGCACACACACAAAGAAAATCTGAATCCATCCCAGTGCCAATTAGCCACAAACATCCTCCCACTCAAGATATAAGGGTTACACTTTGTAGATATAAATCCATAATTTGTGCCATATATTGACCTCCTATGATATTTTTTCTTTGTATGGAAGATATCTATAGGAGCATATCTACATCACCTCGAACACAAAAAGGACATAACATGCATCTCTATCAATTCATTTGAAAGATACCTCTCCCTTCCTATTCTAGACACCACATATGATTTACATAGAGTAGTGACATGGAAGAAAGAGAAGTATATTGACAAGGAAATTATTATTTGGGTGTTCCCAAGTGAGATAATTAGGTTGTTGAACAAGTAGCCCACACTATTAATAAAATTCAAACTAGGAATTTGGATCAAAATAGACCTATTGAATAGGCTATTTGGTTGCCTAATCATCAAATTATTCCACCTAAAGTGTGTTTCATTACTTTATTTGTTTAGGAAATTATAATTAACCTTTACTCTAGGATAGGTGATTGAAGTAAGGTTATGAGAGAAGATTTTACAAAAGGATAAGAGGCCTTTAAAAGGTCAATTCTACATGATGTCCTACTTTCTTGACACAATCATGGGGATAATATACATCCATAATGGTTCACTCTAGATCTTCCTTTAAATATTATAAATAATAGGATCTGTGATTCTTATTTTAGGCATATATATGCATGCACTCATAATATTATTCACATTTTTAAGGATCTTTACCCACATGTATGTTGGGCCATCCATGAATCCCCCTTACCTAGGATATAAAATAGTATCACAGGCACACTATTGATCAAGTGAGACTAATATATATACCTTGAATACATACTTCTATTGGTTATTGGTCATAAGGATACACCTCTATGACTCCACAAGTTTTTCATAGACAATTTGGAGTAGGAAATAGCCTACCGGTTATGGTGGGGCATTGATGAGGATATGAAGAAGAAGAAGAATTCCTATCTTCATGGTTCTCACTTAATGATTGGTAGAATGTGCTAAACCAATAAAAATCACTTATATAAGGTAGAGAAGTATATATAGTATTATTCCTTGGCCTCAATTCCACATAGGGGCTAGGATCCCCATGGATAGGTTCAAAACCATATCAAGGTATTGGACATCAAGTATCAACATGAGCCCTATGATTATGATTTTTTTCTCAATAATTATAATGATGATCAAGTATTATAATATAAATTATTATCTAAGTTGAAGGAAGACATTCTAAATCTTATTCAAGGGGAACCTTCCCTTTCCATGAAAGAGGCACAAGCAAGAATCCCATCAACTAAAGGATGAGATACATCTAAATTTTAGACTATAAAACATACTCATCCCATAGGAGGATAAGGTAAATCCAATAAAAAGTCCCCTATATCACTTAAGGAACTTAAGAAGGAACCAAGGGTGATAGATACCTCACTGGGTAGAAAAAATGATGAACCCATCTACCTAGATTCTTCACACTTTGAGGGCCCTTCCCAAGGTGTTGTTTCATTATTTTTTAAGGTTGATTATTTGGTTGACTTAACAAAAAAACTATTTTATTTCATATCTCATAAGATAACCATCTATTATATTATGAATTTTAGGGCTTAGTCCCTTCCATAAAGCCTAGTCATAGAAGGACCATTAATAGAGATAGTCATATGAGGGACAATTAGAGAGGATATTTTTGATGAGGAGGTAGAATGATAAAGAGTAAAATTATTGATCCTCTAAGACTCAAAGGTAATTATAACATTTTATCATTAAACATCAGGTGAGCCTACCCCTCTCTAATTTCCATTTCCCTTGTTATTTCCCATGTTTTTCTTTCTACAATCAATTCATTTGGTCTTACTTCATTCACCCCTCATAACCCCCCTCTTTTTCTCCTGAAGGTGGAATTTTATCCTATTCAACCTATTATTCAACCAAATTTGTTAGTACCAAAGGTAGAACATAACTCCTCTACCCTTGTAGTTATTACTTCCTTAATTACTATTCCTCTAATTGCTCCTCCCACATCTACTCATGTTATCCGTTTGGATGTCCCTTCCACTATTATTCCACGTCCTATGAAAAAATAAGAAGTCCACAAATAAAAAAATATGATTATTATCCACACCTTAGTTACATGTTTCATCTACATAATTAAGTCTACCAGTTCCCCCTCCTAGTCCTTCTCAAGTAACAACTATGATAACCAATCGAAAGGCTGAGAAGAAAAGGCCAGTATACATAGTCCATCTACTACCAAATTATGGTGGAGTGGACTGGTGCAATATCATATGACCTTCACACCTTGATCCTCTCCTAGGATAAACTTTGAATCAAACATTAGGTGAGTTATTAGGTGAGACTATAGCCTTATACACTCAACCCATAAACCTAACCCAATTAGTCCTCCCATAGTGGACAACAAACATGTAGTCAGGGGCCTACAAAAGGCCTAATCTTGTGACTATTGAATTGCCCATTATGATAATTTTTTTTTAAGAAGTATACAAGGTGTGTATAGAGGGTGAGGAAGAGTAATCTAGAAGATGACACTAGTAGATTAGTCATTATAGAAGAAAGAGAAGAAATGTTTAATTTAACCAAGAGGAAAGATAGAAAATTGGGGTAATCCCTATATATAGATAATTTTAAATCTTATATGAAACCACATAAATATGTTCAAGAATAAATACATGAAGGAAAAAGAATTCATGAAGAGAGATAAAAAATAACTATATTAACTAAGAGAACAAGAGTAAATTATTCATGTTCTAACCCAAATTAAAATGGACATCCAAAGTGTAACATTCAAATTGTACAATACCATTGAGGCCATTAGTGAAATGAGGGTAGAATTGGCACCCCACATAGTAGATACCACCAAATTATTGAATTATTTTAAGATATATTACAATAAACTCAAATTCCTTATTATTTTTACAACTGATAAGTCATATACACATTTGAGCCTAATAGAACCCTTAGAGGATACCAATTCCCTCAACTTGGTATCCATAAAAAAACAAGAGGCTAAGGAATGGGATGATGTGAATGAGGTAGTAATTCAAAAATATTCATAAAATGAGACATTCACCTAGAAAAATTTGTATGAACTAAAGCTTTCTAAGGCCAAGGATTCTATAGGAAGACTCATTAGTAGGGCCAATTTTGAGCAAATTTGCAAACAAGCTTCATAGAAATTCAAACAGTACATACAAGGGAAGACCATATATGAAATAGAGGTAGAGATAAATTTTTTTAGGTAGAAGGTCACTAAATTTTATATCTTTAGATCTAACTTTGATACTACCAAAGATGAACATATTAGGCTCTTGGAGAAAGTGAACCTAGTGCATAAGCTTCCAATCCTTAACATGGATATTCTTAGATATCAATATGACATTGGGCACAAACACAACAAATATTTTTAACAAAATAAGGATTATGGTACCAAAACTCTTAGTTCAATGTAAGCATCTACTATAGTGCCTCTAACATCCTCATCAACCATGCAAGCACCTGATCAACCTTGATTTGAAGTCCAATTTTATATGTATACATTCAAAATTTTATTATATTATACTTACCCTTAGAGTACACATATAACATTACTTGAACTATTTGTAAGCATGCACACATTGAATTTCATTACATATTCCAACTAATTTTTACATAAATGCAATTAGATAAAAACATGCAAAACATATAATTTTGAGACTAAAATTAGAACTAACTATGACATGTAACTATGAGTTTACATACACTTGGAGGATGAGGTGACCCCTCCCCAAGTCTATATATCTATGTAATTTCACATTTAAAAGGGTTGGAAGATTAAATCAAAATAAGAAGAAATCAATTTTTGATTGTCATACAATTGTGTTGTTTTTTTTCCTTCCACTCATGTGATATTAAGGTGTTGCATTTTCTAGTTATTATAATACATTAGTGTAAAATAACCACAAATAAAGTCTAATTATTTTAATCAATGTATGATATCTATATATGTCCAAACACTATTTAAGTTAGCATATTTGATTAATAAATTGGTTTAAACTATGTTCTTAATCTTAGTGTGTATGGATAATTTATATTGGTATAATTTTCTAAAGAGTGTGCTATAGCTACCTTATATTCCTTCTTGGTCTGATCTATAACATTATAATTAAGGCTATCTAAAATCAACTCTAAAAGAAGTAATCTTCAATTGAGATCATCAAGTTTCCTATAACACTCCTCCCTAGACTTTATAACTATGTTTACTTATGAGTGTACAATAACTATAAGTAGTAAGCAATAAGCACTAGTTTTGATAGTACTTGTCCATGAAGAAACCAACCTAGGAAATGACCTTTTGATATCACAAAATCTTCTTTTATAATCTACCATTCCCTTCTTTTAAAGTTTATTTTAGTAATATCTACCCACTCTATATTAGGTGTCACCCATCCATATCACCCATTTAGGCTTGATTTCTATATCAAGATTCATTTCACTATAAGTGAACTTGATTAACAACCTACATGTTGTGCTTATTATTTAATAACAATGTTTTTTAACCCATACCTGCTACTCACGCCCTATAATATATTTTATATGCATTGAGACCCTAAAATTTTAGAGGCTACTTCATTTGAAATTTTGGTTGGTGCATGAGATCCACATCAATAAGAAGAAAAAATTGGTGCTAGAAGGAGAGAAACTTGTGTGTCTCCCTTAGTGAGACATTACCCTCTATGTTGAGTTTCAATATAGACACCAAAGAGAGTTACCAAGTTTAGGGCCCAAATTAGTATTTTGGTTTCACCCTTATCATCACATCAAAGGCCTAGATCTACATTAGTTTTTTCTAATAAAATAAGGGATAGAAAAATATATTTAGTTAAGAATATACATCTTAGTAATCATGGTATAACCCAATAACAACCTTGGTTATTTGGATTTTCCATTGCCATCCTAGGATATGTAAATAATTTACCCATAAATCTAGAGAAATATTTACCTTTTTTCTCCCCTTAGGATGAATAACTACATAGGAACACATCAAGTATTTTAAGGTTGCATTAATTTTAATAAATATTAATAATGAAGATGTTGCATGTAGGTTTTCCCATTTACCTTACTAGATGATTCCTATGATTGGTATCTCAAAATTAAAAAAAAAATTGATCACTTCTTATAATACATGTCAAAGCACATTTTTTTCCCAATTTGGAAGAGTTACATTCCCTAGACTTGTATATCAACATTTCACTAGCATGAAAAGGGATTTAGTGAGATAATTTAGGCTTTCAATGCTAGATTCTAGAAGATGTACTCTTGGCTTAACCTAGAGTATATGCTAGTTGAATCATTCACATTATAGATGTATAGAAATGATATGGAATTAATCACTATGGTGTTCCTATGAAGAGATAATACTACCATCACTCTAGATTTAACATATGAGGAGGATATCAAAATTGATAAACAACTGAACCCTCAAATACCTAACACTTTGAATATCAATCCTAGTTTTCTAACTCTGAATCTAGTCCCTCATGTCAATAAAAATGTCCCTAGTTTCAATCAGAATCAACTATATGCACTACCTCTTCTAATGTAGTAAACACCTATGTAGAACTATGGTTATATGAATAACCAGGTATAGATGAATAGTCATCAATAGAATCAACACTCAATAAACTCTAATGTTATAATTGTACAAGTAACTGATTCTACCAAAGTATAACTAGATTCCATCCAAAGAATGGTCTAGAAGTTAAGCAATGATTTTCTAAATATGTAAAGAAAGATGGGAAATACCACTATCTAGAATAATAACTAGAATACTAATTTTCAAATATATAATAGGCATTTAAATAAGCATACTAATAATGTAGAGTAACATCTCAACAAGTTTTTAGAGATAAATATAGTATAAATGACTCTACCCAATTGGTTTAAAGTCCATAATACATCATAACATGGTGAAATTTAATGTGTGGATTTCTTTTCAGAATTTGAGATCTTCTAGAGGGAAATGGTAAGACAAGACTTGATGAAAAATACATCAGAGGTCCCTCTAGAAGCTAGATTTTGAAACATAGTAATGGTATTTGAAACACATGAGTATTTATTCACAAAAGAAGATGATAATGAACTAGAAGATAACTCTAATGAAGTTCAGACTTTCTAACAATACTAGAAGGGAAATTATAACCCAAGTAATAAACAACCCTCTAAAACATATACTCATTTTAAGAACATCACTGCTCCACCAAATCCAAGAGATGATAATAATCCAACTCCCCCTAAAGGGAATGCATAGATATAGAATAAATAAGCTCAAGGCAAAGGGGGTACAACATTGTTGAATACATGAAGAAGATTAAAGCCAACATTACTCTTCATTAATTAGCCTAGATTACATAACAAAAATATCTCCCATGGAAATATATCATATGAAAATAACTACCAAGAAGATAAAGGATGCTCACACCAATGTCATATACAAAATTAAACTTAAATTTCCACCTTTCTTATTTACTATCCAATAATTTGGAAAGAACATCCATAATTTTTTAGTTGATTTTGAAGCTTCAACCATAATGATGCCTACTTCAATTTTATAGAAGCTAGGTTTAACCCAAAATCCATCCAAGAGAAAGGTTTCAAAATTAGATAAGACCATGATACCTATAATAATAGAACTAAATGATGTGAGAATGCAAGTAACATTTAATCATGAGTGTAAATGATGATTGACATATTGGTAATAGATATTTTGGAAAGATACAGACTCCTCCTTAGTAGACACTAGTCTAAAACAATGAACATGTCTATAGTAAAAGACTTATCTAATTTTTTTTTTATTATATCCCAAATTTTCACCCTAGATAAGTTAATTATACCTTATCAAAATTTATTTAACATGGATTTATCTCTAAAATTATGGAAGCTACTACAAGAGATAAATCTCTAAATTTGAAAGGGCTATCTCCCTTGATCTATATTTTAGGATCACATAGTACACTAGGATAATCACTAGTGGGGGTGAAAATGGAATAATTAAACATAAATAAACATATTTTGATGAGGTGATAGACCAAAAATAATTCCACAAACATACTTGCATTTACACTAAGAAAGAAGACTAGTAAAACTGACCTCAACTCAATTTTCTTCTAGCATAAGTGTTTCTACATGGGGGCATATTTCTATACATATATAGAGATTGGTGAATTTTTTTTCTAATATTAGACTCTAATAGTGTCTATAAAAATTCAAAACACACTTAAAAAAAATATAAACTTCATGAGACTTGTTAGAAGAGATGCTACTACTCACATAATGAATACAAGAGAAGAATGGAATCAAAGAGAAGACATTCATCACTTATCACCTAAATGAACTAATTATAATAATTAAAAAAGATTTTAAAAGAAAAAATAAAATTTATAACTTTATTCAAATACAAATAAATATTTCAAACCAAAATGGATTTTCTATACTAATTATGGATTCCTTACAATGCCAAAAATACGTGAATATATAGAGCATAGGAGAGGAGAGAGAAGAAGTGAATATGAAGGGTCAAAATTAAAAGTGTCAATAATTGAAATATAGTTATAAAATGAGATAAATATTTATAACAAATTATATGAAGTTGCCCTGGACAAGTGTCCATTATAAATGTAACATCTTCCTCAAGATGGTGAAGGGACACTCCATTCTTCTTTTTGAAACTGTCTTTCTTAATGGGGAATAACTTAACTAGCTTGAACCACCTTAGAAGTATTTGAAACATGTTATATAACTTAATAATATGGAAACATTATTGTAACATTCATCATATACCCATCAACTCATGGTCTTCTCTTTGGTAATTGCCATTCACTTCCTTGTAGTCATTCATTAGCCTTCTAAGCCTAGGCTCTCACACTTGTCTCTATGGTGACTTATAATTTTCAGGTAAATTCATTGAAAAATTGTGTTACAACTCATTCATACCTTATTTATCCTTTAGTATATCAAATATACCTTAATGGAACTTAAAACACACTTCTCACTATCATTTTTAACATTCACATTATCTTCTCACCGTGTTATTCAAGATTATCTACAATGACCAATCTAACATAATGGTTTATAGGAATGACCAAGGTGATAATTTACTTTGAGGAGTTATATTACATCCATACATGCCTCTCAAAATAAATTTCACCTATTATTTCTCTTATACACCTCCAATTCAACTCAAGTCCTATAAAAAACATAGTATAAGTGATGGTTCATATGATGGTTTTCAGACATTCTAGTTCCTAGTGATCATTCATAAAGGCGAGATGTTTAAACCTAGAACCAATTCCACTAAGTTTTATTATATGACCCTAATAAAATATAAATATATTATTGATACACCATATAACTAATTTTTATAGATATGAGTGAAATAAGATGGCTTCTCGAGCTCTTACTTGCATTATAGATAGGCCTAAGATAGATTTAGGAAAAAATGATCAATTATGAGTTTTTATATACAAACCAATGGGTCTAATAATTATTATTCTTCCATTATAGGTTATCTCATATCTTTTAAAGATAATTTATTCATATAAATTAAGTTAGAGGCCATGAGGGTTTATGCCTAGTATTAGTCCTAGTATACCTAGACTACATTTCTAAGTATTTCACCCTTCTAAGGGTTTTTTTAACTATATGTACCATTAAAACTTTTTTAATCTCCAATTAAACTATGTAAAAAATCCTAAAATTGTTACAATACTCTTAATTCATCCTTTTGATATTTATGTATTAAGTCTGCTAGCTATGTTACTTAGGGAGTGCCTCTTGTCTATGACAAAACAAAGGACACTTCCCCTATTGGTATGGACAACATGATACCATATTGGTTTATCTTAAGTAATGAGGACCTTATTTACCAAGTATAAATTTTTTAATATTCTTCAATAGCATTCAACTTCAAATTGTCCCATGACTAGTTTATACAGGTATGACTATGTACAAGGTTTTAGATGACTGAGTGTAAAGTCTTGAAAAATTAGTTTAAATCAATATCTACTTATAAAAATCAAAATAAAATTTGATATTATCATCATTATAATAGTTTATTACATTTTAATATATATTATATCCTTTATTATCATTCAAACTTGCATTCTCCATTAGCTAGACTAGTTTACAACATGTGTTGAGTATGTCACTTGTAGATGCATATATTAGGATAGTTGTGACATTCCTGTAGGTAGTGATGTGTGTATAATAATCACATAAAATGTGGAATAATCCTTATGAAAATTTTATATTCATGTTCATTCACTTCATACTTATATCTAACAACTAAGCTTGTATCTTTTGTTAGGTTAGGCTAGTTTGAGTTCTCACTTCAAACTTTAGGTGCTTATTTGGCTAAAAGTTAAAGATTTCCTATAGGTGATGATATGATTGAAAATATTAATAAACTCCTTGGTATTTTTAGAGGTCACTAATACCATTTCACACCTAAATGTATCTACCCTTACATTAAAACCATGTTGTCATATCTCACTATCAATACACTGTGTCACTGTTGCATTTGAAGTTCATTTTGGTTTCAAAGCATTATAATTCACTAAATATCCTCAATAGAAACTTGACTGAGTTAGAGACATTATAAAATACTTATCCCTTGACCAAATAAAATATTTTCATATTTAAATTTATATTCGAGGCTTAGGTTATAATAAGGAAACCATCAGACCTATCTATACTTAATAGATCTTCACCATAAGATGACAATGTGTATGGTAGGATCCTTTTTTAGCATGATTAAGGTAAATATTCCATTTTGAAACTTTGTTGAACCTTGATATTTTAAAATCAAGTTTGGATGTAGGTAATGTCCTCACCATTCACATATTAATCTTTCATTGATTCATGAACCTATTTGATATGCCATGTTAGGCTCAAATGATTCTAGACATGTTTTGATCTCTCTTTCAGGTTTGAGCTGTAACCTATAGATGAATGATTAAAAGATAATTAAATCTATGAAGTTTTATGGGATTTACCTTCTAAAAATTATTCTCTTAAGATTAAACCTTTAATGGATAATATGTTTAGTCATTACTTGAGGTGTGAAAATTAATATAATACCTTGACTTGAAGTCAATCATAAGAAGATAAAACACTGTAACTAATAGAACATTATTTTGTAAACCATTTATGTCAACTTATAGTAAAAGGAGATGGTTTTTTCTATTGTTTCCTTTATTTCATGTGCCAAATATATTGAAAACCACATTAAAATTAATAACATGCTCTACCAACCTACCTATATTACTTGGTTACATTAGACCAATGTAAATAGATGAGAAAAACTAAGCCATTGGGGATGCACAGGTAATTTGGAGGCACTAATAGTCTTAGAGATTATTAATTAAGTAAAAAACACCAATAATATAACTATGGACATTGAATAAAAGTACATAGGGACCCATAACACCCACCAAGTGCACTCACTTCAAATTTTCTCCTCTTGTTCATAATTAAGGAAAACCATTGATCGATTTTGATTTGTCCATGAGAGTGATGAGAGAGAGGGATTATTTTTTTAAAATTTTAAACTTTTTGAAGATTATTTAACCTAAAAATAACCTATTTTAATCTTAACACACCATCCTAAATCATCCACACAAGTCATATGAGTTATATCAATCTTTACAATTGCCTTAAACTAATTTTTGTAGATGATATTCTTGTTTGTATGTTAGACCTACAATTTTTTCAATTTAAAAATATTATTATGACATATTTTGACATGGAATACATTATATATATATTCTTTTCACACTTTTATTTTGGTTATAAACCATACATTTCATAAAATTGACCCAAAAGGTGGTCTAAAATGACATTTAGACAAATGACAAATGTGATAAAGTTAGAACATATTATGTGACCTTTAAAATCTGAATATAATTATCTTAGGACCATGTTTACCATGTTAAAACATATTATACCTCATGAAAAATTTTAATATGAAAGAGGGTTTGACCAAATTTGGGTCAAATTTAGTCAACAATTACCATGGAGGGGTATTCTAAACTAGATTCAAATTGATCGAGAGTCAATAATGAAGCACTTGATTACCAAATAAAATAAAAATAATTAGGAATTTATAAATATCCTAAACTTGATATTTATAGCTTCACTACAAATCATGAAGTTTAAGAACTAAAAGTATAGGGACCTTCCTAGTTGTGGACCTCCACTTTGACAATGTAAGATCCAAGCAAGGAAGATGTTGACATTGAATTGGTACACCCATAAGGAAATAAATAAATGTAATAATATATAATAAATTTACCTTGAACTAATAATAGATTATAATATGAGGCATTGATATTGATATTGCATTTTACGTAAAAAATAATGTTAAACAACTGCTAGTTTATGGTGATTCAGAGTTGATAGTCTATCAAGTAAAAAAAATATTGGTGCAACTTGTCATATATAAAAAGGTAAAAACATAGATCATGTGATTTAATTGAGTATTTTAAATCCTTTAATATCATGTCTATACCCAAAGAATATAATCAAGCTGTTAATTCATTAGTTACCTCAACTACCAATTTGGCACCCTTAGAGGAGTTTAAGGTACAAAGGTTTTCCATTGAGATAGTACCATGTACATTAGTTTTAGATAATGTATAAAATTTCAATATTTTTGATGATGACCAATATATTGTGTATTTATTAACTAAAATAGGATAATTTGAGTCCCAAATAATTGATGACAAGTAAATTAGTTACTTATGCTAAGAAGATTTAGGGGGAGGAGTTATTCAGTTAAAGGAAAATTGCCTCCCTCTAGGAATGGTTTCTTTAGAAAGTATATTTTATTTGGATCCTCAAGCTCAGTAGAAAAGGTAACCAAAAGTAAAAAAATATTAGTTTAAAATGGAAAATCTAGGAGATGAGTATAACCCACACTTTGTGAACATTTATCTTAATTATACTCCATAGAAGAGGCATAGAATGAAAAGTTTACTCACTCAATACAAGGATGTAATTGCATGGACATATAAATACCTAAAATTATTCAACCTAAGGGTCATAATCCATACAATTTTGTTGAATTTTGACCATAAACCATTTAGGTAGAGATAAAGGCTATTAAATCTTATCCTATAACCCCTTATTCAGAAGGAAGTGGATAAATTATTGAGTGAAAAAATAGTTTTTAGAAGGAAGTGGATAAATTATTGAGTGAAAAAATAGTTTTTCCTATTAGACATTCTACTTGGGTGGATAATTTAGTCCCAATTAGGAATAAAAATGGAGAGATTAGACTTTATGTAGATTTCAAAAACTTACACAAATCTTCTAAGAAATACAATCATCCATTACCTTCCCTAGATGAAGTCATCTAGAGAGTGAGTGGTTCACAAATGATGTCTTTCTTAGATGGATTTTTAGGTATAACCAAGTGATGGTAGAATTATAAGATAGAATGAAGACATCATTCACCACTAAATGGGGTGATTATACATATAATAGGATGCCATTTTACCTAATTAATGTAGGTGCCACATTTATGTGAGCTATGTACCTTGCCTTCTAGGGGATAATAGGTAAATACATAATTATCTACATGGATGACCTTATAGTCTTCTCAAAAGTAAGGACTAATGACATATGACACCTATGATCAATATTTGAAAGGTGTTGAAAGTTTGGTATTTCACTGAACCCCTAAAAGATTATATTTGGTGTCACAAAAGGCAAGATCTTGGGTCATATCATCACCAAATATGGTATTATGATTGACCTAGATAGAATTCAAGGGATATCAAAAATTATTTTCCTAAATAATAAGAAGAAACTCAAATCTTTCTTTGGGAATATAAATTTCATGAGAAAGTTTATATTAGGCTTGCAAAAATTATTAGACCTCTAAATGAGTTGCTCAGGTAGGATGTTAAAGTGGAATGGACAACAGAGGCTCAAAAATATTTTTAATACATTAAAGATACAATATCATAGGCCCTTGTACTAATAAGTCTAGACTTTACTAAATACTTATTCTTGTATTCATTCACCTTAAAACACACTAGTGCTGACATGATCACCTAGAATAAAGAGGAAATAAAGCAACCTATCGCATTGAAGAGTATAAAATTGAAAGAATCTAAATTAAGGTATTTCATGATAGATAAATAAATATTTTCCCTTTTCAAATCTATGAAGAGATTATGACATTACATATTGAGGAATAAGATAGTTTCCATTATACCTGATCTTGTTTTTTAGATTATTTTATCACAAAATGAAATAGGACAATGTAGATGAAAATCAATGGTATAAGTGTAAGAGTTTGACATAGAAATGAAGCCTGCTAAGATTTTTAGAGGTCAAGTCATCATTTAGCTCATGACTAAGATGGAACCATGCATCATTATTAAAGAGGTTTGTGAAAACCAAGTATCTAAAGGGGATTGGTATACTAACATGATTCAATATTTGCTCATAGGTACTTGCTCTCTAGAGCTCAAATGAGAACAAAGGATAGATTTGAGATGAAAAGTGGCTCATTACATGATCATAAAATGGATCTTAGATAAAATGAATTACGAAGGCATCTAAATGATATATGTATCATGAGAGGAAGCTAAAAAAATTCTATAAAATTTATACTAGAATATAGGAAGTGGTCATCCCTCTAGAAACACCACTACCCATAAGATCCTCATAATGGGTTATTATTTGCCAAAAATCTTCAAGGATGCACATGATCACATTTAAACATGCCATAAGTGTCAAATCCCAACAAGAATGGAACTACATGCAACCATGCCTCTATAAATTATGATCAAAAGAAGACCATTTACCTAATGGGATTTGGATTTAATTGGGGTCATTAATCCAAATTCTTTATCTATCCACAAGTTTGTACTCATTTCTATAGATTGTTGTACATGAGGGACTGAAGTTATAGCTACAAATCATTCAAGAGCATAAGATGTGATCAAGTTTCTAGAGGAGAATATCAAAACTACATTTGGTACTTCTATCTCTCAAGTATGTGACAATGGTCCAACATTATAATCAATTTAGTTTAGACTCAAGGACTAAGGCCTAACAAAACTTTAGTAAAAATCAAGATATAGTGAAAAGATGGTTTGATAAAAGAATAATGTTCAAATCATTTAGAATATCTAACCTAGTGCTACTTTGGGATAAATCCCATGAAAATAAAGTATAGCATGATATTTTATGCCATTATGGATTAGAATTTATCAAATTTTAGAGATCCTAGATAATAATGCTTTTTGATTGAGGGACCTCTAAGGAAATGAGATGACATATCTAGTCAATGGATAGTATTTGAAGCATTACTTCATGGTTTTCCCATCTAGAAATGTCCCTAAATAAAAACAAACGTAATGGTAAGAGAAGGATTAGGGTAGATTTACTATTTTATTAGAATATATTTTGTCTTTCATATAATAGTTTTTCCACTTCCTAGATTAGCTTTCCCAGTCTTCAACAATTTATTTTATAGAGTAGTTTCGTTCTTTCTAGATTATATGTTTTCCTTTATCATATGGAAGTCTTTTTTACTTTAGCTAGTGTGATATAAGCAAATACCAACCCATTGAGACTTCCTTTAAACATGTTCAAAATATAAAGGAATAGCTTATGGGAAAACATGCCAAGAATAGGTACATCAATTTATTTATTTATGGGATTTTAAACTCATAGAATTTAGGCATACAATAAGGAGATGTATCATGAAAAAACTAACACTAAATACATTAATCAGGCATGTGAAGGCTACTTTCATTACTACATACAAATTTTAGAAAGTTTTTTCACTTTCCTTAGATCAAATGAACTTATCATAATAATACTTGCTTGAGGAAATAACTATTGATATGGGTACAACTAATATGGACAATTGGGTAAACTTATGATTTCATAGATACCAGCTCATTATGGTTTTTACTCTCCCTATTCAAGCAATGTTGTTCAAAATAAAATGTAACAAACATAAATATCAAATCATCTACAAAAGAGTGATCCAATAGGCCTAAAATAAAAATCCAAAGGTCATTAAAGAGCTTAAAATAATGAAATAAGGTCAATGTACTAGGCATCATGAAATAACATAGGAGAGGGAAAGAGAAGGATCCCATAGTACCTATGTTAGGGCTATAGATACCTATTTGATAGCAAAGAAATGTCATAGCTTCCCCAAAATTTAAATCTTTTTTCAAAAATTAGAGTGAAACCTACAATTTTCCCATTTATTTGCTAAAGTATTCATAATAAGGATAAAATGAAATCACTTCCTCACACACAAATCTAAGATAAATAAAAAGGCAAGTATGTTGTATTTAGATGATGGGAGTCTATTTTATATATCTAATTTAATTATCCTATGTGTGATGGTTTATGATATATTTAAGAGTTATTAACCAAAAGTTCTAGATTCTCAAATACTTAGGAGTATTTCCCCTATGAGTCACCATTTATTATACCCAACATACGTCCATTATTTTATTATCAGAATAGGGACCCACTATTTTTTGGAATTAGCCTATAAACCTATTTTGAAATTATTTAATAATGAATGCCTTATGTATTGATTTATTCGACACATGTATGAATGACTAATTTTGGGACTAACTTACGAATGATTTTTAGAAGTTATGCATATGTAGTTTTAAGCACATCTTCCTTGGTGAAATTATTAGTAGAACTAATTAACACTAGAAAGGGTCTTTGATGATTATATTCAAAATTTTCCTTAATGAGTATATTCAAAACTTACTCTTGAGTGTTTTTTTTTGGAACTTACACTTCGATGATTGTGTTTATAAATTTTTTTCACCAAACTCTTTCATCATGTTTTGGTCTTTGGTGGTTTTGTTTGGTGATTCTCTTTAGAGATTTCACTCAAGGAATCCCTCTAATGCATTTCAACTCTTTGGAAAAAAATTTAAACAATTTTATTTGGCACTCTTCATTTCACATACCCTAAAGGAATTTATTCTTCAACATTTTACTTCAAAGAATTTGTTTAGAACAAAGTATTTAGGATTTGAATGTAAGGGAACTTGAAGCCAAATTCACTAGGTATTATAACTATTCATAACTTCCTCTTTATCCACTAAACTTTAGGAACCAAGTCTCCAATTTTTAAAATTTAGTTTATCTAGATCTTCGAGAAAATTTCTTTGATAGTTTTTCTTGACAAGTTCCTCTAGCATATTTAAGTCTTAGGAAGTTTTTTTTGGAAAAATATCCACACATTTATTTCTTTGGTGAAAATGTTTGGTGAAATTAAAAGACACATTTAGTTCTTTGGAAATTTTCATTTATAGGTTCCTCTGACATATTTAGGTCTTCAACAATTTTGTTCAACAGAAGAGTTTTGTATGTTTTGATCTTTAGAAAATTCAACCAGGGTTTTTCTCTGACATATTTAGGTCTTCAATAAAAGTGTTTATAAATTCTATTTTGGATACTTATCTACCTTGTGAACAACATTATATCTCTACTTCTAACCACCAAAATATTCAATACTTAGTAAGCCAAAGAAGTTTTTAAATGACACTTGGAAAGGAGAAATGATGTATCAATCCCATTAAATATCAATAATGCCTATGTGGCATATCCACTAAATGAAGTGCTAAAGTTTGAATTGAATAAACAAATCAAAGTTATATATGTTGGACATTAGTGGCACATGAACTATAAATTAATGCCAAATCTATATCAGAGTAGTTAGAATGATAATGTGCCCATTTGATCTTGAGATAAATTGAGAATTAATTTACTCTCTCATGATATATCCCTAGCCACCAACATATTTGACTTAATAACATACTCAAGAAAGATGAGTATTTGAATTAAAAACTAGACTAGTACCAACTCAAGTAAATAATAATGGCATCCTCATCTAGGGCATTCTAGCTAACTCTCCCTTAAAATTTATCCATTAAATATTATACTGAGTACATGAACACACTCTTTGAATCTAATACATTCAAAAATAACTATACCAACTACTCAACATTATGGGATGTCATACACCAAGTTGATGTGCATAAACATGAATAAATCATAACTCTAGTCTAGTGCCAATTGGTCAAAAACCTATTTACACTCAGGAAATAAGAGTTATACTTTGTATTTATGAAACTAGAAGGCATACCCTATATTGACCTCCTAAGATATTTGTTCTTTATAGGGAACATATCTTGTAGAGAGTGCCTAAATCACATCAAGCATAAAAATGCCACAAAATACATCTATAGTGATGCATTTCATAGGTACCTCTCCCTTCCTATTTTAGACACCACATATGATTTACATAGGGTAATGGCATGAAAAAAGATAAATTGATTAAAATTTTACTTAGCAGTTGGATGCTCCCTAGTGAGACATTTAACTTATCAGACAAGCAACCCACACCAATAACAAAATAAAAAATGGGAATATGGATCAGAATGACCCTATTAAATAGGCTATTTGTTTACCCAAGCATTGAATTCCTCCACCTAAAGTGGGTTTTGTTACTTGATTTTTTAAGTACATCAAAATCAACCTTTGTTCTAGGAGAGGTGATTGGAGCAAGGTTATGAGAGAAGATTTTTCATAAGGATAAAAGGCCTCCAGGAGGTCACTTCTACATTATGTATTACTTGCTCAATGTAGCTATGGGATAATCTAAATCCATAATGGATCACTTTGGATTCCCATATAGACTATATAAATAATAATGTCTATGATTCTTACTCCTTTGTGCATATATATACGTACACTCATAATATTATGTGCATCAATGAGGATGTTTAACCATAGATATAGAGGGATATCCATGAATCCCACTTACCTAAGATATCAAAGAGTATCACCAACACACTATTGATCAAGGGAGAATACTAGTTAAACCTTGAATACAAAGTCATCATGGTCATTGGCCATAAAGTTACACCTCTATGTCTCACCAATTATGTCTTAGATAAGTTGGTGCAGTAGGAAATAACCTACCAATTATGGTCGAGTAGTGATGAGGAAATGCATAAGAAGAAGAAAGCTTACCTTCATAGTTCATATTTAATTATTTTAATAATGTGCTACACTAATTATAAGTACTTATATGGGGTGAAGAAGTATAGAGAGTATTATTCCTTGGCCTCAATGCCACATATGGATTAGGATCCCCATGGACAAGTTTAAAACCATATCAAGGGACTAGGCATCAAATATCAACATGACCCCTATGATCATTAAATTTTTCTTATCCAAACTCAAAATGATGATCAAGTTTTGGAAATGGCATAATTATCTTACTTGAATGAAGACCTTACAATGCTTATTTAAGGGGAACCTTCCATTTCCATAAAGGAGGCATGAACCAGATTCCCATCATTTGAAAGATGGGATATGTCCAACTTTTAGACTAGAAGGCCTACTCAACCCATAATAAAATAAGGTAAATCCTCCCAAACACCCATTATGTCACTTAATATAGTTAAAAAATAACTATGGGTGCCAAATACCTCACTAGGGGAAAGTGAGATGAACCCATCTACCTGGATTCTTCATATTTTGAGGGCCCTCCCCAAGGTAATTTTTCATCATTTCCATAGGTTGTTTCTATGGTTAACTCAACCACATAACTATATCCTTCCATAAATCCTAAGAGAACCATCTATTATACAAGGAAGCCAAGGCCTTAGTACATTCCACAGAGCCTAATCATGGAAGCACCATCAGTGGAGCTAGTCACATAAGGGGTAGTTAGAGAGGATATTTTTGATGATGAGGCATAATTACAAAGAGAAAAAGTATTGATCCTCCAAGACTAAAATTTCAATGCACCATTACATTAACAAAAATCAAGTGAGTGTACACCCCTATATTTTCCTTTTATCTTATTATTTCCCAAGTTTCTCTTTTTAGAGTTAGTTCATTTTGTCCTACTTCATTCACACCTCTTATCCCCCCTTCTCTCTTGGTTCCCAAGGTGAAATTTGATCCTATTCAACCTATTATTCAATTGAATCTATTAATACCAAAGTTAGAGGATCCCTCCTCTACCCTCTAATTTATACTTCATACTTCTTCAATTGTTATTCTTCTAATTAATCATCCCACATGTTTTCCTACTATCCCTCTAGATATCCCTTCCACTATTATTCCATTTCTCATAAAAAATAATGAAAATGCCAAAAATAAATACATGGGATCAATATCCACCCTCAAATTACATGTTTCATCTATAAAATTAAGTTTACTAGTTCTCCCTCCCAATCCTTCTCAAGAGACAACTATGATAACTACTTGGAAGGCTGAGAATAAGAAAAGGATAGTATACACATTCCATCCACTACTAAAATATGGTAGAGTGGATTGGTCCAAAATCATATGGCCTTCACTCCCTGATCCCCTCCTAGGAGAAACTTTGAAACAAACATTAGGTGAGATTTTGGGTGTGACTACAGCCTCAAACACTCAACCCATGGACCTAACCCAATTAGTCCTCCCATAATAGGCAATAAACATATAGTTAGGGGCCTATAAAAGGCTTAATCATGTGATTACTAAATTTACCACTATGAGTACATTTTTTGAGAAATCTATAGGGAGTTTATAGAGGGT
Organism: Torreya grandis; assembly: GCA_037957365.1. Taxonomy (NCBI): domain Eukaryota; kingdom Viridiplantae; phylum Streptophyta; class Pinopsida; order Cupressales; family Taxaceae; genus Torreya; species Torreya grandis. Next base: position 1,732,004 of record JARHVA010001579.1, read on the forward strand.
AAGGAAGAGGAATCTAGAAGATAACACTAGTAGAGTAGTCATTATAGAAGAAAGAGAAGAAATGTTTACTTTGACCAAGAAGAAAGATAGAAAACTAGGGTAATCCCCATATATAGAGAATTTTAAATCCTATATGAAAACACATAAAGATGTTCTGGTAGAAATACATTAAGGGATAGAAATGGCATGGAGAGAGATATAACAAGAACTTTAACAACCTAGAGAATAAAAAAAACTATTCATGTTCCAACCCAAATTGAAATGGACGTCCAAAGTATAACATCCAAATTATACAATACCATTAAGACCATTAGTGAAATGAAAGTATAATTGGTGCCCCATATAGTAGAGACCACCAAAATTTTGAATTATTTGAAGATAGATCAAAACAAACTCAAATTCCTTATTATTTTTAAAACTGATAAGTCATATGTATATTTGAACCTGATGGCCCCATTTGAGGCTACCAATGCCCTCAACATGGTGGCCATCAGAACATGAGAGGATAAGGAACGGTTTGATGTAATTGAGGTATTAATTCCAAAATATTTAGAGTATGAGACTTTCATTTAGAATTTTTTTGATGAAATAAGGCTTTCTAAGGCTAAGGATTTCATAAGAAAACTCATTAATAGGGATAATTTTGACCATATCTTGTAGTAAGATTCAAATAAATTTAATTATGACATACACAGGAAGACCATAGATGAAATAGTGGTAGAGATAAACTTTTATAGGAAGAAGGTCACTAAATTTTAAATCATTAGATCTAACTTTAAGACTACCAAAGATTAACATTAAAGGTTCTTAGAGAAAGTGAACAAGGTGTGTAGGTCTCCACTCCTTAACATGGATATTATTAGATATTAGTATAACATTAGGTACAAAAACTACGAATATTTATAAATAAAGAATAATTTTAGCACTAAAACTCCTAGTTCAATGCATGCATCTACTTCAGTACCTCCAACAAGCTCATCAACCATGCAAGCACCCAGTCAGCCTTGAGTCAAAGTCCAATTTTGTATGTATACATTCACATTTTACTTATAGTCTAATTACACTTAGAGTACACATGTAAATTTTCTTAAATTATTTTTAAGTATTCACACATTGTATTGTATTACACAAGCCAACTAATTTTTGACATAAATTTAATTAGATACAAGCATGTAAAACATGAAATTTTGAGACTACAATTTGAACTAAGATTCTAACTGTGACATGTAACTATGAATTTACGTACACTTAGAGGATGAGGTGAACCATTCCTAATTATATATATCTATATAATTTCAAATTCTAAAGGGTTGGAATAGTTTATCAATAAAAGAATAAATCAAATTTTGATTGTCATGTAATTGTATTGGTGTTTTCTCCTTCGAATCATGTGATATTAAGGTTTTTCTTTTTCTAGCTATTATAATATAATAATTTTAAGTGTACAATTTTTTTGGATAAATATTGATTGTTTTAATCAATGTATGATATCTATAGATGTGCAAACACTATTAAAGTTAATATATTTTATTAAGTAATTTATTTAAAGTATGTTATTATTCTTAGTGTATAAATTCTTTCTATTGGTATAGTTTTATAAAGTGTCTGCCATAGATACTTTAGATGCCTTCTTGGTCTAAAATGTAACCTTATAATTAAGGGTGTCTAAAAGTAACTCTAAAATAAATAATCTTTAATATAGATCATCAAGTTTCCTATACCAATCCTCACCAGACTTTGTAACTATGGTTACTTCTAAGTGTGTAACAGTTGTAAGTAATAAGCACTAGTTTTGAGAGTACTTGTCCACTAAGAAACCAACCTAGGAAGTGACCCTTTGAAATCATATAAATTTTTTTCTACTCTACCCTTTCCTCCTTTTGAAATTTATTTTACTAAGATCTACCCACTCTATATTAGGTGTCACCCATCGATCTCACCCACTTTGTTTTGATTTCTCTACTAGGACTCATTTCACTACAAGTGAACATGGTTAACAACCTACATGATCTAATTGTTATTCCACCACAAGGTTGATTAAACCATACCTATAACTCATTCCCTAGATTAGAGTTGACCTCTATTAAGATCATAAAATGTTAGAGGCTACCTATTTTAAATATTTAGTTATTGTACAAGACCCACATCAATAAGAAGAAAAAGATAGTGTTAGAAGGAGGGACACTTGTGTGCCTTAGTGAGAAGTTACCCCTACATTGAGTTACACTAGAGACACCGAAGATAGTTACCAAGTCTAGGTCCTAGAATAATATTTTGGTTTTACCCTTATCATCACATTGAAGGTCTAGACCAGTGTATATTGAGAAAAACTAGTGTAGACACATTGGGTTGTCATAAACACTATAGACACATTCCATATGGTATTCTTATGAAGAGATATTATTTTCACCACTATAAATTTGTTATACAAAGAGGCTATCAAAATTGATAGATAAATGAACCCTCAAATACCTATCACTTTAAATATTGATGCTAGTTTTCTAGATCTAAATCCAATCCCTCACATCAATCAAAATATCCATGATTTCAATCAGAATAAACTATATGAACTACTTCCTCTAGTGTAACAAACACCCAACCAAAACTATGGTTATATGAATAATCAAGTATATATGAATAGTCATCAATAGAATCATCACTCAATGCCTCTAATGCTATAGTTGTACAAGGAACTGATTCTACCAAAGAAAAACTAGATTCCATCCAAAGGATTATCCAAAAATTAAGTAATGACTTCCTAAGTATGAATAGAAATATGGGAAGCACCACAGGCCATAATAATAACTAGAATATCAAGTTTTAAAGATACAACGTGCCTTTCAATAGGCTTGATAATAATGTAGAGTAACATCCCAAAAAGTTTCCAGAGATCAATGTAGTAGAAATGACTCTTCCAAATTGGTGTAGAGTCTATAATACATCATAGCATGGAAAAATTGAGTGTATGGAGTTTTATGTAGTGTTTAAGATCTTCCAGAGAGAAATGGTAAGGTAAGACTTGATGAATAATCCACTAAAGTTCCATCTAAAAGTTGACTCCTCAAACTTATAAATGGTATTTGAAATGCATGAGTATTTATTCTTAGAATACGATGACAATTAACTAGAAGATAACTCTGATGAAGTGCAGGCTTTCCAATAATACCATAAGGGAAATTATAACTTGATGAATAAATAACTCTTTATAATGTCTAATCCTCTAAATAAAATTACTATTCCACTAATTCTAAGAGATGATAACAATCCACCTCCCCTTAAAGGGAATGAATAACTCTAAAATAGAGAAGAGTAAGGAAAAATGGGGCACAATATTGTTAAAGACATGAAGAAGATTAAAGCCAACATTACTCTTCATTAATTATCCTAGATTACAAAACAAAAGTATCTCCTATGAAAGTTTATGATAGGGAAAATGACTACTAGTAAGATGAAGGATTCTCATACCAATGTCATATACAAAAGTAAACCTGAAGTTCCACCTTTATTATTGACTATCTAAGCATTTAGAAAGAACATCCATAATTATGTAGTCAATTTTGGAGATTTAATGATGGTTATATGTAGTTAAATTTTAAATAAGTTGTGTTTAACCCCAAATCCATCCAAGAGAATAGTTTCACAATTGGATAAGACTGTGGTCCCTATAATAGGTGAACAAAACAATGTGCACATCGAAGTAACATCTGAATCATGAGTACAAATGATAATAAACATAATAGTATTAGATATATTGGAAGGGTATAGAATCCTCCTTAGTAGAGGCTAGTCCAATAAATTAAATAGTTATGTAGCAAAATACTTGTCTCACATTTGGCTACCATGAAGGGGTATTCTAAACTAGATTCAAATTGATCAAGAGTCAAGAATGAAGCACTCGATTACTGAATACAATACAAAGAGCAAGTAAGTTATAAATATTAGAACTTGGGATTTATACCTTCACTAAAAAACATGGAGTATAAGAAATAGAACTTTAGGGACCTTCCTAGTTGTGGATCTCCACTTTGACGATGCAAGATCCAATCAAGGATCAGGTGTTGGTATTGAATTGGTGGACCCATAAGGTAATAAATACCTAGTAACATATAAATTGTAGTTCACTTGCACTAATAATATAGAATATATTAAGCACTAATATTAGGACTACATTTTTCTCTAAAAAAATGTCAAACAAATCCATAAAGCATGGGATTTAATTAAGTCTTTTGAAGCTAATATTAAAGTACCCAATTATCGAATATAATATAAAGAATGAGGAAACAAGTTATAAATATCTTAACTTTGGGATTTATAACTTCACTAAAAATCATGAAGTGTAAGAAATAAAAGTCTAGGGACCTTCCTAGTCATGGACCCTCAATTTTGACAATGCAAGATCCAAGCAAAGATCAAGTGTCAACATTGAATTGGTGGACCCACAAGGTTAGAAATACCTAAAGTTATATAGACTATAATTCCCTCACACTAATAATAGACTAGAATATGGGATTTAATTGAGTCTTTTGAAGCCTTTAACATCATGTATATACCTAGAGAACAAAATCAAGCTATTAATTTGTTAGTTTCCTCAGTTGTGAACTTGGTAACCTTATGGGATTCCAAGGTATAAAGGTTATCCATTAAGTTAGTACCTTATCCATAAATTTTAGATGATGACCAATATATTGTCTAGTTCTTGACTAACTCAAGACAATTTGAGTCCCAAATCATTGATGACAAGGAAATTAGTTACTTATGACAAGAAGAATTGGGGGAGAAGGAGTTATTTAGTTGAAGGAAAACCACCTCCCTCTAGGAATGGATTACTCAAAAAGTAAATTTGATTTGAATTCTCAATCTCAGATGTAAATGCATCTAAAATTAAATGAATTTGAGTTCAAAAGAAAAAATCTAGGAGATGAGTATAACCCATGCTATGTGAACATTGGTCTTAGCTGTAAACCAAAGGAAAGACATAGAGTGAAAAGTTTACTCATTCAAATAAGGATGAAATTAAATTGACATATGAAGACCTAAAATTTTTAAACCCAAGGGTCATCACCCATACAATTCCATTGAAGTTGGACCATAAACAGTTTAGGCAAAGGAAAAGGCCAATACATCATATCCTAAAACCCCTTATTCAGAAGGAAGTGGATAAATTTCTAAGTGCAAAATTAGTTTTTAATTATAGACATTGGACTTGGGTGGATAATTTAGTCCCAGTCAAGAATAAAAGTGGAGAGATTAAAATCTATGTAGATTTTAGAAATTAAAGCAAAGCCTCTGAAAAAGATAATTATCCATTACATTCCCTAGATGAAGTCATTTGAATAGTGAGTGGTTCAGGAATGATGTCTTTCTTGGATGGATTTTTAGGGTATAACCAAGTGTTGGTAGAATATTAATATAGAATGAAGATAACATTCACCACTAAATGGGGTACTTATGCATATAAAATGATGAAATTCAGCCTAATTAATGTAGGTTCCACATTTTAGTGAAATATGGACCATGCCTTCTAGGGGATAATATGTAAATGAATAATTATTTACATGGATAATATTATAATATTCTCCAAATAAATGATTAATCATGTAGGACACCTATGATCAATCTATAAAAGGTGAATAAATTTTGTATTTTGTTGAACCTAAAAAGAGTATATTTGGTGTCACAAAGGGGAAGCTCTTGGATCATATAGTCACCAAAGATGGGATTATGATAGACACAAATATAATTTAAGTGATATAAAAAATTAATTTCCCAAATATAAATAAGTAACTCAAATATTTATTTGGTAAGATAAACTTCATGAGAAAGTTTATATCAGGCTTTACAATAATTGTTAGACCTTTGAATGCAATGCTTGAGAAAGATGCTAAAGTGGAATGGACAATAGAGGCTTGAAATTATTTTCAAGAAATTAAGGATAAAATATCCTAGGCCACTATAATGATAAGTCCAAACTTCACCAAATACCTCTTAATGTAATCATCTACCTTAGAACACATTATTGTTGATGTGCTCACCTAGAAGAAATAGGAAAGTGAGCATCATATTGCATTCATGAGTAAAAAATTGAAAGAAGTTGAAATAAAGTATTCCATGATAGATAAACAAATATTTTCCCTTGTCAAAGTGGTGAATAAATTTTAACATTAGATCTTGAGTAAGAAGATAATTTCCATTGTACATGATCCTACTATTAAGCTTACTTTATCATAAAATAAATTAAGAGTACACAGAGGAAAATGGATGGAAAAATTGTAAGAGTTTGATATGTAAATCAGTCCCACAAATATCATTATAGTTCAAGGCATAATTTATTTTATGACTAAGCCTAACCCACACATCATTGTTGAAGAGGTTTGTGAAAACCAAGTATCTAAAGGGGACTGGTATATTGACATTACTCAATATTTGCTCATAAACTTTTAAGAGATATTATTATTAAAGTTAGATAGTAATTTATTTTTATACTTTTATCCAATTACGATCAACTAGTTTCCCTAGGCCTTATTAATAAAATCTGATTTGAAAGGGATGATACTAGGTATAGATTGAAAAAACTCACTTGGACAAATAGAGATGGTTGAGCTAGAGGGAGGTAATCTACTACTAAAAATCATGAAAGTAGTACTTGCTCCCTAGATCTCAAAATATAACAAATGAGATATTTGAGACTCAAAGTGGCTCATTACATGATCAAAAAAGGGATCTTATATATAAATAATTAATAAGTCATATACTTGAGGTGGGTATCTTGAGAAGAAGATCAAGAAAATTTAAAAAATTTACACCAAAAAATAAGAAGTGGTCATCCCTATGGAAACACCAATAATCATAAGATATTTAGAATGGGTTATTAGTAGCCAATTGTCTTCAAGGACACACATTTTGATGTATAAACATGCCATGAGTGCTAAGCCTTGACAAGAAGGAAAGAACATATAGCCATACCTCTACAACCTATGATTAAAGGAAGACCATTTGCCCAATCAGACTTGGACTTCACTTGGGTCATTAATCTCAATTATTTAGTTATACATAAGTTTTTACTTGCTAATACTAACTTTTTCACATGGTAGACTGAAGTTGCAGCTACAAATCATTCAAGAGCACAAGATGTGATCATAATTTTAGATGAAAATATCAAAACTAAATTTGGAACTCCTATCTCTCTAGTCTATGACAATGGTCCAAAATTCCAATCAATAATGATTGGGCCCATGATAATTGAATCACAATCAAGTCATCATCGAACCATTACCCAAAAGGAAATGGATTGGCTAAATTAATAAATAAGAAACTAATTCATGCCTTTAAAAATTATTCAACAACCAAACCTAGGGATTAACATAATCTACTAAACTATGCATTGTGGGATGATCAAATAAGATATAAGAAAACACACAAGGCCTATCCTTACTTATTGGTCTATGGAAGACAACCCATTTTCCCAATCATGCTTAAATTTCTAACATATTAGTTTATGTAGGAAAACATGGAACCAAATGATAAGGTAGAGTCTTGATTGTTGGACATAATAGAAACGAAAGACTCGAGAACTGAGGCCTTATAAAATTTTATTAAACATCAAGATATAGTGAAAAGATGTTTTGACAAAAGAGAAAAGTTTAAAGCATTCATAATATCTGACCTAGTGCTTCTATGATAAAATCTAATGAAAAGAAATGGAAGCATGACAAGTTTACCACATTATGGATTGGACCTTATTACATTTCATGTATCTTAGGTAACAATGCTTTCTACCTGATGGACCTCCAAGGCAATGAGATGACATATCTAGTTAATGAATAATTTTTGAAGATTTACTTCATGGTTCTACCATCTGAAAATGTACCTAAATAGAAAAAAATGTGATGGTAAGAGTAGGATTAGTGTAGATTTAATATTTATTAGAATATATTTTATGGATTTCATAGAATAGTTTCCCTACTTCCTAGATTAGATTTCCTAGTCTTCAGTAATTTGTTTTAGAGTATTTTCCTACTTTCTAGATTAGATGTTTCCCTTTGTCCTATGGAAATTCTTTTAACTTTATCTAATGTTCTATAAGAAAATATCCAACCCATTGAGAATTCCTTTAAACATGTTCAAAAGCCAAAATATCAACCTATGGGAAAGCATGCCAAGAATAGGTACATTAATTTGTTTATTAGTAAGATTTTTCTCCTATACATTTTAGATTTTATGAATTCAAGTGTAAAACAAGAATATGGCTCATGAACAAGATAACACTAGATACTTTAATCAGGTATGTAAAATATATTTTCATTAGTATATATAAATTTTAGAAAGTTTTCACTTTCCCTAGATCAAATACACTTATCATACTAATACTTGTTTGAGGAAATAACCATTGATATGTGCACAACTGATAAGGATAATATGGTAAACTTATACTTTCATAGATACTAGCTCAATGTGGTTTCTAATCTCCTTCTCCTAGAAATTCTCTTCAAAATAAAATACAACAAACATAAAGATCAAAGTATTCCAAAAATAATTATCCAACAAGCCTAAAAGAAAAATCCAAAGGTGATCAAAGAGCTTTAAATGATGCAATAAGGTCAATGCACTAGGCATCATGAAAGAATATAGGAGAGGGAAAGAAAAAGAGCTCATGGTACCTATGTTGGGGCTAGAGCTTCCCCACATTTAAAATATTTTTTTCAAAAGCCAAAGTGAAACCTATAGTTATCCCATTTATTTGTTAATGTCTTCATAATAAAGGTAAAAGGAAATCATTTCCTCACACTGAGAACCAGGGTAACTAAAAAGGAAAGTAATTTGTATGTGGTTTATGGGAGTCTTATATATATATATATATATATATATATAGATATATATATATATGATTTGATTAATTTATGTGTGATTGTTTATGTTTGATTTAAGAGTTGTTAACCAAAAGTTCTAAATTCTCAAATACTTGAGAGTATTTATCCTATGAGTGGCAATTTTTTGTACCTAACATACCCTCATTTTTAAAATCATAATAAGGACCCACTATCTTTTAGAATTGGCCTATAGCCCTATCTTGAACGTCTTTAATATGTATAGCCTTGAGTATTGAGTTAATCAACACATCTATGGACACATAATTTTGGGACTAACCTTCTAATGATTTTTAGAAGTTATGTATATGTAGTTTTTGGCACAAATTTTTTAGTGAAATTGTCCATGGAACTAATTAGCACCGGAAAGGGTCTTCAATTATTTTGTTCAAAATATTATTCAGTGATTCTATTTGGAGCTTAATCTTTAGTGATTTTTTTTGGAACTTACTCTTTGACCATTCTATTTAGAACTTTCATTTACTAAACTCTTTTAACATGTTTTGGTCTTAATCAATTTTGTAAGGCAATTATGTTCAAAATGTTTTCTCAACGAATCCCTTTGACACATTTTAGGTCTTTAGTGAAAATGTTTGTCAATTTTATTTAGCACTCCACATTTCACATACCCTATAGAAATTTATTATTTGATGTTTTACTTTGGAGAATTTTTTTAGAATAAATAATTTAGTATTTAAAGGTATGGGACCCCAAATATGTATTCACCAAGTATTATAATTATTTAGAACTTATTCTTGAGTCACTGTTATTTGGGAACCAAGTATATAGTTTTATATTTTAGTTTATCTAGGTCTTTAGGAAGATTTCTTTGACAATTTTGCTCAGCAAGTTCCTTGGACATATTTAATCTTCTATAGTTTTATTTTATAGAAGAGCCACACATTTAATTCTTTGACAAAAAAATTCATTGATTTTGTTTTAGATTAAGGTAAAATCAGGTTTTGAAGGGACCCCGAAACCCTTATACATAATCAAGAAAGATAAAGCATTAATAACCACTAGGAAAAGCATTCCTGAAACCTACTGAAGAGTAGCATCAAAATTAGGTTTTACAGGGACCTGAAACCACAAACATAGTCCAATAAAAGTACCCAGGTTTTCCAAAGACCTAAAACCTCAAAGAACTTATAGCATAGGGTAAATAATGCTAAAAATATATATATCTTTAGCATTATGCCCTAGCCAACAATGCCTATTGCCATTGCAATAATGACACATGAGCATTTATCGTGACATTAAAATTCCACAAAATACCTTTGGTTTCTCTGTCACTTTGATTTGATGGAGACACCATCAGATCTAGAAATAATGACGATCATAGCCATGTAGAGAAAAAGGCCATGCTCCACCATGCCCTCAAACCCTAAAATCACACTGCCTACAACCCTGACATCCTTAATTAGTGTCTCAAAATACTAGACTGCTCGATTCCAACCCTAATTCAATAACAAGATGGAATTGAGTCTGTCATCTTCATGAATCCTAGTTCACCAATGGGACATAGAACCCTATCTCTACCTATGATTTTGGGTGCCACAAATGCCATGACCCTGTGAATAACCCCATCTATAATCGTCAGCACTGATAAACCCCCTCTGCATTCCCACAAAATTGACAAAAACTCCCGATCATGGCAACAGTACTCCATCACCACCTGTTGGGTCACAGGGTCGAAGTCCACCACCTCCACCCCTCTCAACGCCAACCACGCTTGGAAGTCCCTACACGCATAGGTTTTAAATATTTTCTTGGAAGTCCCTGCGGGCACAGATGTTCATTGATTTTGTTTATCAAGGTTACCTAACACATTTAGTTCTTTGGTAAATTTTTTTAGCAAGTTCCTTTGACATATTTAGGTCTTTAATAAAAGTGTTTGGAAAATTTATTTGAGATACTCGTCTACCTCTAAAATAATGCTAAATACCAACTTCTAAATAATGAAAGATTAAATGCTCGATAAGTTGAAGAAGAGTGAAAATGACACATGGAAAGAGGCAATGATTTGGCACTCCCATAAAATGTCAATAGTACCTACATGGCATACCCACCAAATGAAGTCGTAAAGTTTGAATTGAATAAATAAATCAAATTTATAGATGTTAGGCATTAATGGTACATGATCTAGAAATCCATGCCAAATCTATATCAAATCAATTTGAATAATGATGTGCCCATTTGATCTCAAGATAACTTGTGAATTCAATTAATCTCTTATGATAGAGCTATAGTGACCAACATCTTCAACTTAACAACATACTTCGGAGAGCCAAGTAATTGAACTAAAAACTAAACTAGTATTATCTCAATTAAATAAAAATAACATCCTCATCCAAGGCATTTAGGGAACTCTCCCTCCTTTAATGTTCTCCATTAAATATTATACTAAGTACATAAACACACTCTTTAAACCTCCTATATTCAATAATAACTATACCAACTATTTGGTGTTGTGGAATTCCATACACTATGTTGACATACACACATGAAGAGAACTTAACTCCAACTCAATTCTAATTGGCCACATAACTTCTCCCATAAAAGAGATTAGGGTTACACTTCAAATCTATGAATATAGAAGACATGCCATGTATTGACCTCCTATGATATTTTTTATTTATATGGAAGATATCTAGAGGAGCTTACTTTCATCACCTCAATCACAAAATGGTCATAGAATGCATCTCTGGTAATGCATTTCAAAGTAAATCTCCTTTATTTTTCCAAACACCATGAATGATTTAAAAAGAGTAGTGGCATAAAGAAAGAGAATTATATTGACAAGGCACTTAAAATTTGGATACTTCCTAGTGAGACAATTAAATTAATAGACAAATAACCCATGCCAATAAAAAAATTTAGAATGGAAATCTAGATCATAATGGCCTTATTAAATGGACTATTTAGCTACCCAAGAATCAAATTCCTCCACTTGGAGTAGGATCTATTGCTTGATTTCATGAGGACATCAAAATTAACCTTTGTTTTAGGTGAGGTGATTGGATCAAGGTTATAAGATCAGATTTTGCATAAGGACAAGAGGCCTCTAAGAGGTCAATTATGCATGATGTCCTAATTTCTTGGCATAATCATGAAGATAGTTCACATCCACATTGGCTCACTTTGGAGCCTCTTATATACTGTATAAAAATAGGATCTATTATTCTAACTCCTTCATACATATATATGTATACACTCATAATTTTGTGCATATTATTGAGGATGTTTATACATAGGTATGGAGGGCCATCCATGAATCCCCTTTACTTAGGTTATAAAAGAGTATCAAAAAACACTATTAATCAGTGGAGACTACTAGCTATACCCTGACCACATAGTCATCATGGTCATTGGACATAAGTTTACACCTTTTTAGCTCCCTAAGTATGTCCCAAATAAGTTGGTAGAGTAGGAAATAACGTACTAGTTATGGTGGGGCATTGAGGACATACACAAGAAAAATAAAGCCCACCTTCATGATTCTCACTTAATGATTGGAATAATTTGATATACCAATAATAATCACTTTTATGAGGTATGTAAGTATAAAGAGTATTACTCCTTGGCCTTAATTCCACACAAGGACTAGGATCCCCATGGATAGGTTTAAAACCATGTCAAGGGACTATGCACCAAGTATCAATATGAACACTATGATCATGAATTTTTTTCCTCAATACTTATAATGATGAGAAAGTCTTGAAAATGTCATGATAAATTAAGTTGAAGGAAGACCTTCTAAATCTTATTCAAGGGGAACCTTCCCTTTCCATAAGGGAGGCATGAACTAGACTCCCACTAGCTAAAAGATGGGATACATACAAGTTTTATACTAAAAGACCTACTCATCCCATAAGAGATCAAAATAAATCCTCCCAAACACCACCTATGGCACTTAAGAAAGTTAAGAAGGAACTAGGGGTGATATATACCTCACTAGGGGGAAAACAAGATGAACCCATCCACTTGGATTCTTCATATTTTGATGGGCTTGCCCAAGGTGATGTTTCATCATTTATAAAGGGTAATGATATGGTTAACTCAACCATACAGCATTCCTTCCATATCTCCTAAGACAACCATCTATTATATAAATAAGTTGAGGGCTCAGTCCCTTATACAAACCCTAGTCATGGAAGGACCATTAATGGATCTAGTTACACAAGGGTAGTTGGAGAGGATATTTATGATGAGGAAGAAGATTTATAAAAAATAAAAGTCTTGAGCCTCCAAGAATCAAAGGCAAAGGAACCATTTATTCAACAAAAATTATGTGAGCCTACACCCCCTCCAATTTCCATTTTCCCTATTCTTTTCCATATTTCTATTTCTACAGTCACTTAATTTGGTCCTTATTCATTAACCGCTCTTATCCCCCCTCCTCTCTTGGTCCCCAAGGTGGAGTTTGATCCTATTAAACCTATTATTCAAATAACTATATTAGTACCAAAGGTATAATATCTATCATCTACCCTTGTAGATCCTACTTCTTCGATTGTTATTCCTCCAATATCTCCTCCCACATCCACTGTCAATTCCTCTACTTGTCCCTTAAAATAGTGTTCTATTTCTAAAAAAAATAATAAAAAGGCCAAGAATAAAGTGAGGGGAGTAATAAGAAACCCTAATTACATGTTTCATCTAAATAATTAAGTCTACCAGTTCCACCTCCTAATCCTTCTCAAGAAACAACTATGATAACCGCTTAGAAGTATGAGACTAATAAAAGGCTAGTATACATAGTCCATCCACTACCATAATATGGTGGAATGGACTGGTCTATGGTCATATGGCCTTCACTCCTTGATCCCCTCAGAGGATAAACTTTGAACCAAACATCAGGTGAGGTATTTGTGAGACTATATCCTTAGACACTTAACCCATTAACCCAACCCAATTAATCCTCCCATAGTGTATAACATACATATAGTCAGGGGCTTAAAAAAGGCCTAATATTATGATTACCAAATTTCCCACTTTTTTTACAATTTTTGAGAAATCTATAGAGAGTGTATAGAGGGTGAGGAAGAGGAAGTTAGAAGATGACATTAGTAGAGAAATCATTATAGAATAAAGAGAATAAATATTCATGTGGACTAGGAGGAAAGATATAAAATTGGGTAAATCCCCATACATAGAGGATTTTAAATCCTATATGGAAACACATAAATATGTTATAGTATAAATATATGAAATGACAAAAATGGCACAAAGAGAGCTAGAATAAGAACTAGAGAAATTGAGAGAACAACAACAAAATATTCATGTTCAAGACCAAATTGAAATGGAAATCCAGAGTGTAACATCCATATTGTATAGTACCATTAAGACTATTAGTGAAATAAGGGTAGAATTGGTGCCCCACATAGTAGAGACCACAAAATTGTTGAATTATTTAAATATAGATCAAAATAAACTCAACCTCCTTATTGTTTTTATAATTGACACATCATATGCACATTTTAATCTAATGGGACCATTGGAGGCTACCTATGACCTCAACTTGGTGGCCATTAGAACACAAGAGGATAAGGAATGGGTTGATGTGGTTGAGGTATTAATGACAAAATATTAATAACATGAAACTTTTACCTATAAATTTTTTATTTGAAATAAAGTTTTATAAGGCTAAGGATTCCATATGAAGAATCATTAGGAGGGAAAATTTTGACCAACTCTTGAAACAAGCTTCATATAACTTTAAGTAGGACATACAAGGGAAGACCATAGAATAAATAGAGGTAGAAGTCAATTTTAATAGAAATAAAGTCACTAAAGTTGAGATCTTTAGATATAACTTTAAGACTACCAAATATTAACATGAAAGGCTCTTAGAGTAATTGAATAGGGTGCATATGCCTCCACTCCTTAAAATTGATATTATTAGATATCAGTATGACATTAGGCACAAGCACTAATGATAGTTGGAATCAAATAATAATCCTATAACCATAGCTCCTAGTTCAACATAAGTATCCACTTCAGTGTCTCCAATAACCACATCAAACATGCAATCACCTATTCAACCTTAAAACAAAGTCTAATTTTTTTTGTATACATGCATAGTTTACTTATAGTTTACTATTCTTAGAGTACACATGTAAAGTTTCATGAAATATTTTTAAGTTGAACACATTGTATTACATTACATAGGATAACTAATATTGACATAAATGTAATTAGATATAAACATGCACAACATGAAATTTTGAGACTGAAATTAGAACTAAGTTTCTAATTGGGACATGTAACTATGAGTTTACATACACTTTGAGGATGAGGTGACCCCTTCCTAAGTCTATCTATCTATGTAATTTCAAATTCTAAAGGGTTGGAAGATTCTATCAATATAAGAAGAATCAAATTTTGATTGTCATGAAATTTCATTGGTGTTTTCTCCTTCTACTCATGTGATATTAAGGTTTTGTTTTTTCTATTTGTTATAATACAATAATTTGAAGTGTGAACAATTTACAGATAAATCTTGATTATTTTAATCAATCTATGCTAGTTTTAGATATATAAATACTTTTTAATTTAGCATATTTTATTAATAAATTATTTTAAATTGTGTTATTATTTTTAATGTGTATGATTTATTTTTATTGTTATAGTATTCTAAAGTTTGTGTCATAACTACCTTAGATGTCTTCTTGTTCTTAGCTATAAGACTCTAATTAAGGGTGTTCAAAATTAACTCTAAAGGAAGCAATATTTAGATGATATCATCAAGTTTCATATACCTCTCCTCCCCAAACTTCATAGCTATGTTTACTTGTTAGTGTGCAATAGTTTCATGTAGTAAGCACTAGTTTTGAGAGTACTTTTCCACTAAAAAACCAACCTAGGAAGTGATCCTTTGAGATCATAAAAAGTTATTTTTTTCTCTATCCTTCCCTCATTTTGAAGTTTATTTGACTGAGATATACTCACCCAAGATTATATGTCACCCTTAAATCTCACCCACTTAGGTTTTATTTCTCTATTAGGATTAATTTCACTACAAGAAAACTTGGTTAACAACTTGCATGCTTTGCTCGCTATTCCAACACAAGGTTATTTAACCAAAACCTATAAATTCTGACCTAGAATAGAGTTCAACTCCATTAAGATCCTCAAATTTTAAAGGCTAACTCATTTAAAACTTTGGTTGGTGCATGAGACCCACATCAACACATGCAGTGTCACACATAAGGCCAAGGGAAAAGAATAAGGAAAATAAAGATGTTGTAACAAAAAAGGCCAAGGGCCACAAACAAGGGACATAAATATGTTTCAACAAATAATTTTAATGTCTTCACATTATATATAATTAAGGAATATCCTATTATGAAAGAGTAAAAACATTAATGATGCATAGAATAAGTGAAAACTAGTCTACACTATCCATGTATATCAATGTCACATGATAGTAAGAAAGTATATCCATGTAGAATTGTGGAAGATATAAGTAACTAGAAAGACTTATGTAAGAAATATATGAGACTCAACATGGTATAATACCATATAAATATATAGCCTATTATAATGTGACTTATGGAATTAGATGGCCCCAATTGACCTGGCCATTGGGTATAGGAGATTCTAACATCTATGTGTGAATGTATGATTTATATGCATTACATTGCACTCATATACTATGAAATGCATGTGTATGAAAAATAATGTGCCATTTACCAAATAGGTGACAAATAAAAAAAAGTAAATAGTGTAATATAGTCATCATGTCATGCTTAGGTCTTTATTTTTATTTTTCATAATATTTTGATGTATTTGTAGTTTTTTAATTATTTGTTTTTTTTTTGTATTTTTAAATTTATCCTAAAATTCATGCTCATAGATTGGTAAACAAGTCATCCTTATTAATTTTAAATCAGATATATCCTAATTTTCACTTGAGATATGTAGGTGTTTTTTATTTAATACCATCTTTGATTATCCATAATCTGTACTTGTAATTATATTTGAAACTATTTTCTCTTTGTGGGTATCATTACCATTGTGTTGTATCCTAATTGTATTTCATTTATGTGGGAAGGAAAATTATTATCCATTTTTTTTACTATGTCCCACATTAATTGAAACCATAGTTATCCCAATTTAAATGTCAAATAATGATTAGGAGGCATGATTGATATGTATATATTGACAAACTTTGGTCCACAAGTAATGAGTAGAATAATATATCTGATGGATTCTTCCAAATGTGTGTTATGTTGTAATTCATTTATGTCATGTCCCAACTAACGTAACTATGTAATATTTCACATGGTTTATCATTTGTCTCCATCAATTATAATGTATTCCCAATAGTCACCCCTATATATGTTTTAATGGTTAAGACCTCCTATCATGGATTCTTATAAGTTTTACTTGTCGTGGGTTACATATGGTATTATTTATGAATTAAATGAGAGTTTTTATTGTTGATTTTGTATTAATTAAATAATTAATTCACTATTATATCTTTGAATCTTATTTTATAGTGTTTCAAAATGATTTTTTTCATGTCCCATGATTCTATGTTAATCAAAATATGATTTTCCTTCCTTAAGTGGAAGTCATCTCATTGTTTGATGTCTAATAAATGGTAATTGTTGTGGTCTTAATTTGTATTCATGGAAAGAGTTATTCAATCTCCCTCTAGATAATCCAAAAAATGGGAAAAAAATCATGATGTGGGTGTCCTATGGTGAGGTTTATACTCTAGAGAAGGCCAACTTACTTTTGGATATATCACCTAAACTAACCTCTGACTTGGGAAAGGGAGAGAAACAAACACTAATTACAAGAAAACATGTAAAAAGGAGGTGATGCACAAATGTTTTAAAGACTTATGTTTGCACAAGAAACACTATAGGATACTTTCAAAGACTATTAAATATCACTTCATTCACTCTTTGAAAAGATTTCACATAAGTTTTTAACGAAAAGGCAAGAATTAGTTATTAATCTTAGCATGGAAGGGTAGTTTTCCACTTCCAAACTAATCAACAAACTATATATGTAATTATAATGATGTATGAGAGCTACCAAAAACTTCATGAAGGTTATGGAATGTAGACAGAGGTGAAGGAAAGCATGGATTCACTTAACCACATCAATGAACTCATAAGACACACTTCAATTCAACTTACAAATGGAGTAATTCAATATTTATTATATAAAATAGGTGTTACAGTACAAATTTGGCATAACTAAAGCATAAGAGTCTTTATCATTAAGAAACATATTTGAGAGTCATCCCTTTCCAATGGGAAAGAAAATGGAATATATAGGAGTAGGGGGAGAGAGAAAGGGAACTGAGAAGATAGCCATTAATAAATGTGACCCAACCACCTTTGATCAATTAGCATTGATTTGAGGATGTTGATTCATAATCCATAAAATAGGAACAAGAACCTAAGGACCTTGAAACACTAAATTCCCCATTATCTTCCTCAATCATGATTGATGTTCTTCACATTATTAGGTAGTTACTTGGGTTCACTCCTTGATGTTCATTTTGACATTTCTTACACAATTATAAATTTACCATTACCTCCAAATCCTAAACATAGGTATATTAAAGATGAAAAATAATCAATCTATTGGTTTTATATAGCCATGATTTCACTAAAGATCTGTAGGTTAGGAATTTTGATCACAAAAATATGTAAAACCTATGTCTGAGAGTTTTATAGATATTTAATGGTGTTAGATGAACTTATAGAGTCTACTCTCGGTAACCTAGATCATGTTTAATATTGAAATTATGTATTATACCTAATTGTGGAAAAAAAATATTTTGTCCAACATGTTTTCATTCATGGAATTCTATCGAGCTAATTTTTTTTATTTAAATGCCTGACTGTTGTAAGCTTATAAATGTGTTCTCATCCTATGCTTCCATGGAACTCAGTCAAATATGCCTAATTGATTCCCATGGGAGTATTTTAAAATTCACCTTCAATATCAACCATTCATCTTGATTCAAGATAATTGATCATGACATTTTGTAGATTCACATTAATTCTATGGGTCTCACAATTAGTTCTAATTTAGTTCCTATGCTTGTGCCATGTGATGGACTTACATGTATCCCAATTTTATTAAGTATTTGACCTTTATCACACCATCAATCCTATGAGAATGATTGAATTCATACTATTTATTTTATTAGGAGTTCATCATGGTCAAAAAACTTAGTACCTTTGCATTTGTCCTTAGGATCCTCTGACTAGTTGACATGTTGTTCATTGTTGATCCTTGATTGTATGATTCAATGCACTCTATTTATTTTTATAGAGCCAATGAATCTATCCTCACCCACATGCCATTAGATATAATATTAAATTCCATGATATTAAAACTTGTCATCTCCATGTTTAACCTTAGGATCCCTTTGAAATATTTGAACTCAAATGACTACTTCTTATGACTCAAATTTGACATCTACGTGCATGTCTTATTATATCAGTTCAACTTTGAAGGATTATATCTTGAGATATCAAATTCATCAAGATACCAAATTTATAAGGGACCTTATTGGCATAAAAAAATCTTGTCCATGTGATTCTTTGGCTCTGGTAGACTTACCAAATACTTTTATGAAATGCACACTCAAATGATCTATTCATTACTACATGCTTTTCTAGGATGGTCTACTTCCTTATATTTTCCAAGTTTGCACTTTAAGACTAATTAAAGTGTTTCAAAGTATTTGAAATAAATTTACCTTCTTCATAAGTTTATCTATTCTTTCTTTCATGGTATCACTCTTTAAGGGGACAATGCTCAACTTCAATCCCAAACCTAGAAAAAGTCTTGTATGTAGGCCAAATTTGGCCAACATCTTTGGTGACTCAGCTAGGAAGCATACCTACTACGCTTGGGAATGTAGATCATTTAAATATTCTTGAACTCATGAGAAATAAAAGTTCTAGTCTATGACTGTAAGAAACCTTTGGATTTGTAATAGGATAACTACTCTTAAAAAATAAGGAAGCTAATCTAACCAAGAAAATGTGAAAAATATTCACACATTTGGGATAAAACACAAGTAGACTAATGTGCTATAATAAAACTTTGAGTAAAATAATATAACTAATTATGTATAGGGAACTCAGCTTCCTTAATATCAATTTTTAAAATTTATCCCATTAACTAGGATAGGAAGCTCCTCACCATCCATTTTTGCAAGTTGGAAGGCATTGCGAGATTTTTAGATGGATATTGTGTATGGAACATTTCAAAGAGAGTGAAAAATTATATTCATCCCTAGATTATATATGGCCTCATCCCAAATGAGGACCAAATCTCCTTATTTAAAACTTCTTGAAGAATCTGTTTTGTCAAAGGATCTCTTCACCTATGCTTGAAGGGCTTCCATGGCCAACATGGATTGATTTTGAAATTCTTCCATCTCCATAAGATAAATATATCTAATTTCCATTGTATCATTATCCAATATCTCAAGTTGATGCATTAGTTCTAAAGTAAGAAAATCAAGAGAAATAGGCATTCTTGCTTCCTTACCATATACTAGTTTGTATGGAGAGTTGGCTATTGATATTTTATCGTTGATCCTATCAACCTACATAGATGATTACAACTTGAGATGTTATGAAATTTTATTTTATTCAATAATCCTTCTTATGATATTCAACAGGTTCTTATTTATGGACTCACCTAGGCCATTACCTTGTGGATAATAATTTGATGATGTGATGAGAAAGACACCATGTTTAACTACCCATTAGTTGATCCTAGCTCCAAAAAAAGCCATAGCATTTTTAGAAATAATATTTGAAGGAACTCCAAATATAGTAAGCAAACCATCATATAAATATAGAACATTGGACTCATTTACTTCTTTCAATGTTATTGCCTCTATCCACCTAGTAAAGTAATTAGTAGAAGTTAAGATCCACTTGTGTCTTGAGATTGGATGGGGGTTAATGAGACCAATAAATTCCAATCCCCTTTGGAAATTTTTTTGGTTTATTTCAAATGTTTAGATATGTAGGGATGAAAGCTTCACCTTTCCTACAAACATGGCACACTGTCTACACTGTCTATACCATGCATGACAATCACTAAATAGACTAGGCTAATAATACCCACCCCTCATGATCTTAAGGGTTATGGTTTTTATAGAACAGTCCCCTCCACCATGTATATAATGAAACTTCTCAAGAAATATCTATGTTTGGCCTGGCTCTACACAACTTAACAACATGTTATTGATATCTTTCTTAAACAAGACACCATCAACAAGAAGAAATTAGATTGACTATAATTTAAAATACCTTATTTTAGGGGCACTTAAATGAGGGGGATATATAAAATTTTAAATAGATATTACCATGTCTTGAAACCAAATAGGATACAAGGTGTGATTAGTTGCAAATTACTCATCATTTGACACTATAACCACCCCATTAGCCTCTTGCAAGTCTTGGGCCATATGTTCACAAAGACCCTTACCTCTAATCAGCTTTGTGGCCTTGATCTCCACATAATAATCCATTACTTTTGTTAGTCAACCATCTCTTTTGTCAATTGCATCATTGTTTAAGATTAAATATTTGATACTTGGATGGGCAACCATCATATTTATCTTATTATTGGAAAATAAGAATTTAAACTTCTTGAGAGACCTTATAACTGAAAGTACATAATTATTAATAAAAGAGTACCTTGTTTCATATTATTTTGATCCTTTAGTAAATAAGGCTATTAGATGCTTTAAAGATTCTTGATTTTGGTACATGAGAATTTTGTAAATGGTGTTGATGCTAGCATAAGTGTATAGAATGAAGTTTTTTTTGAAATCTAGGTTTAAGAGTGTAAGAGTACTAGTTATGGCTTTCTTGATCTCTTCAAAGCTCTTGGATCATTCATCCAAATAAATCTTTAGTTATTATTTAGCATGGTTGTAAGTGGTTTAGCTAAAGTCAAAACAAATAAAATGTATCTTTTTATAAAATTGATTTTACCTAAGAAAATTTTCAAAGCCTTTCTATGGTTGGGCAAGGAAAATGCAAGAATTAAATCTATCCTATTAGAATCTATGATCATACCATGTTTTGAAATAACATGTACAAGAATCTTAACTTCATGAACTGAGAAGATACACTTTTTGGGTTTAGATATATCCCAAATTTCTTACATTTTTCAAACACTTTCTTGAGGTGAACCATGCACTCATCTACACTCTTTGAGAACACTGTTATGTCATACAAATAAACAAGTATGAACTTGTTAAGGATGACTTGGAATTCCATGTCCATGGCCCTCTAAAAAGTTATTCCAAAATTGCATAAACCAAAGGGAATCTTTCTATATGTAAATGTGCCCCACTTGGTTGTGACGGTTGTCTTGAATTGGTCCTCTTCCTTGACCAAGATATGAGTGTATCCATTATAACCATCTAAAAAAGAAAACCTCTCTGAACCTACAAACAACTGTAATATTTTTTTCCATAGATGGTAATGGATAGTGACCTTTACGAGAAGTCTTGTTCAAATCATGAAAATCAACACATAATCTAATCTCACCATTCTTCTTCCATATTGGAACAAGGCTTACCACCCATGTTGAGTGTTTGATTGGAAATATTATAGCTAACTCAATGTTCTTATGAATCTTATCTCTCGTCAAAGTCTCAATATTTAGGTTAATAAGCCTTTGTCTTTCTCTTATTGGCCCATACTCATATTCTAACTCAATGGTGTGTTGGGATAGATTTGGATCAAATCCTTTGAGATAATTATATTTCAATGAAAACACATCAATAAATCTTGAATATAATTCAATGAAAGCTTCCTTTTCTACAGGGTTGCATACCTTACCTAACTTCAAGTTCTTACTAGATACAATTTCCAATTTGTCATAGTGTTCCTCTATTGAAAAAGATGCCTTTTCCTTTCTCAACTCATCATCCCTAATGAACATGTTCTCAAGTTTGACCAATCCCTTAGGCAAATTATTTGTTTTTAGTTGTATAATCTTATCACCATATTGTTTTAGGAATTTCTCTTGATTCTTTGAGGAAAACACATCCTCTTCTTGTAAGAAAATGATAATTTGATTATCATCTTTAAGAAATTGCCAATTCTCATGGTTGTCAAGAATATAAGGTCTTACAACCACCTTAATGTGTGACTAAACCTTTTCACTCTTTATATCAGTTGAGTTACTAAATTGGGCCCCAATGATAGCCAATTTATGTGCATGTTTGTTCTCATTTCTTGGTATTACTTAAATATTTAAATATTGAAAGTATTCAAGCAAGTCCCATAATATATGTTTATATTACTTAAGAAATGGTCTTTTTCATAAATTAAGACCTCTTACTTAGTGAACTAAAAGTTCACTATCACCAAATACTTGTAAGATGTTGACTTTCATCTTTCTAGCACACTACAAACTATGGACTAGTCCCTCATATTCTAAAACATATTTTGAACAACCAAACTAAAACTCTAGAGATGATAAATATCTTTGTTTAGATAAATAAATCAACATCATTCTAGAACTATTACCATGATTTTTCCTTAATCCATGAAAGTATACTACCATAGGCCATTATTAGATTCGTCTTCCTTCATAAAAGCTGGAATTGGTGAATCATTCTCATGGAGGTAATAGACACCAAGTACTTCTTAAATTATCTTATAAGGATCATGATCATGTAAATAAAAATCCCATTCATTAATAGATAGATATGGAACCCCATATAAAGGTGATTTAGCTTCCACTTCACTATTTTCTAGTACTTCATCTTTGATGACATAGTTAGCATTCACAATACTAGGCATATATGACTTTAGGTGGAAGCATGAAATAATTTAAAAACATATAGTTTCCATGGTAACATACCTAATTCTAATCATTAAATATGTCCAATCAGTTGACAAGTATCCTTTAATCTATAATGTGAAGTCTCTTGATACACACATGGTAAAGTAGGGAGGTATTTCCACTACAACTACATATTATTTATTGGTAACATTGGGGAAATCATGTAGTGTCAAATTTAGGTCCTTGAAGATGCCCATTGTATTTTTTGGTGATACATATAATTTAAAAACCCCTTTATTTTTTGGCTCATAGACAAGACCAAGTTTGTCTACAATTTGCTTAGGCATGACAATGTTACTAGATCCACTATCTACCCTACGGATATGGACTAAAGTGTCACCAAATATCAAATACATGTAGAAAGGAGGGGTTTTAATTTAATTCACCTCAAATTTTTCCACCTTTATATACTTATGTACCTACTATACTTGTTTCTTATTTGGGTGATCTGAATTAGTTAGGACAACACCTTACATCTCAACTAGTTCTAGAGACACTTTGAGGGATGAAAGCTCTTGGATGCATACATACTTTTATCTTGGAATATAAAGGGAATCCCACATGATAATTTTGACACTATATTTATTCATTTGATCTATTATTATAAATTGAGCTCTACTTCCCTTTAGCTGTACCTTTTGAGCTACTAGTTTCTCATAGATTGGAGGTATTTGGGGAACCTTCACAACTTTTGTATTCCAATTTTTATATGTTATAGGGGTAACATGTTAATCTCTAATATTATATTGTGGGGTATCCTTAGGATTAATTTAATTATTTCTCACATACTTTGCCTCATCAATGGATCTCCTTTTATCTCTAGTTAGAACTACCACTTAACCAATTGTATTGCTAGTCTCAACTTGATTGAATGCAACATGGTCTTCCATTTTCCAATTGACATTAATTACATCAGGTTACCCTTGAAATTTTATAATATATCCTTGTGATTCAAAACTCATCTCTTTATATTGACTTCTTTGAAGGGAAAAATCATCTAGTGTCATTTGTGGCATATTAATAGTTCTTTATCACTAAGGCTTAATTTTGAGCATCATTGGGATTAGATGGATACCAAATTGAATCTTTCATCAAGTTGTTTTGAGGTGGTGTGGGTATAATATATCTTGCATTTGGTGTACTAGGATCAAGGGATACATATGGTTTAGCTTGAGTAGTGGCCCCTTGTGATTGATAAGGTGGCCTATTTTTTCTAAAACCTTGATAATGGGCCATTTGATCTTTAAAGGGCTAGTAGGCATTATTATTTTTATATTGATGAGACCTATTTTGATGTTTTTATCTCTTGAGTTACACTATTTAATTCCCAAAATCTTGTAACATACTTTTTAATTCTCTAATTTCACTAGTTTGACTATGAGGGACTGTAACTTGATTTTTAGGGGATGTAATAAGGGATAATTATGGGATTTGAAGAAATGGAATAGGCTTTAATTCTAGTAAAATAGGAATTATAGGTCTTTGAGAGAGTTTACTAGCTTGTATCAAGTTATTTTTTGCCCTTATAGTAACTTCATAGGCATTTGACAATGTAATACCACTCGTTGACTGTATCATCACACTAATATTAGAGATAAGGGCTTTCAGATAGTACAAGAATGCATATTTTAGGGATGGTATAATTAATTTAGGTATCCTAGTCCATATATTTTTGAATCTAAGGTTAAAATATAACATGAACTCATGAGGATATTTTTTTATAGTAGTAATTTGTTCAACTTAAGATAGGTGATCAAACTTGTCCTTAAATTTCCTAACTAATGCTACACCTAATTCATCCTAGGTAGATATAGAATTTAGTGGGATATTTCTATACCATTTCAATGTTTTTCATTTGAAAGAAGCAATAAGCACCCTAATAACTACATTGTCTTAAAAAACATTGTGAACTGAGCAAAAGTTAGCAACATCCTAGATATGCTCAATAGTAGTTGTTTGATCTTATCCCAAGAATAAAGGGATAATACTAAGAGAATATATAGTGATGCCATAAAAATGGGATAGAATTAATGGACTACCTCTATTAAATGGAACAAAGACTTGATTTTTGATGGCCATTTGGGTAGTAGGGACTCTATTGATTAGGATAATAGGATGACATGGAGATTAATATTATTTTTGAGGATAAGGTCTTGTCATATTAAATAATTATATCTTATATGAAGTAAAAGGAAAATAAATGAACTCAAAAAGAATACCTTCATTATTTGACCTTGTAATGATCTTTAGCATGAGAGAATCTTATAGATGATGCTAGTAACTCCATAGCTTGAAGAATCTATAGCTTTTAATGATGATGTATGTCTTATTATACAAATACTTCTTATTAGATCCAAACTTCAACTATGCCAAAGATAATGTCTTTGGGTCCCACTGAGCATGCTAGAAACTATTTTGGTCCTAATTTTTACTCATGGAAAGAGTTCTTTAAGCTCCCTCCAACTAATACACAAAATAGGTATAACCTTAGGATGTGGGTATCCTATGGTGAGGTTGAGCCTCCAAATAATGCTAACTTCCTTTTGGATCTATCACCTAAATTAACCTCTGACTTGGGAAAGGGAGAGAAATGGACACTAATTACATGAAAACATGTAAAAAAGAGGTGATGCACCAATGTTTTGAACACTTATACTTACATAAGACATAATTTAGGACACTTTCAAGACTATTAAACATCACTTAACTCACTCTTTGAAAATATTCCACATAAGTGTTTCACTAAAAGGCAAGAACTAGCTATTAATATTAGCATGGGAGAGCAGTTGTCCACTTCCAAAATAATCAATAGACTATATATGCACTTAGATTGACTTATGAGATCTACCAAACGCTTCATGAAGGTGAGAGAATGTAGATATAGGTGAAGGAAAACATATATTGACTTAACCACATCAATGAACTCATAAGACACACTTCAATTTAGCTTGCAAATGGAGGAATTCAAACTTTATTATATCAAATAGGTGTTATAGTACAAATTTAGCATATCCAAAGCATAAGAGTTTCTATCTATAATAAAAATATCTGAGAGTTAAAACTTTCCAATGGGAAAGAAAATGGAATATATAAGAGTAGGGGGGAGAGAGAGGGAACTAAGTAGATAACCATTAATAAATGTGACCCAACCACCTTTGATCAATTAGCATAAATTTGAGGATGTTGAGTCATATTCCATTAAATAGGAAAAAGTACTTAAGGAAATTAAAACACTAAATTCCCCACTATCTTCCTAAATCATGCTTTATTTTCTTCATTTTATTAGACACTTACTTAGGCTCATTCCTTGATGTTCCTTTTGAACTTTCTTGCATAGTTACAAATCTACTATTACTTCCAAATCCTAAAAATAGGTATATTAAATATGAAAACCAATCACTCTATTGGTTTTATATGGATATGATTTTAATTAAGATCTATAGGTTATGGATTTTTATCATAAACAAGATGTAAAACCTACATTTGAGAGTTTTGTATAGCTTTAATGGTGTTAGATGAACTCGTAGAGTCTGCTCCTGGTAACCTAGATCTTATTTGATATTCAATTTATGTATTAGACCTACTCATAGTAGAAACATATTTTTTATAACATGTTTACCTTCATGTCATTATCTTGGGCTACTTTTTTTATTTAAATACCTGACCATTGTAAGCTCAAACACATGTCTGCATCTTATACTTCTATGGAACTCAATCAAATCTACCCCATTGATTCCTATAGGAATATTCTAAGTTTGACCTTAAATTTCAACCATTGATCTTGATTTGGATTCCTTTATCATGACATGTGGTAGCTCCACATTCATTTTGTGAGTCTTACAATCAGGTCCCATTTAGTTATGTACTTGCACCACAAGGTGGCCTTGCATGCATCTTGAGTTTATTGACCTTTTCACCTTGTTCACACTATCAATCCTTTTGGAATGATTGAATTCATACCATATATTTGATTAGGAGTTCAATATGGTCATGACACTTGGCACCTTCACATTTATTCTCAGGATCCTCTGACTAGTTGACCTCTCACTCATCATTGATCCTCGATTGTACGATTGAATGCACTCCATTGATTTGTCTAGACCCATTAACTCTATCCTCACCATAAAACATTAAATATTATATAATATTACATGATATATACACTTTTTATATCCATGTTAAACCTCACGATCCCTTTCAAATATTTGAACTTAAATTGCTACTTCTCATGGCTCAAATTTGATGTCCACATACATGTCTTACTCTATTAGTTCAACTTTGAAGGCTTATATCTTGAGATAGTAAACTAATCAAGATACCAAATTTGAAAATGAAATTTTTGGAATGAAATAAATAATGTATATATAATTCTTTAGCTCTGGTAGACTTCCTAAACACTTTTATCAAATGCACAACTCAAATGATATGTGCATTCATGTATGATGTATTACGATGGTCTGCTTCCTTAGATCTACCAAATTCACACTTTAATCATCCTTAAAGTGTTTCAAAATATTTTAAATGACTTTATATACTCCAAAACTTTGTCTACTCCTCCTTTCATGGAATCACTCTTCAAGAGGACCCTACTCAACTTCAATGACAAACCTAGAAAATGTCTGGTATGTAGGCCAAATTTGGCCAATAATAATGTAATAAAGTTATGATCAAGTAATATTTGAAACATTGTGTTTGGTATATCTTGAAGTTCTATTACTTATAAAAGTGCTAGTGATTTGGTATCAGATATTTCCACCTTATTCACTAAATCTTTCTTGAAACCTATGTGATAGTGTGAATTGTATAATTATCCTTATGCCCAAGTCATGATTGACATTATGAGGGATTGATTTAGTGTTGGATTTTCCCCATGAGAATTTTAGTGTGATATTATATTAAAAATATTTTTTGTATTTTTATTTTACTAATGATTTGACATATTTCCCTTTCCTTTGTCTACAAAATGTTGTGCTTGAAGAGGATTTTTTGAGTTATCCTTTTGTTTTGTATATGAATATTTTAAGACCATACATATGAGGTAAATGTAACACACTACATTGTATAATTTGAAAATATCATTATTTTGAATATTTATAAATCCCAAGTTTATAATATTTCATGGGGGTAGTTTTTCCTACAAGAAATAACTAATTTTAAACCCAACTAAATAATATTTATTAATTTATCTTAATAACAACCTAAACTACCAAAGTGGCATATGTGCCCTGATAAAATAATAATAATAATAATAAATATAAAGTAAATATGAATTTTGATCATAAATAAAATAAATCCTCCTTGATCCAAAAGGGGTATAACATATGTTTTGCATCTATGACTATGAAGTCATCAAAATTCTCTTTTGCACTTGTAATTTGCACAATGCACATCATTGTATTGATAAACTGATACCATTTCAAAGAAGCTCAATAACCCACAAGTTTTGGCATGAATGATGAACACAATTAAGGTTTGATCATCCCCTTTAACCATTTTATATATTACTTTAGTAGAACATGATCAAGGCCTACTCAACTACATCAATCCACATAAGGTCTCACGTAAGAAACTCATCTAATGGCTATCTTTTATTATGTATGGAAAATATACCTAATATAAAATGACACTAATTAAAATTTAATAAACATTAATAGTGATAAAAATTTACCTACCAACTTGTAAAATCACTGATGATTGACTGAAGGCCATGTAATATCTTCTCCCTATCAAGCGAGAGGTGACAACTCCTTGCAATGAAAAACATAATCCAGACTTCTATGCATAATCCTCATCAAGAATATAAATGAATTTAAAAACCATAATATAAATTTAAAAACATATAATTCTACTATAAAAAATGTTATTCAAGAATTTAATCCAAACTTTATGTGAATAGCTAACTAGAGAAATAAAATTATCCTCCAACCTCTAGTTTAACACTTATAATTTGTCAATCATAACTATCCTAATGGACCTATAATATATGACAGATTTATTTTTGAAATATTTGGTGATAAATTTGATAAACCTAAGCATGAGGTCATATGATATTTTTTTCATTTTTAAAGTGTCAATTTCCTTTGAAAAACGCACCCATATACATGAAAATCATTATTTTAGTACATGTTTCTAAGAATTGTAAAATATAATTATTTTTAATATTTACAAATCCCAAGATTATTATATTTCATGGGGGTGGTTTTTACTATGGTAAATACCAAATAAATTTTAACCCAACTAGCTTACTAACATTTATCGATTAAGCATATTAACAACCTAAAATACTAAAGGGGTGTATGTGTCATGGTAAATTAATAATAATAAACATAAATTAAATATGATTTTGGATCATATATCTAATATAATCAACCTTATATTCACCAAATCCAATAGGTATGAACAAAGTATGTGATAAGTATTCATCTATAGGATTAAGCTTTAACTTATGTAAACTATTATTTATGTATTTTACCATATTGGTATCATCATCATTGACACAATAATTTATGACCATGCCATCTTATTTATTTTAATTCAACACCAAATGGAGGTTAGGAATGTTTCTTATTCTCTATTTTAGCTTTTTGCTTATGTTATATTTCAAAATTATGTGTCATAATCAGGTATGTATCATTGGCCTTACTTAACTCACCCACCTTATATGTATGTGTATACTCTAATGGAATGGGTTGTGATAGAGGAGTAATATAATGATATTACAACTATTATTGTGATTGAATATTTTTAGTATATTATGTCATCTTAAAATATCTAAAAATATCATCATCTACAGTTAATGTTTATAGTTACCCCTAAAACATAAATTTGATACACCTATGTAATGTAGATAGTACCTCCATGGAATATAACCAAGGTTTCCCCAAAAATGGGTTTAATATAGATGATTAGGCATAGCCTAAAATATAATAGGTATCATTTTGGGGCCTAATTGTAAATCAATTTATATGGTCCCATGTAATTAGTGTGGAGTTTTGTCAATCCTTTTATTCTTTTATCTAATTTTTGGATGCTATCTATATGGATACCTAATTATTTTAATAAATACATATTGTATATATTTAATTTAAATACATTATATACAAATATGTGCTTAACTACCTTACTTTTCACTTAAAATTGAATAAATAATAGCAGATTTTGATCTATTGTTATTGTATGGGTAAGTATTCTTTTTCAAAAGTGATATTTTTTTACATATCCTTGAATGTATTCATGGTATAAGAAAATGAGGTCGGTTATGTTTCAATAATGAGAGTTGTATCATGTAATGATTCATTTAATATATATTTTAAAATAATTGATATTTTTAATAAATTGAAGATATATATATTAGAATGGGTGTTCTTTAGTTGATAAATTATGGCATATCTTTTGGGATGATTATATTGTTTTGTGGCAAGTGGAGGGGGTTTATGAGTATAATTATGACTACCTCCATTCTATTGCACATGGTGGGGCACCCTACCTCTTATAGTGGTGACAAAATGTAATACATAATCCAATATAAGGTATGGGAAAATAATGGGGGTAGGATGGTAGCCAATACCATTGTGAAGTCTAGGGGAGGAAGAAAAAGAGGAGTCATGCATGCCATTTATAATCTGGTGGCAAAAATGAACAACATGGACTGTATGCTATAATAATATGAATTGAGGAAGGATTGAAATTATTTGATATTAATTTCAACCTTACTATTATATGATTAGATTACATAGTTGAAATAAATTATACATATCAAAGTAGAAAAATATGAAATGATCAAAATCATTGATCACGTTGAAACCTAAAAATGGCCACCAATGGCTCCATACCCAAATTTAGAAATTTTTATACCAACCATTAAATATCTAGCCTACAAATATCTAGATGTCTCAAATTTGGCTTCATAACAAGTAATTACATCAATTTGGTCTAAAAATCAATTAAGTAGAGAAAATGCCCAAATGTATTAAATAAAAATCTTGTAAAATATTCAAAATCCTAGAAGGGATTAATTAAAATGAAAATCCTAATTGAATTCATACTTAAGAAATTAAATTAATTATCAAAAAATAAAACTCAAAATCAAAGAATATCCTAGGCAATAATCATTAGCTTTCGTGAGTTGTCAAAAATCCAAAACATCTCAATGTACACCTATTCCATGATAATAATGAAGTTTGGACACATTTTAACTCTACTAGGATTCACTAACCAAACCTAGGTTAGGATTTAACTCATTCCAGTTTGTTTTTAAAACCTATAGATATAAGCTTAGAGCTCTTCATTTAGAGAGCTTGGATAGAGTAATGTTATAATGTAGCTTTTTAAGTATGAAGAAAATACATATTGTTATAATGCCAAAATTGATCCAAGCCAAGCCATTTTTGAGAAACATCAATCCAAAGCTAAGAAAATCATGTTTCCAAGAGGAGATGGAGATATGTAAACCCCATTGATTAAGACTTTTTTAGCACAATTTGAGTAAGCCAAGGAACACATCATTTGGATCATTCAAGGAAGGTAAGGAAAATTTTTAAGTTTATTTACATTTTTAGTTGAGATTTTTCATTTTTTTTTTGTTCACCAAGATCCCCCTATGATCTAGGCATGGAGGTGTTATGCTTTGTCAGTGTGTTTTTCATTTCATTTGATTTAAATGAAGACTAACACTTGATCTAACCTCCCCTCCATCATCAAATTACTATCATCATAAATGGCATACCCAGTGGGACCCAAGGCATCCAATGTACCAATGACATCAATATACAACTTTAAAATATTCATTTGAATGCTTTAAACTCTCTAAAATTTGATTTTCTAACCTTGTTTTGGCCAAATTTGATTTTGGTTTATTTCTCAGATCTACATAGAGACCAATGATGGTTAGGCCAAAGCTAACCTTAGTTTTTCCCAATCAAGCCCAATTCTATGTGACTATTGATGGTTTGGTTACAAGGAAAAAATAGGTTTGAAGCTTTCATTTTGATTCTTTCCATCAATCAGATTTGTGATTTCTATGTTTCAAAGGCATTTAAATTCATTGACTTGGTTTAACCTTGTAGGTTTTCATGATATTTTTGCTAACCAAGGCCTAACTATTGGCCAATTTTGTCCCACACACAAAACTTGACATTGAAGTAAATATTTTAGGGGTCTTGGTGTGAAGCAATAATTTGAGGAGAGTTCATGTTGAACAAAGGGTCTAATAGTAGGAAAAAATATCTCATGTAACCTGAAAAACTTTTGGAATGCTTTAAGTTAGCTTAAAGTGTAGTTTCTCTAAATTTAATAAAGTATGTATTCATGGTGGTCACAACATTCAAGAACATGAAGTAGGTTTTTCACAAGCCTTAAGAACTCATTCGAGCATTCAAAATTCAATAAAAATATCAATCACAAGTATAAATGGACCATACCATCCTCAATACATCATGAAAAAAAAAATTAGACTAATTCACTTATGTATTTTATAAGTCCACTTAGAAAGCATCGTGAGCCAAAATCTTGCATTGATATGGATTATTTCATGCCAGGAACATGCTATACAAGTTTCATGCCCACATGAGATTTATATCATAAGATATAAGTCCTCAAAGTTGGCCATGGAGAGTAAGACATTCATGTGAGCATCAAATTCAAGGCTTGATAAGTAGCCATTTAAATTCAGATAATAAATGGCATGCACATTGACATCATGTAAAACATACAGGTCAAATCACTTGATAATATTGTAAACACACTTAGAAAGCTCCCAAAACTAGTGGATTAAGTGGTCACAATCATTTTAATATCAATAACATCTCCTATAAATTTGGTGCCTCTATGACCTTTTCACTTATAGATCCAAGCCTTCAAAGTTAGTTAAAAATGGGAGACGTTCATGTACACATCAAGTTTAAGTAATGGAAAAAAACCATTAGGGTCTTTAATTTGATGATCATGTGAACATAAATGATGGTCCCATGGATGTTAAATGACATTTACATAGATGTCAAATTTAGACCAGGTTAAATAACCATTTGTTTTCAAATGCAAAGAGATCCAATGATTAGCATTCAATCATACCAATGATTTGATGGTGCATGAAAACTGATAAGAAAGTGGGCCCAAGTAGATCAAATTATTGTATTACTTCCTTTATTATGATCTAATGGTATGAGTTAAAGTTATAAAGTTAGTAGATCTAGATCAGAGGCTCATGTTACTTTGTACATTATGATCTAATGGTGCGAGTTAAACTCCAAGGGTCAAAGGATCTAGAACGAGGTACCACATTCATTAATACAACTTGATCCTATGGTATACACGAATTCCAAGGATAAAGATCTGATAGTAAGGATTTTTGGGACTAATGAGATCAAAGATAATTTAGAACAATTTTATTAGCTTGAACATTATTTGATCAGAAAAGTCAAAGCAAAGAACCAGTTTTCAATGGAAACAAACAAGGTCTTATAGGGTTATCCCACCACCATTAAATCTCATTTGAGCATCATTAAAAGGCAAAAATGATGAAATTAGGTATAAATAACATAAAGGGGAACCTTTAAAACTAAGTATAGACCTCTGGTTTGAAGGTTTATGGAATATAACATTTATTCTATAATTGTGTTTGCCATTATTTAAAGAAGGATCCCTATATATAATTATATCTTAGTTTCAATGGATGATCGAAGGTAAAATATATCTTTTATACCTAATGAAGATCATAAGAGTCTATGCAGTCTATAAGTCTACATCGATATAAGGTACTATAGGAAAACCAAAAAAAAAATTGGTTTTTTGTCTATAGAAAAGGTCTAGGTCTATATTTGATCAAGGATAAAAATCCATGATCATGAAGAAGATCCTAATCCTTTAATATGGCCATATTTTCAACAAATATCCACCTTAAATGCATAAAGTCATGATTCTATCAGATCCATGAGCATTAAATTTTTGTCTTTAGTAGATGGTTTGAAGGATCAAGAAAAGCATTTGGTGGTTGAAAGTTGTAAATAAGAGAATTCATTACATCCTTAGAGCCTTAAAGGACTTTTCCCACTTGATAAGTGAAGATCAGTGTCTTTATAAATCAAAGGGTAACAAAGCATTCAATGAAAGGGTGGAATGTCAAGTTTTAATTAATGATTCAGGATGGTGTGTTCCCTCACTAATGACATGCTCCCACTTTATTTCTCTCTTTCCCTTCTCTTATATATCTTAATATCATTCCCTTTATGGGGGTTCTCACATCTTGGAATTTTTTCATTTTTTTAGGACAAGGATACTAATTGAGACTCTTATAAAAGTGTACTCATTTGATTTGGTTAAACCCTATCAATGTATTGTAAAAACTACCTTTTAAATTAATAGGATAAACTCTTTGCCTATCTCTTATCTTGAATCAGTGATTAGTATGCTTGTGTATGGTGAATTTGTGAAGGAGAGTCTTCCTATTTTACTATCCTTATACTTGACTCTTTAAATATGTTTTAAATCTAACTTATAGGTCTAGATTAGTGTTTTATGTGGAAATTCTTCTATGAAATATTTATTCAATTAGTGAGATTTTGAGGTTATGTAAGTTATAGATATCTTATGATGATCCACTGTGGGTTCAAGCTTATATGAGTATCCATTTAACTTTGATGCATCACCTTTTATCCTTCTTAGGAACCCTTAAACCCTTTCTAACCCTTTTCTTAGTGATTTGAATTAGTTTAGGTGAGCATCAAGAGGAATTCTACCTTCTTCAGAGGTCCAACACCATTATAGGTGACCCATAGCCTGGGGTTGTTTCCATTATGTAGATCAATTGGAGGGATCCTGAAGAGCTCTCTCCAAGGGTGTAGATTGAACACAAAATTTTTTTTTGTCATGCTTGATGGGACCATATTTCAAGGAATATTGATTAAAGTTGATGTTGGTTTGATCAAATTTGTAGTAGTTAATCTCTCAAACAACATCATCTAGAAACTCCAAAAGGAAGATTCAACATTCTGGTAGTAGAATAACGACTTCATCTCATGCCAAAGGTGACAACAAGGTCAACATCAAGAAGCATTCCTTTTTAATTTTTTAAACTACCTTTAAATGTAGAAAAAATATTAAGGTTTACCAATACATATCCATATCAATGAACCTTTGCTCCTAAGTCATTTACAAGGCTTACCCCTACAAGGAAACCTTTACTAAATCATTTTTTAGTTATGGTAGCTCCTAGACCTTTTCCCTTTATGGATTTTAATGGCTAAATCCCTCTAAACCTTTCCCAGTATGATCATATCCTAGTTACAGCTTTCAAAAGTGTTCCTTATTATATTAGAGATCAAGATACAATACCTTCTGACACCTCATGGACATAGCCAATTTTTACAATATCCATAATGTCATAGAGGAAAATATAGCTATTAGGTTATTAGCTAATTATTTCAAAGGAAAGGCCCTATATTGGTATAGAGGCCTTGTTTCTAATTTAATTCAAACATGAGATCAATTAGGTGATGCCTTATGTAA
The DNA here is from genome assembly GCA_037957365.1 of Torreya grandis. Taxonomy (NCBI): domain Eukaryota; kingdom Viridiplantae; phylum Streptophyta; class Pinopsida; order Cupressales; family Taxaceae; genus Torreya; species Torreya grandis. Next base: position 1,768,234 of record JARHVA010001579.1, read on the forward strand.
AATATTTGAGGAAAAAAATGACCATTTATCACTTGCAGAGCAACTACCTACCATTAAGAGAGTTTGTCATGAATTCATGCAAGACGTCAACATAAGGTTCTAAAAAACTTTGGATAGAATCCTAGTCTTGGTTAAACCAACCCATAACTTTGTCTTCCTTTACTATTTGAAGGCTTTAAATAGTGACATAGAAGTGATGATCTAATTTATGGGTGGGAATATACTTCTAGATTCTTATGAGGTGGCCATCAAAGTAGAAAATTATCTGGTTCAAGCTGGAAAGCTTACACCTAGACCACTAATTCCCTTATTTCCTAAAATTATACCACCTCTTATTATTATCCCTCTACTTTATGTCACTACTCCTATACCAATTTTTTTTGAAATACTTGTACCAAAATAAGAGAAAGCTTCTATTAGAGGGTCCAATGATTCCCAAGAGCAAAAGAACTTTTAATAGCTCAAGATTCAATAGGCCTTTTTAGCTAGTAAATGTTAAGAGGTAGAAGGATTTCAATAGGCCTTTTCAAGGTTCATATCAACCTCAATATAAGGATTTTAAATCAAATAGGCCACCATACAAAGGGAACTAATAAGGCCAAAGACAAGGTCAAAACTAAGGACAATGGTAGTAGGGATACAAAAAAAAAAAAAAACTACAATCCTAATGTTGTAATCACTTCAAACACCTTAGTCCTAGTTCAAAATAATGTGACTCAAGAATCTGAGAGTACCATGGCTTGGAATTAGTCTTTGGGCAATCCATTATCCCAACCACTAATTTCATCCAAGATTTCAATGATCAATGGAAACAAGCTACTAATTTTAGGTACAACCAAGCTCTCATGGCCCAAAATATAGAGGTACCTATGATGACCAAGTTAGAATAGCCTCAACAAGGTCAAAACCCTGATCAAGAATTAGGATAGTTGGGTGATACAATGGTGAAATATGAGAAAGAAGAGTGTTATGAACTCAACTAATAGGCTAGTTCTATCTAGGCTTATATTCTAATGGCTATAAATAAAATATTGAAAATAAGGAACATGGATGGTAACCAGGAACCAGTCAAGGAGCCTCCTACCATTACTCCTTCAATATCCAAGCCAATTAGACTTGTTATTGTTCCAAAGGTCTTAATAATTATAAGGGATCAAAATTAGGAAAATGTCTTGGTCCCTCAACATTCATAAGATCAAGGTGGAGTTATGGTTCCTAAAGCATAACCAAAGGTTGGTGGTTCACCTATAAACATTTGGGAACAAATGAAAAGGTCCAATGTGAGTGTGCCAATGTGGGTCATGCTTTCCAAGCCTGGTCAGGTAGACATCCTTTAAGAAGGACTATCAAAAATCAATGTTGTAGACAAGCCACCAAGAAAGGAGAATGTGGTCCTTACCAATGCAACCAAGAGACTAAATGAAGGGAAATCATGTCAAGTGGTCAAGTCTCCTCCCTTCTATATTTAAATAATCATTGGTAATTCTTTAGTGCACAATTTATTAGTGGACAGTGGGGCTAGTACCTTAGTAATGCCAAAGTCCATAGCTAATCAACTTGGTCTAAAATATCATCCCTATTCCAAAGGAGTGATATAACTATATGGTTCTTAAACTAAGCCATCTATCATAATTAAAGACCTCAACTTGACCTTTTATGTTTTTCCTAGTTTCTTAGTGGTTCAAGATGTGTTGATCTTGGATGTGCCCCTCATTTTACACTATGCTTATCCAGAGAGTTCATAGCAAAGATAGGAGGCTAACTTGTAGTAGATTGGTTATATACGGCATTCAGAATAAGATATGGGGCCAAAGTTTCAATAAAAGGTGAGCCATTGCATAATTCCACATAGAGCCCTATGGACCAGATAATTCAACTTTAATTACACCATTATTGATGAGGATGCATTTTCAATAGGGTAAGAGCTAAACACTCATCCAAAAGAGATACCAAACATATTATTAGATGAACTATTGAATGACATATAGTTAGTAGACCCCTTATAAGGTGTTGAATAAAGGGACATGGGTGTCTATTAATTACATTTAGAGAACCATTTCATTCAATCCCTCGTGAGGCCTCAAGAATATCCTAATGGTCTATGGAAGTTGTTCTTTGATGGTTCAAGGAGAAAACATAGAGTGGGTATAGGTGTTATGATAGTTTCCCCTTCAAATGATAAATATTTCTCTTCATATAGGTTCTAATTAAATTGTTCCTATAATTCATTAGAATATGAGGACCTTATTAATGGCCTCCAATGGGCTAGTAAGAGAGGGATCAAACAATTGCAATTTTATGGGGATAGTGAATTTGTTGTGCACCAAACTAGAGGATATAATGTCACTAAAAATTCCTTAATGAAGTCCTAAAAATATAGAGTGTGGGACCTAATAAATGACTTTGAGGCATTTAACATCCAATTGGTGCCAAGGGGCCAAAATAAACATGTTAATAGACTAGCAGTTGTGGGGGTTCATTTTGATATCCCTAATGAATTGAAAAAGACCAAGGTGTAACCACATGTAAAACTAATAACAAGACCATCAGTGCTAGATAATGAAGATCATTAGTAGGCTTTTGAAAGTAAGCAACAAATTACATGTTTATTTCATCAAGAAGTAAAGTTTTCCATCAATAAAGGAAAGTTACAACATCAATATGGGGAGCAGATTGTTCAATTAAGGTCTAATAAGATTCCTAAGGGGATATTCACCCTAGAAGGTCTCTTTCATGAAGGGGACCATATGAGGATGGATAAAGTAGTGATGTCAACTAATGAAGAAAATTGAGAGAGTTATTATCTTTAAATACAATCTCCTCAAGCTTGGAAAGGTAAGTACTAAAGATTAAAGGCAATATTTCATAGAGCTTTGTAAGGAATATGTAGACATATTTTCTTGGAAATATAATGACCTAAGGGTCTTTGACCCTAAATTAGCCCAACACACTATAGAACTAGAGGTTAATGCCAAGCCTACCAAGTAGAAGCAAAGGCCCATAAACCCTAAGATTGAAGATCTCATGAGGAAGGAATTGACCAAATTTATTGAGTCTAAGATCATCTTTTCAATTAAGGACTCCTCATGTGTAGCTAATCTAGTTATTATCAAGAAGAATAATGTGGAAATTAGGTTGTGTGTGGACTTTAGGGATCTTAATAGAGTTTTTTTGAAGGATAATTATCCTCTACCATCCATGTAACAACTCCTACAAATAGTTGTTGGTTCAAAACACTTCTCTCTCTTAGATGGGTATTCAAGTTATAACCAAGTGCTTATGAGAGAGGAAGACTAGTACAAGACTACCTTCACCAACAAGTGGGGCACATTTGCTTACTAGAAGATGTCTTTTGGATTATCCAATTTTGGGTTAACCTTTCAAAGAGAAATGGACATGGCCTTGTAAGGACTACTAAATCAAATGGTAATGGTCTACTTGGATGACATCATAGTCTTCTCCAAGAAAGATAGTGATCACATTGACTATCTAAGGATGATATTCCAAAGATGCAAAGAGTATGGGATCTCTTTATGTCCCAAGAAATGTGTGTTCTCTATGCATGAAGGTAAGTTTTTGGGTCATAATGTTTCAAAAGGACTATCCATTCAACCTAATAGAGTAAGTGTTATATTAGCCTTATACTTACCAAATCATAAGAAGGGGATCTAGAGCTTCCTTGGAAAGATTAACTTTGTGAGAAGGTTCATACCTAGTTTTGAAAACCTGGTCAAACCCATCACCACCATGATGAAGAAAATCTAAATGTTTGTTTGGTTAGATGAAGGTAAGGTAGCCTTTGAGGCCATTAATTAGGCCATTGCCTAATCATCATCAATCTTGAATTTTGACTTCCCCAAGGACTTCATCTTGTACCACTTTGCCAATATTAGCAACATATCAGCTATATTGATGCAGAAGAATGGCAAAGTAATATAGTAGCCAATTACCTTTTTTAGCTAAGGGTTGTAAGGATATGAGGTGAGGTACATTTTCATTAAAAAATAGGTTCTTACAGCCTTAAGGAGTCTCAATAGTTTCAAACCCATGCTCTCTAATAATAGGATTCATCTTATAGTGTCTCATCTTAGAGTTAGTGACTTCCTCCTTAATAATAATTTAAATGAGAAGAGAGCAAGATGGATCACCAAGGTCATTAAATATGATGTAGAGATCAAGGTCACCAAGCTGGTCAAAGGTAAGGGCTTGTGTGATCACATGGTGAATGATCTTCAAGAGTACAAAGAATCTATTTTGGTGACCCAAGATAACTCACAAGTAGGTATAATTTCACTTCAAAAGAGCTAACTTCAAGACATGAATCATTTATTAACAATAAGAGAATACCCCCATGGTTTAGATAGAGTTAAAATAAGATATTTCAAGATTTAATCCATACCTTATGCACTGGTTGGTGGTGTTTTTTTAGAAAGGACCTCAATAGAGTACTCCTTAGGTTCATACATGATTACTAGGTGACCAAACACTTGGCAAAATTTCATGGACCTGAAGGAGGCCATTTTGAACCTAGAACCATAGCATCAAAGGTAATGAGGGTTAGTTATTACTATCCCAATCTTTTCAAATATGCTCATAAATGGGTTATAAAATGCAATAAGTGTGCTCTCTTTGTAGGAAAGTATAAATTATTAGCCCTTCCACTCAATACAATTTAGATAGGGAAACCCTTCATACAATGTGGGTTAGAATTCATAGGGATGATCAATCCACCATTGAGTGTAGGACATAAAGGGTGCTCATTAAAATTTATTACTTCACTAGGTGAGTGGAAGCCATTGCTTTGAAGGAGGAGAATGAGGGTCTAGTTACATATTTATATATTAGCATTGTGACCAGGTTTGGTGTCCCAACAACCATAATTTTAGATAATTCACTAGCATTCCTTGTTATGAAGACAAGTGAGTGGTCTCTCAAATTGGGCATCTACCTTAACACCTCTTCTAACTACTATCCTTAAAGAAATGGACTAAAAGAGTCCATAAAAAATAATTTACTAAGGATCATATGGAGGACCATGGAAGAAAATTAAATAACATGACACATCAAGCTAGGGATAACTTTATGGGTAGATAGAGTGACCCTAAATATACTATTGGTAATTATCCATATGTCCTTATGTATGGAAGGGAAGCCAAATTGTATATCTCTTTTGAGCTACCTAAATTAGAATTAACACATCAACTTGAGTTGATGGAGGATGAACCCATAAATGTGAGGATGATAGAGCTCATGGATCAAGAAGAAACTGAGGACCTTGCTATGAAGGCTTTGGAGTCACATCAAGCTTAGGTCAGAAAGGCCTTTGACAAAAGAGATACAACAAAGAGTTTCAAGGAAGGGGACCTAGTCCTCAAATGGGACTAAAATAAGGATAAACCAGACAATCATACTAAGTTTGATAACTTATGGAGTGGTCTTTATTTGATCTATGGAAGCAAAAAACAAAATGATTTTAATGTTGTCTAACTAGATGAATAGGTATTACCCATCCCAATCAATGGCATCCATTTAAAGCCTTGTTATTAGAATAATTGCATACATTGTAACATATTATACATATTACAATAGTTTTTTGTGATTTACTTTAAGTGCCTTGTGCACATGCCTTTTTTGTTATGTGTTTCCTTTTTAGAAGCGCCTTGGGCACTTTGTTATTCTATTTTATTTTATTATTTTTACTTCAAGAGAAGTTCCAAATAGGGATAGATTTATACTATCTTCATGATCAGTTGAGATAATACTTGGGACTCCATATGCCCAATGGATTGGTTTAAGGCCACTAGTCTTGCATAGTAGGCATACAGCCCCAGGATGTCACTAGAAATGTTGTCTAATTTTATACCACACATAGAACTTGACATTATAGTAAATATTTTATGGGTATTAGTGTGAAGCAATAAGATGAACAAAGTTCATGTTGAACAAAAGGGTTCAATAGTAGGAGAAAATATCTCATGTAACTTGTAAAACTTTTCAAACACTTTAAGTTAACTTAAAGTGTAGTTCATCTAAATTCAAGAAAGCATGTCTCTATGGTGCTCATAAAATTTAGGATCATGAAGCAAGTTTTTCACAAGCCTCAAGAAATAATTCAAGCCTTGAAAATTCAAGTAAAATATCAAGGACAAGTCTAAATGGACCAAACTATCCTCAAGACATCACAATTCACTTATGTATTTTATAAGTCCACCCAAAAAACATTGCAAGGAAAAATCTTGTAGTTCCATGGAGTTATTCATGCTAGAAACATGCTTTGAAAGTTTTAAGCCCATGAAAACTTTATATATCAAGATATAAGTCCTCAAAGTTAGCCACATATAGTAATATGTTTGTACAAGCATCAAATTCAAGCCTTGGGAAATAATCATTTAGATTCAAATGATCAACGACAGGCATGTGGAAATCATGAAAAACACATAGGTTAGATCACTTGAAAAAATTTTAAACGCACTTAGAAATATCCTCAAACTAGTAGATAAAGTGGGGACAATATTTTTAGTATCAAGAACATCTCTTATGAATTTGGTGCCTGTGTGACATTTTTACTTCTAGATCCAATCCTTAAAAGGTGGTAAAAAAATGGGAGATATTTTTATAGACATCAACTTTAAGTGATGTTAAGAAACCATTAGGGTCTTAAATTTGAACAATTTCATGGACATCAATGATGGTCCCATGGATGTCAAATGACATGTGTGCATATGTCAAATTTAGATGACAATAAATAATTATTTATTTTCAAATACAATCATATCCAATGATCAACATTCAATCATACCAATGATTTGATGGTGTGTAGGAACTAATAGTAAAGTGGGCCTAGGTATATCAAAGTCTCACATTACTTTATACATTATTATCCAATGGTGTGAGTTAAATTTAGAAATTTATTAGATCTAGATCAAAGGCTCACATTACTTTGTATATTATGATCCAATGGTATGAGTTAAAGTCCAAAGATCAGAGGATATAGATCAAAGGCCTAGGTTCATTTATATATTTTTATTATATGGTATTTAATAAGTCCAAGGGTTAAGATTTGATAAAAAGGATATACAAGGACAATAAGAGTAAATATATTTTGGAACAATTTGATTGGCTTCAGCATTATTCGATGGGCAAAGTTGAACAAAAAAACTAGTTTTTGACAAAATAAAACAAGGTCTTATAAGGTCATCTCACCACCATTAAATCTCATTTGAGCATCATTAAAATGCCATAACCATATAGTTATGTATAAATAACATAAAGGGGTACCTTTGAATCTAAATATAGGCCTCTATTTCTAAGGTTTATGGGACATAGGGTTCATTCTATAACTATGTTCACCTTTCTTTAAAGAAAGATCCCTATCTATAGTGATCTCTCAGTTTCTATGGATGCTCAAAGGTAAAATAAGTCTTTTAGACATAATGAATATCAAAAGAGGATATACATTATATAGGTATACATCGATATAAGAGACTATAGGAAAACCAATAAAGGAGATTGGTTTCCTATCTATATAAAATATCTGGGTCTATATTTAATTGAGGGTAGATACCCATGATCATGAAGAAGCTCCTCATCCTTAAAAATGGCCATATTTTTGATAAAAAACCACCTAAATGCTAAAATCCATGATTCTATTAGATCTATGAACATGAAAGTTTTGTCTTCAGTAGGAGATGGTGTGAAATATCAACAAAAGGATTTAGTGGTTGAAAGTTGTAGATAAGAGCATTCAATGCATCCTCAGATCCTTAAGGGACTTTTCCCACTTGGTAAGTCAATATCAGTGTCCTAATTGATCAAAAGGGTGGTAGAGCATTCAATAAAAAGGGGGAAACTCAATTTTTAATTAATGATTTGGGATGGTATGTTCCCTCACTGATGACATGATCCCACTTACTTTCTCTCTCTCCCTTCTCCTATATATCCTAGTCTCATTCCCATTATGTGGGTTCTTAGCTCTTAGAATTTTTAATTATTTTCTAGGAAAGGGATACTCATTGAGACTCTTTAAAAATTTTACTCATTTAATATGGTTAAACCCTATCAAAATATTTTAATAAATGCCTTTTGAAGTAATAGGATCAACTCTTTGCTTATCTCTTGTCTTCAACCATTACTTAGTATGCTTGTGTATGGTGAATTTGTAAAGGAGAGTCTTCCTAGTTTATTGTCCTTATACTTACCTATTTAATAGTTTTTTCAAGATAACTTTAAGGTATATATTAGTGTTCTACTTGGAACATCTTCTATGAAATATTAATGTAATTAGTGAGATTGTGAGGTTGTGTGAGCTATAGTTGTATTATGTTGATCCAGTGTGGGTTGAAGCTTATCTGAGTGTCCATTTAACTTTGGGGCATCACCTTTTAGCTTTATTAGGATAACTTAAACCATGTATAACCATTTTATTAGTGATTTTCATTAGTTTAGGTGAGCATCAATAGGAATCTAGCCTTCTTTAGAGGTCTAACCCCATTATAGGTGACACACATCTTGGGGTTGTTCTCATTGTGTAGCTCAATTGGAGGGAGCCTAAAGAACTCTCTTTAAGGGTGAAAACTAAGAATACAACACTAACATAACATGTTTATATTTTTTTTATTTTTCCTTTGGGTTCAGAGGTGATCGATGATGGTTATAATTGATCGATGTTGATTCTTTATGACTAGAAATGGTTATAACATATTGATCGGTGACAGTTGCCTAAAGTAGCACTAATCAATTTTTAACATAAATGGTAATTGTGTGAACTAAATTAAAAACTTGAGAGATAAAAATAAAACATCATTTTCTCAACCAAGAAAGTGCTTCAAATTAGGGGGTTATTATCTAATAATTGTAGGTTGAAGGATCAATTTGAATGCCAAATTTGCATGCTTAGACTAATCAACCATTTCATTTTGGGCTTTAAAAAGAATTAGTCAAATATTACACATTTCAATTTGGTCTAAAATGAACATTTTAGATCTTACACATTTGGTATTTGGTGTCTAAAACGAATCTCACATTCTAAGTATTAGAAACATTTTAAATTTGGTGCCTAAAACACATGTTTAAATCTTGAACATTTCAAGTTGGTGTTTTAAAATGAACTTAGGATATATCTTCCACATTTAGAATGTGGGATTAAAATGAACTAGATGGTCTTGCTTAATTTGGTATTTTGTGAAACTATTCTTTCAATTTTTTGAACTTAAGCCAAGGGGATAGTAAAGAATAATGTCACATTCAATTTGGTGCTTAAAAATCAAAGTTCACTTGAATTATTTATAAACTTAATTGTTGATTGTTTGTTTTTTGAAAAGGGGTAGCATGTGTATGATTTCTCCCCATCCCCTATAGGGAACTCATGAGATCAAAATCACCTTTCCATTGCATTTGGTGCCTATTCCAAGGCATAAAAATAAATTTGCCTAAGCTCTTCCCAAACTTTTATAGTATTGGGTGATCTAAAAGAAACCCTAAAGTCTTTCTACTCATATTTTATTTTCATGCATTTTATCTTGTGAAGGGTATTTCATTACATCTAACAAGTTATTTAGGGAAGCATTGACCTGGGTCTTCATCTCCTGATAGTGTTTTATCCCTCTCTATGGGGGGAGTATTAAAATTTGGATGGTCCAACTAAGACAATGGTTTGAGTGGTTAAACCATCTCCATTAGTGGTAAGCCATCCTAGAACATATGATCAATCAGGACATCACCCTACACTAAGAAATTGATAGATGTAGTGGTTATAAAAAAGATAAGACTTTTTCACAATAAGATAATTGAAGTGGATTTAATTAACATGATACTTATCTTATGTGTAAACGTGAAAGTTTGTACACATGAGATCAATCTAGGTGGTCGTAACTTGTAATTTTTAGTCAACCCCACTTTTCCACACCTTGATAGGATCTAGGATGATATACTTAGTTGTATTTTTTTATTTATTCTTTATTTCTTGGTGTGATATAACTAGAACTTATGTTGGTTAAAATATGTCATGAATGAGTCTTATGTCTAACATTAATCCATTATTTAAGGAGGCATTATGCCATCCATTTGAAACATTTATTTAACTTAGAAAAATTTTGTGTGAAATCATTGAGTGTGTCACTTGATTTAAATGGGTAACATTATGCTACCCAAATTAATTCAAGTTTCATGCCTTATCAAGTCTTGAAGAAACCAACCATTATAACATCTTTTGAGAGTGATAACATCATTACACTACCCAAATTGCTTCAAAATACTTATCTCGTATTATGTCCAAATTATCCTTATCTAAACCAATCATTTAAGCTTTGTTGGATCTATTGTTTAAGCATAGTCACAATGTTCAAAATTTCCTAGCTTATTGTCATCAAATCCTAGTTTACCTTAGTTGAGTATTTGATTAAATTTTTCAAGTTTGGATCCAAATATTAATTGATTTTGGTTTAGGCCTTGACATGTAGGGGATGATACATAGATTTATCTCTTTTGGGTTGCATAACTTAGGTTAATCCATGACTCAAATTTGGAAACTTTATTATTTGTGCCTTTGTTTGATAAAATTAGTTTAGCTTCAAAGTGCCTTTTGTTTAGTGTTTTACACTAGTCATATCATGTTTATGTCTAGAATCAAGTGCCTAGTCTTTGCCAAACTGCTCCAAGTTTGTTATATTAATCATCATCCTTTATTTCAAGTCTAGATTTTGACACCTTATTTGTCTAAAAATCATATAATATCCTATTTTATCCTAGATTTTAACTCCACATTTGGATAAAATACCTATCAACATTTCCATTTCCTAGTTTAGACCTATTTGGAACACATTTGGACATTAGAGTTTGACATCTTATTTTTAGGTCATTTTACTTGACCTTGTTTGTATAAAATGTTTAATGTTAGACATTTGACATTAAACATTTGATGTTAGACTATTTTATGCCAAGTTTTAGCACATATCATTTTGGAGATACAATTCCATTTTTAGACCATTATTTGGAGATATGGATCTACCCCTCTTTTTTGACCATGTTAGACCATGTTTAAATATTTTGTCCTTTAGACATTATGTTTTAGAGTTTATATAACTCTATAACATCTTCATTTTGTATCTTTATTCATTGATGTAGATATGTCTAGTTACATTTATGGTAGAGTCATGTACAATTGAATTTATTATATAATGACCACATAAATTGATTACAATCATGACCTATTTGAGAAATAAAGTCAAACACTTGTTTATGATCCAAATCAAGTTACCAAATAGGATTATATGATTTTTTAAGATGACTTGGATGATTTAGCTTATATAAGTAATCAAGATCCATAATTCCCTAGAATTATCATTATAGGACCTCATCCTTTGTCTTGTGTGAGTAATTAGGCTCCACAATGCCCCAAAATTATCATTCTAGGACCTCATCCTTTGGATTGTGCAAGAAATCAAGCTCCATAATGACATGAAATTATCATACTAGGACCTAGTCCTTTAGATTGTGCAATAAAAATATATCCATAATGCCCCATCCATATCATTCTAGGAATTTATCATTTGGCTCATGATAGAAACCAAGCTTCACAACAAACTATCACTACCATTTATGGAATTCATCCTTTGGCTCATATGATCAACCAATCTCTAAAATTACTTATCATTATCTAACCACCAATCATCCTTCATCCATCATCAACCATTCCCCACTTTAGAAAACCCCAACTAATCCAATTATAAACCCAATAATTCCAATCAAACCCCCAAAAAATCTAATCACAACCTCAACCAATCCAATCAATACCCTAACTAAACTAATCAATACTTGAACCAATCTAATAAGTACCCAAACCAAGCCAATAAATACCTCAATCGATCCAATCATTTGAGGAACAAGAAATATTTAAAATTGTCATTTTATAATTGATTATAAACCAAGGGTCAAGATAACTAACCAATACAAGTTATTTTTGTTGAACCAACCATTTGTGATAATTGAACCTATAATGAATCACCTTCTCATCATATTCATGTTGTTGAGGAGTCTCACTTTGATGAGCTAGTATTTTTTGAGTCACTTCTTAATTATTATAACCACCTTCGGGAAAACCATTACCTCAACCATATGCCTATTTTTCAATAGAATACCTTTGACAAGCCAATCTTTAAGGACTTGTTTCTTGACCTATTTACCATTGTTGAAGAAGTAAACTTTGAAAAATCAGTCTCTATGGAGCCCACCATGCCATCATGGGTTATTACTTGTCTGATACTAAGAATTCAATAAAACATATTTATAATAACATCTACATTAGATGAATAATCAAACTTAGAGTCAGGTTCTATTCTTGAATTGACATTAGATCTAGCATTAAAAACATAATCAATATTAGTCTTGACATTGGATTCAAAGTACATTGATGTAGATTCAAATTTAGATGCCATAGTTTTTTAAGGTGATTACTTCCAACTCCTAGAATCAACATCAGTCTCAACATTGGATTCAGAGTCTATGGAGTTAGACTCAGACTTAGATTTAGATACCATACTTTTTTAGGATGATTACTTTATCATCAACATAAGTTATCCTAGTATCTTCTATGAAGATTATGCATCCTCTTCTCATTCCATTACCATTCCACATGACATTACCATCAACCAACATAACCATTATATTGACCTTCTATCTCTTACAAGATTCAATTGGGATCAAAATAATCATACCTTATTAAATTGCATCCATGGTGACATATCAGTTGCATAATAATAGTAAGGAGGCTAAGACTAAAATCATGTAGAAGAAGAACACTCTCCTAGTGAAACCATTTTGAAGGTGCTAGGTGACAATCAAAGTTTCAACTCAACATCTTCTAGTGAAACATTTTTAGAGGTGATAGAAGATAATCAAAGTTAAAAGTCAAAATTTCTTAGTGAAACCTTCTTAGAGGTGCTATGGGATAATCAAGACAAATTAATTGGTAGAAACCTCATCAAGGCACCAATAGTTGAGCATACAATTTATTCACTACTTGATGAAGACATTATCAAAGATCAAATCAAAATAGATTCCAATCTACAACTTAATCAGATGGTAGTTACTCTTAGGCCCAAACAATAGAAAAAAATAGTGGTCTTATCGAGAGCATGTTCTTAAGTCTTTAACCTTACCACATTAAAAGTTATGTCAAATCTAAAATTAGTAACATTGTGTGTGCCTAAAAATATTGATCTTCATTTGTTTCCCAATCATCCATTATATTATCATACACCATTCCATTTCTTAATAAAACCTATCATCCAAAACTTATCCATCCTTGGTCACACTTTCCTTTATAGAGGCTACAATGATAACTTGTCTCAATGTTTGAAGTAAACATAATCAATGACCAATAGGGATCACAAAAACATCATTGGCATATACATATGTAGCCAATTCTTAATAGAGTAGCTATTCAAACGAGGTATGGGCTAGTAATTTACATGATTGATTATTCAAGTTGTATCATTTACTGATTAAGATTTGCATCTCCATATCAGTAAGAATACCAAAACCATTAACCTAGGACAAAAACATAAAAATCAACAACCATCATTGGCTAAAGTTTTTTACCATAACCATGCCAAACACATCTAAAGCTAGCAACCATCATCAACCAAAAACATGTACCATGCCATTTCTAGTTGCCATTTTTTTCCATTATCACATACCTTGACCTTTTACGTCTTCACGTAGTGGTAACCATCATATAATCCTATTAGTTTATTAGCCTATAACTTTCCTTATCACTCATCCCATCCTACCATATTCAGTATATCAATCTAACAATTTTTTATCACTCATCACCTATCATGTTTCACCTTGGTTCATTTGTTGGTTTCACATTTTTAGTACAAAAAATCAGATTAGTTTTAGTATTTATTTCAAGCATTCCAAACAAAGGTCATATTTTGGAGCCGTATGAAAGAAGTTTGATAGTTGCATCCTTCATTTTTTGTTCCTTTCTAATCATTTTTATTTATGTGAGCCTAATTATATCTACCTACAAGGTAAAATCAGTGTCTCACCGGTATTTCTACTAATTATAACCACCTATGGGATAATTAGCATCATTTATATGATCCATTGCATCTTAGTTATAACTACCTATGGGAAAACTAGGGGAAAGATTTGTTTATCATGCATTGACATATCAACTAGCCATTCCTATGTTTTATTGTGCTACTATGCATATTGTGCCTATTTTATTTGAATTAGCTACTACACTAGTCAAATTCCTCCATTGAAAGGTGGAACTATTGGGACCTATGGCCATTTTAGAACTATGTGGGTCGTGATCAATTCATGTTGAGGGAAGCTTAGTCCCCCTTTACCATTATGCTCTCACCATTTTGTGAACATCCATTCAAGTTATCCATTCTCTCAATATTTTATTAGCTTAGAACATTTTATATCTCATAATTCCCAATCAGGTTGAGATGCTTCAAAAATTCCAAAAACATTAACAACATTTCAAAATCCAAAAAAATTTTTGTTTAGGCCTAGTCAGTTATCTTCGATTTGCCCTACTGGAGAAAATCCATTATAGGATGATTTATATTAATTTTATTTTAAGGATTTTTATTTATTTTATTTTTTTTTATTTTCCTATTTGTATGACTTTTTTTTGTAAACTTTCATGTTTGTTTGATTTCAAAACTATTGCCTCGATTCAGTCTATGCATGTTCATTGGGTGATTCCTTGCATACTATACTTGAATCCATTCATATTCATATCTCTACATTCTCATCATGGTTTTTATCATTAGTTCATTATTCTTAATTATTTATTAGATCGAGAGTCATCCTTATGCACATTTTAGCTAGGTTCTCATGGTGTTTTATATCATGAGGCATACCATCATGTGTTACAGCAAAAATAAGGTCAGGAAGTCTTCCAAGAAATAGAGTGTCAATGAAGTATATCCTTGGTACCCTTCAAAAATCCTCCCTCCCATCTTGATCAAATCAACACATTGACCATTCTAGTTGTATCAATGCTAATCAAGATGAATATCTCCTCATTGGTAGGTATAAATGAATCATTTCCATTGATTAATTCTTATTCTTATATTCATCTCTTTCATCACTTTTTGCATCCTCATGTGACTGGTTGTTTGTGGCCTCTTCATTCATTATACCAATGCATCTATGCTTGTGCCCTCTCATCTTTAATCTATGAAACATGTTATATCCATGAGTTATGTTTGTTAATCCACCATACTGGGGCACAATCAATCAAACATATTTATTCAATCTAGGTCATCTTAATTCTTAAAACTACCTTTGGGAAAATCATTGTTTTGAATTTTATTACTAATTATAATTGCCTATTGGTAAATTAGTACTTATTTTTAACAAATTAATGCATGCAATAATTTTCTCATTTAGACTAATCTCACACATGGGTTAATTCCACCTTTCTTATTACATCTTTTTGATTGACTATCCATCAAACATGTGATGGCCACTCCCTCAATATGGAATCATTATAGGCTTCACAAACACCATTTGGAGCTTTTTCTTCAATCATCATCTTCTTTTAGGAACATAAGACTTTTCTCATTATTTGAAAAGACATTGGTGTGCGTATGGTTTTCAATATACTCCCAAATAGGGGAAAAATATAGACACCTAAAAATGGCCACCAATGGCTCCATACCTAACTTTAGACCAATTATTACCAATCATTGAATATCTAGACTAAGAATTTCTAGATGTCTCAAATTTGGCTTCATAACATGAATATACATCAATTTGATCCAAAAATCAATAAATTAGAGCAAATTCCCAAATATATTAAATAAAAAACTTGAAAAATATTCAAAATCCTAAATGATATTAATTAACATGTAAATCTGAATTGAATTCATCCTTAATAAATTAAATGAATTATCAAAAAAGAAAATTCAAAATCAAAGAATATCCTAGGAAGTAATCATTAGCTTTTATGAGTTATCCAAAATCCAAAATATCTCAAATCATAGCTAATAATGAGGTTTAGACACCTTTTAACTCTACTAGGGTTAACTAAGAAAACCTAGGTTAGGATTGAACTCATTCTAAGTTTATTTCTAAACCTTTAAATTCAAGACTAGAGCTCTTCATTTAGAGATCTTAGATAGAGTAATGTTATAATGCATGTTTTTGGGAATGAAGCAAATAGATAGTGATATAATGCCAAAATTGAGCCAAGCCAAGCCATTTTCAAGTAACATCAAGAAAAAACCAAACCAAGCATGGTGCCAAGAGGAGATGGAGATATCCAAACCACATTTATGAATCCTTCTTGAGCATAATCTAATAAAGACAATGAACACATCATTTTGAGAATTTAAGGAAGGTAAGGAAATTTTTTAAGTTTATTTACATTTTCAATTGTGCTTTGTCATTTGTTGTTTATTCACCAAGCTCCCCTTATGATCTAAGCATGAAGGCATTATGATTTATTAGTGTGTATTTTAATTTCATTTGTTTTAAATAGAGACTAACACTTGATTTAACCTCCCCTCCTACATCAAATTCTTAGCATCATAGCTTGAGTTAAAAAAAAATAGTATATATGTTCAATCATTATATCCACATGTAATTTTTAACATATAGGGGGGGGGGGAATTAGGTTTGAAAATTAAACCCTAAGGTATAAATTTGTAAACCTTAGAATGGCGAAACCCTAAGATATTCCTAGGGTTTGACATAGTTAAATTAATATTTGGTTCACCAATATATTTTACCCTAATTTGGATTGTACAACCCTAATTAAGATAGAAAATTAAATGTAATTTATATTTTAAAGTATGATAATTAAGCATGAATTTGAGTGTAAAATATTGACATAGATTTGATAAGTGGTATGTACTAAATATATAATATAATAAAGAGA
The DNA here is from genome assembly GCA_037957365.1 of Torreya grandis. Taxonomy (NCBI): domain Eukaryota; kingdom Viridiplantae; phylum Streptophyta; class Pinopsida; order Cupressales; family Taxaceae; genus Torreya; species Torreya grandis. Next base: position 1,785,140 of record JARHVA010001579.1, read on the forward strand.
TGAAGATACTTAGCTTTCCTAATTTACTTAGTGATTGTGATTGCCTTCTGATAGTGGGAAAGGGATTGAATTAGGCATGTGAATCAATTAGATATAGATATGACTATCTATGCATGTAGGGTCACTAACTTTAGGTTGGGGTATTATTAATGATGTTATCGAGCAATGATGACATTACTATCTTAGTTTTATATGTATCTTTGATACCATATAATCAACTATGCCAACTTATACTATATCTACATGCATAATATTGATGTTTGATTGTGTGTGTAATTATAAAAATTAGTCTCCTTCTCTTTATAACCCTAGGTCTAATTATGAAGGGTAAAAACCTATAAAAATAAGGAAGTGTAATTTATTGAGATGACCTAAATCACACCCATTGATGATTGATTGTTGCATACATATCCAATACTTTGAAGAGGGAAGTCAAGATACATGTATTATGATACTTAGCTATATGCATGTACCTATAATCTAGATTTTGATACTTAAAAAAATTATCTTGACAACACATGTTTTTTAGCCTTGGCTAATGACTATTCCTATTGATTGATTTGTAATTTGGGAAGATTAGACTAGATTTTATCAATGTGTAGTAGTGTATATATGTTTTATAGATAAGTGCCAAGTAAAAACTAAGTATTGGTTAGAATTGTATTCATATGAATATATTGGGTAATTCCTCACACCACTAACTTGTTAGGCAAATGGGCTAACCCTTAGTAATTATTTAATTTAAAAAAATAGACATTATTAGGCAAGGGTCACTAATGTCACCCTTGGGTCAATTTCATCCATGAAATAGTTTGAGCCTAAAGTTAGTGTCCAAGAGACAGTGATATGGATATGATGATCTTGAGATGGATCAGTAATATATGTAGTTGGTTTGAAATATATTGAGAGGTTTATGTAGGCGATTGAAATAAAAATGAGAGGGTTATAATCATAAATGCATTTGAAAGTGAGATAATGGAGTATAAGAGGCATATATGTGTGAAAAAGTCATAGATGGTGAAGGTAGGTCAAATGCTACATTGTCAAGTGTCTAATACCTAATTTTAGTATCTCTATATAAATAATTTATGTTAAAATGTGTGTTCTATGATTACATTGATTATATCTTGTCACATTATGTGTTAGAAGATCCTCTATGTTTGATTCATGGTCATATCATGTCCTTGTTGGGGTAGAGTCATGCCATGTCTTGTGTGATATTTGATCATGATATTATGTGCTTATGCATGGATAGATATATGATTGATCATATGAATTTGATGCCATATTTAATTTTATGCATTATTTTTTTATGTGCAACGTAATGATTTATATCATTCATATTTTATATTTATTATTAATATGCTTAATGAATATATCTACTATACATTGACACTTGTATGACCATTAAACTATATTACAAGTTTCACCCATGATTGAATGACCAAATCTTTCTATGATGACATATCTTATCATGTTAGTATGCATACCTTATAGGATTATATCTTTCTATATAACACATGGTGTGTATAAATATTTTTTTAAGATAAGTGATTCACATGATCCATTCCTCATATAAAAAGGGTCACATACAATGTGATTGTCTTAGAGATTTAGGCCAAAACAAATAAATCACTCACATTGTGGTTATAATATGTGATTTAAATGGGTTATATTGAATAAATTAGGTCAAATTAGGTGATTCAAATGGGTTTGATTAAGAAGAATTAACCATATGTGGGGAATTCTATAGGACTGAGAGGAAAAAATATGGCATTCTATGACATTATGATAACATTATATATCACTTTGAATTAAATATCAATTAGAATTGGGGGATGAATGTTATTCATGCAAACCATTTTCTATTTTTATACTATGGATTGATAGAGAATTATGGTAATAGATAAGCAATTTAGTTCTAAATTCCATCTATAGATGATAAGTAAGCATACAATATAACTTAGTCAATAGTTTGATTTCATTGTGTGTGCATTTTAATATGAGAAAAGTGATTATTTTTCACTCTTACTAACCATTTCATAGACTATATCCTAGTTGGTTAAGATGAGAGAGGTAATCCCTCCTTTCAAGTGATGTAGTTTGTTCTAGTAGTTAGGATTTCTCTTTCCTATATATCTGCACCATATTTTATATGGATCACATCTAATTAATTTGGTCAAAGTTCTCAACAACAATTCATAATATTTAGACTATATTTAGAGTGAAAAATTGAATACACAATAAATTATTTCTCCTTCTACATCTAATCTAATTCATTCAATATATTTATTTATCTCAATATTTACATACTTATACTCTCTTGGTTATATAAAAACAAGGAGATAAGCATAATATCCAATCCCTTAAATCTATCATAAGATATATCTTATCCTTAAAGACTTTTGTACAAGCCTATATTCTAGTGAGTTGTTATATCTAACGTGTAACTCACATATTCTCACACAATTACTTATATTTACCTATCCATACAAAAATATAATGTGAGAACTAAACTATGGTATTCATAATGTTCCCCCCTTAGTGTGAACATGGTATAAAACATCTCACTCTAGAATTTTGGTGTGTCACCTCTACTTTATCATGATATTGATCTATGTGTTCTATCACAATACTCTCCAAACTATATTTTCATAAGTGGATTTATTGGATGGATAAAACAACCATCCACGTATGAAAAAGACCCAATTTTTTTTTCATTCTCTACAATTGTACACTATTGGCTTTACAAAGGCTTCGACCAATAATCCACAAATATGGTATTATAAAATCTCCAACAAACAACCTATAAATATGGTGTTATAATGGATTCAACCAAAAACCTATAAATATAGATTTTAAAAATTCTTAAAAAAAACCTATACAGATATTTTTACAAAGGCTTCAACCAACAACCTATACAAGTATCATGATTACTACAAAATTATGTGATTCAATACTCCACTCCATTTTTACATTAGGGGATTAAATTTTGAATTGATCACTTATTATATCACACAAAATATTAAAACATGAATAAAATGAGGATTGATTCCTCATAATATCTTATGTAGCCTTTGTACAAGATTGTTAACACTAAATATTGCACATCATAATAGTCACCACTGCCATTGGTAATCATCTTTAGCATAGTCATTTATGCATAATTTATTTACCACTAATCTAGATGTGAGGCCACATCACTAGTGACTGATGAGAGGATAATATTTATCCTCCAACCTTCATTTGCACCATCCTCTTTTTGTATGCTACTTATTCAGAAAATTTTGCATTGAGGCTTAATTGCATGCCATTTTTTATAACATATCCCCCCACAAGTTGGGTAATAGGTTCACCTACAAATTCATCCATTACAAATAAGTATATGTTTGACTTTGAATCATATATATATATATATATATATATATATATATATATATATATATATATATATATATATTTATGATATTTATTTTGAAATGACATAAAATGTGTATTACAAATAATATAACTATAAACAATAAATTTGAATCCTTAAAAAGTCATTATTGACCAATTATTAAACAATTAAAGACAAACTATAAATAAAAATATATATTAACCTAAATATAAAAACAACAATTAAAAAATATGGGCATGTAAATCATGTAGTCTCTATACATAAAATACTAATTAACATTAAAAATAACAAAATACATAATAAATTACCATGACTATATTAAAGAAAAATTAAAATTAGAAAGATAATATGAAATAAACAAAATTTATGACTAACCACTAAGCATATAACTACTTTGACCATATAAAAAATTAAATACTCAATCTACATCAACAAACTTGTAGATGCTAAAATTTGATTTATGCAATACTCTAGTCTAGTATACTTGGAAAAAATTCATCATCATTGTAACTTTTGTTTATAGACCTGCCTAATATTGAAAGTCTCATCTTCACTATATACTTACACATAAATTATTGATATCTTATTCCAACCACTATTATTCTAATGACCATGAACTCTACATCATGAAAAAAAAAATTAAACTTGATCATTATCCTTTACTACCAGTTATGGACCTATACATGTTTTATAGCATCCTAAAAAGTGTCCAGTACCCAAAATTCATCCTATTTTCAAATGAAGCATATTCTAAATTTTGGTTCAAGTTATTTATTTTTAGATATTTTCAAATTGGATTTGTATATACACAAGTTCAACCCTCATTCATTCCTCACCTATAAATGACATACAACTCATAAGGCAATATACCAAGAATCACTAAATGAAGTAGTAAAGTGATAAAAACTTCCCTATTCATCCCTATTTCCATATCAATCATAGGAATAGTATATACATATCTCTTTAGCATTAAAAAAGAAACTCATGAACCATAATTGCCAAGTTATAAGCTAGGTATCTATATGTCTATGATTATCACACATTGCATATTTGTGCACATAAAATACAACACATAGGGGAGAAATACATAAGTTATAGGCATTATTTAGAGTATTTTCTATTTAGTTAGTGCCCATTGATATATAATATATTGGGGCAACTTGACACCATGAGACCACTAATCCATTTTTCTAATAGTTACTCCAAGGGCAATAAATTTAGGGTTTGATCATTTGATAAAGAATAAAATCCTATGTGTGCAATATGTATACATAAAAATAAATGAAACTTAAAACCTATAAGTCTATAGTTGGTTGTATCTAGATCCAACTAGTAACTAATATAGGGCACTTACATCAAAATTAGAAATCTATATTGACACAACTATCCATGTTCGATGCAAGTATCTGAAGCCATAAAAAGAATATGCATAAAAATTGATGAGTTTTCTAAGATCACCTTCTATTCCACTTCCATATTTTTCCAATTTAGACCTTCATGAGCATAATAAATTAGAACAAGATGCAAGTGGATTAGAAGGTCATCCTAGAAAACTTCATGAGCATAATAAAATAGCCAAGTAATATTACTCCCTATTTATTGTAATATCTATCAATAGTATTACTTTACTATTTGTAGCAATCTCAATTATATAAATCTAGAATATTATTTATCCAAGTTTATATTAACTGGCTTACTCCTTAGGCTAGTTCATTTTCCTTGTTCAAAAGTTAATCTAATACCCCTTAACCCTAGACATACCACACATCTAAATTTAGGGTGTAATATTTGGTGAACCTAAATTATCATTTAAAATGGATAAACAGATATTGTTTCTCCTCCTAACCCTAAGGAGGGTGATAGCTACCATCCATCTAGCTATGTCCATTCTATCACTCCTTCAAAGGGTAAGGTGTATGGTGTATATATTTATGTTCAATACAAATCACCAAGGGTTTGTGCTTGTGAATTCATAAAATATAAAAAAATTACTATGAGAAAGTTAATAAAGGATATAAATAATAAAATTTAGAATTTCAATTATAATATTACATCATTGGAAAATCAGATTAAATACCTACATAATCCAAAACATGATAGTATTAATCATGTATTTATATGTTCATTTGGCAATGTTTCATATCCAAATGAAAATAAAAAATATAAAACCTCTTTAATAAGTGATTTAAAAATTTAACAAAGTGTTAATAAGAGTCCAAGTGAAATCCTAAGAGAAATTCTTTAAAGCAAAGTGATTCCATTTCCTCCTTTACCTCTTATAAGGAAATCCAAATACTATTACACATACCATATAATGCATGGGTATCATATTTAGTTTTTTTTTAACTTAAATAAAAAAATAAAAAATATAAATTATAGTAGTGATCATGGCATTGATATGCCAATCAATAAAATAACTCACATTATGAGTACCTCTCCAAAAGCACAAGTAAAAAATAAATAAATATGGGTACTAAAATATAATTCAAATAAAAATAAAATTTAAATGAAAAAATTAGAATAATAAAATATTCAAAAGGGATAATAAGGATAAATATATGCTACAAAAATATTCAGAACATAAAGCACAACTTACATATTTTCCTAGTGTGTAAGAAAATATACACAACTCTTCTCTATCCCATAATGAGATCTAACATTTTGACAATGATTAACATACTCAATAAAAAACCTTTTAATAAGGGAAATAAAATCTATATTTCAATCAATTTTCTTACATTTATGATCAAAATGATATATCACAAGTTCAAGAACACTCTAAGATGTTTCATCTTTCCTATACTACTAGCATAGAAGATTGGTACGATCTTAATGCCATAGAAGATTGGTATGAGCCTAATGGTACTAATTACACAAAAAATGAATATGGTACATATAATACAAAGAATTCACATAAGCATATCATTGATGATTTTATTATCTTGTAATAACACTTTTGTTTATACATGTATTTGTAATTTTTTTTTCAAATATTTCAAAAATACAAAAACATTTAAATAAATTAAAAAATACCAAAATTTAACATGTTCCTAGTTCTACTATTTCTTATACATATGTTTTTACTTCATGTTAGTAGATAAAATATCATTATTTCCTATATACACATGTTTTTCTCACTTTGTTTGAGTGTAATACATGCATACCCAGGCATATGATATATTCACATACATATATTGGGATTTCCATCCACTCATGTATTAAGTACATTGGGGGCAAGTACTTATTTGATAATAATACACCTAAGTTATATTATTATATGATCACTTTACATTATCATATTTGATATTATATACTTACACATGCATTTATCCATGAATATACCTTTCAAATTTTAATTTATATGCTATTTACTTAACATTACTTGAAAACACATATGTTTAGGAACTAGTATGTTATGTTTATGTTGGTGGCCTATTTTATCTAATTTTTATTGTATTGAATTATATTACCTATTGGATCATTTGAATATGCTCCATTTATTTTGGAACCCATGCCATGATTACCTATTTTGACATTTGAATATGTCATTGTTTGTTGTATGTGGACATTTGAATATGTCATTCTATTATTGGTGGACATTTGACTAAATCATGTCTCTTATATTGTGTGGAATTTTATCATGCCCCTTTTATGATGTCACCTTAGAGCTTTTCCTATTGCTTTATTTTTGAGTTCTCTTATGTGTGTGCTTGAATGCTTTCTAAGATTGAACTATTACTCTCTAGATGTTTCCATGATCTATATCATACATCTTAATTTTTGATGTTATCACTAACTACGTGATTCAATGTTATATCAACCTAGACACATCACCCCTATATGTTACATTATACATATATAGTTTATACAATTATTATAAATTTAATTTAAGGTAACTACTAGATTATACTTCTCCTCACCTAAAAGAGGGTTAGGAATATCATTGGGGGCATGTAAAAAAGGCATCACCTCCACACTTATTTAGTACTCAACATATCCATATTATAGTGGGGGCATGTTATGTAAACATGTTCTCCACATTTACATAAGTTCTAAAATTCTACAAATTATAGTGGAGAATGTTATAGAAACATGTTCTCCACACTTGTACTGATTTCAAATTCACTAGATTTCATAGTATATGATTTAGATACACATTTATGGCAAAATTCTATACATTGATATTGTTACTATACCTAGATTATAGATTGAGACATATATGAGGTGAATATGCCATGTAAAGGGCACATAAAATTACAAAATAAAATCATTTCTAGATTTAAAATACTATTATAGGTTTTAATTATACCTAAGTTGAAATTTTATGGACTTTTATTGATCCAATATATTACAGTATTTAGTTCACTTTTGAAAGGTTGAGTTGATTAAATCACTCAATCTTACGAAGATTATAAGTTTTAATTGATAGAATCATTTAAATATACTAGAGTCATATGTTTTATTTTGTTAAATCATCCACCCTCACCAAATATATGTTTTTATTTGATTAAATTTCTCACACTCACCCAATAATGCACATATTTAGGTTACACAATTGAGATGAAATAAGATCAATGGACATTTTGTAACTCACCTTTAAATCAAGGATGGGGGAATGTGTCCTAAATTATGTGTCTATATGTGTGTATTTTTGTGTATGCACTTGAAAGTTCAAAATTTTCTTAATCTCATATTCAATGATTTATAGAGGCATATTTTAAATAAAATTGCCAAAAGTCAAGGTGGTTGCATCAACACACATGTGTAATCCTAACCTTGATCTTTATACCTTAAATTATTTCAAATAATTTAAATTTTAGACTTCATACATTGATTATATACCATAATATCATCTTGTTTACAGGTTAATCATCAGTAAATATCTCAAGTTGGGCTCACGTAAAGACATGATGTGTTATAAAAACCTAGGTATGCATTTATTTCCTTTAAACTAGAAATTTAATTACTATATTAAAGGGGAGGAGCATAAATTTAGATTCTAAAAATAATTTATTTAGTAATATAATATTTTACACTTGGAAAATATGCATCATGGTTGTGCCTTTTAGTTATATACCTTCCCTCTACTGAAAGGCTCGTGTTCACTATCTTGTTGTGCCTAAATTGATTATCTCTTAGTCTAACCACAATTATTATAATGACCAAGCCTTATACACTATGAAAAATATCTAAATATGATCATTATCCTTCACTACTAGTTCTAGACTTTTACCTATTTTCTAGCTTCCTAGACACTTGTGTCCCAAATAGATACCTATGTCGATGCAAATGTCCATTTTTCCTAAAAAATGTCTAATACCTAAAAGTAATCCATTTAAAAAAAAATCCTAAAGTTTAGTATAAGTTATTTAGTGTGTTATATTTTCAAAATGGATTAGTATATTTATAAGATCAACACTCATTCATTCCTCACCTAGAAATCACATACAACTCACAAGGCAATATACCAAGAAACACTCAGTTAAGAATTCAAGTGAGAAAACCTAACTTATTCATCATTATTTACATATTAGTCATAGGATTAGTATTTAAACAAGTTTGAAGCATTATAATAACATCCCATGAGCCATATTTTTAAAATTTCAATCTAGGTCACTACATGTATATGATTATCACACATTGCATCTTTGTACACACATAAGCTAACATGTAGGGTAAAACTACATAAATCTAAGGAACTATTCAATGTATTGGATATGTCAATAGTTAACAATTATATAGTGGTCTTTTAGACATCTTGATACCATGAATACACTATTCAATTTTTCCCACAGTCACTCTAGGGGTGAGATAGCTAGGTTTTGATCATTTGACAAAAAGTGAAAGCCTATGCATATGATATGTATAAATTAGAATAAAGGTGAAAAAAACTCAAAGTATATATTTCATCACATTAAGATTAAATCAATATTCCATACAAGACACCTATATTTAAGTTAAACATCTACGTCGATGTAACTATGTAGATTTGATTCAAACATCTAAGGCCACATAGAGAATATTCATAGAATTTGATGATTATTCTAGGATCACATTCTAGTCCACTTCCATCATAATTTAGGTTAGACCTACGTGAGTACAATAAAATAATAATGTATTAATGTTCCATTTTATTAAAATATCTATCAATATCTATAATTTATTATTTTAATAATATCAATTATATAGCTTTAGAATATTATTTATCCAAGTTTTTATTAATTAGTCTATTCATTAGGTTAGTTCATCATCCTTGTGAAAAAGCTAATATAATACCCCTTAAACCCATATATACCACACATATATAAATTTAGAGTTAAACAAAAATAAAATATAAACTACGTGTAGATATATGAATTTGACTCAAGAGAGGATGGTTAGTATAGTGTTAGTTTCAAAATGAAAACAAAATGAAAGAAACACACTAACTAGTATAACATCTCTAGGCTTAGAAACTAGGGAGAGATTAGTTAACAAACATGAATAAAATACACAACTAAAATGTAAAATAAACCCTATTTTACCTTCCTTAGATGCTCTAAAATGCTTGTTGTAGTGGCTTGCTTGACTTGTTATCATGAAGTCCTTAGCAATGGAAGCTTAGTTACCTCCATCTCTCCTTATCACCTTTGGCTTATGGCTTAGCTTGGATTGAAATAAATTTGGAATGGTAACACTAATTTAAATCACTTTTGGAATCATTTTTTCATTATAACTTTGTACCAAAGTAGCTTATAAATGATGTTCATGGCCTCTCTTACTATAGATTTTTGAGAATGTCTAGAATTAACCTGAACCATCCATCGTAAGATAAAGATGTGTGGTTGAGGATTAATTAAATTTTTGGAATTAAGTTTATAATTATCCTCATTATTACATTTGAAGAAGGAAAAATGAAGAGGTATGGAGGGCATCATGGAAGGCATTGATGAGGCATGGAGGGCATGAATCATGATATTTGTGGTGTTTATGGCCTAGGGATGTCTTCCCAAGAAATGAGGTCACTTGATGATGTAGATATTCAATATTCATTTCTAAAAATAAGTTTTCAACAAGTTTCCATGGAATTATTAATTAAACTCTAATTTGGTTTAACAACCTCTTAAGCATGATTAAGCACTTTATGCACAAATTACTCAGATTGATCAGAATGTCTTGTTATTGGTCCAAAATTTAACTAGATTGGAATTAGAAGTCACTATCATATGTGTTAGATCCATATTAACATTTATGATGTTACCAACATCAAATAACAAATTCACATGTCTCATGCAAGAGATTTGATAGGAAAGAGTGATCTAGAGCACCCAAGTACAAAATTGGCATTTTAACTCAAAATGATATGATCAAAGTTAGTTAGCCCATAAATTGCATTACCCCATTTAATGATACTTTAGCCAAAATTGAAACTTCAATATGTTAGTTTCACATCATTTAGCATTTTTAGTGTTTTTAGGCCAAATTATGCATTTTGGGTGGAAATTAGCCAAAACCCTAATTGGAGGTTATTGGTGGATAGATTTAAGTGTCTATAGTTTGCCCTTATTTGGGAAGATGTTGTAAACCATAGGCAAAGCAATGTCTTCTCAAAGAATGAGAAATGGCTTTTATGCTAAAAATAAGATGATGGTTAAAGAACAAATCTCTAAATGGTTTTTGGGAATTATATGATGATGCCCCCTTGAGGGAGTGGTCACCACATTTATTGATGGGTGGTCTCTCAAAAAGAAACAAGAATAAAGGTGTAATTAACCCATGGTTGAGATTAATCCAAATAATAAAATGCTTGCATGCATTGATGTAAAAAAGATGTTGATTTGCCTAAAGGTGGTTATAATTAGGAATAAAATTCAAAATAATGATTTGTCTAAAGGTGGTTATAATCATTAAGTAGAATTGGATTGGCTAAATATGATGGTTCCCCAGTTAGGGATGATTATCAAACATAACTCAAGGATATAACCTGGAATATAGATTAAAGAGGAGTAGGTGAAAAGTGATGAAAGAGATGGATAAATGAATAATATTAATAATTAGGAATGATTTAGTTGTACCTACCAATGAGGAGATGCTCATCCTAATTATAAATGATACAAATAAAATGGTCAAATGAGTTATATTGATCAAGGTGGGTGGAAGGATTTTCCAAGGTGCCAAGGAGAAACTTCTATAGCTCCATTGATTATAGATATTCTTGAAGTTTATTTTTACTATAGCATGTGATGGTAGGATTCATGATAGAATACCATGAATAATTGGCCAAAATATGCATAAGGACTGACTCTCGATCCAATAAACACTCAAAAAATAATATACCAATGATAAAAACCATGATGACAATGTTAATAATGAATATGGTTGGACTCAAGAATAATGTGGGTAAGGAATCACCCAATGAACACATATATACTAATTCAAGGCAATAATTTTCAAAGAAAACAAATAGGCAAGAAAAAAACAAACAAACAACCTAAAATAAACAAACAAATAAAAAGCCTAAAAACAAAAGCAAAGAAATCATCGTAACAATGGCAATGCCTTAGTAAGGTAGATCGAGGATAACTAACTAGGCTTACATAGGACAAATGTTTTTGGATTTTTTAAATGTTATGAATGTTTTTGGAATTTTGAGGTATCTTAACTCTTTAGAGAATGACAAGATACCTGCTCATAAATGGTGAGAGCATTTGGCTTAGGTTGCTCACAAAATAAAGAGACCGTATGGAAAGGGGGACTAAGTTAACCTCAACATGAATTGAGCATGACCCACATAGTCCCAAAATGACCTCAAGTCATAGTAATTCCATCCACACAAAAGGTAGGGAAAAACCAACTAGGTCCCAAAAAGTTCTCAAATCTAGCAAATGGCTAGTCAAATGAAAAAAATAATGGAAAGGTGATACGGCAATGCATGATAAACAAGTTTTGCCCCTATTTTTCCCATAGGTGGTTATAACTAGGATAAATAAAAAGGTCAATGATACTAATTTTCCCATAGGTGGTTATAATTAGTTGTAAGACTGGTGAGACACTAATTTTCCCATAGGCGGTTATAATCAAACTCACATAGACAACCTAATACAAGATGGAAAATGAAAGATATATTTCTAGATCAACTATCACACTACTTTCATAGACTATAATTATAAATATGGATTGGATTGATTATTGAAACTTGACTAGAACCTCTCACAAAAGGTGTGGGAAGAACCAAATGAGTGCCTCAAAGAGGTTTTCACCAATGAAGTTGTCTTGATTGTGTCAGAGTGCCTTTGAGAAGGTTTCACTAAGTAATTTTAAGCTTGAATTTTATTGTCTTCTAGTGATTTTAAAAAAAATTCACTAAGAGAGTGTTCTTCTACTACATGAATGTGGTCTTGGCTTCCTTGATCTTCTTCAACTAATATGTCACCATGGATGTAGTTCAACAAAGTGTGATTCTATCAATCCCAATCAACACTTATGGGAGATGGAATGTTAATAATATGGATATTTTTGTTGATGGTAATGTCCTGTGGAATGCTAATGGAATGGGGAAAGGATGTATAATCCTTATAGAAGATACTAGGATAACTTGTGTCAAAAGTGAAGTACTCATCCTCAAAAACTATAGAAAGATCATAAATGTATTCAAATTGATCTGTGAGGCATGTGTAACCCATGTTGTAATAACCATGAACATATTTTTCTTTTGAATATGATTTTAACTCAAGTGAATCTGAATTTGATGTTGAGACTGATATTGATTCAGATTCAGATTTAGATTTTGATGCTAAATTTGATGTCGGTCCAAGAGTAAAACCTGACACTAACTATGATTCTTCATCTAATGGGTACTTTATTACAATGATGTCTTATTTAATATTTGGTTTTAGATAAGTAATAGCTTGTGATGGCATAATGGGCTCCATAAAAACTAGTTTGTCAAGGTGAGACTCCTCTAGGATGGGAAATAGGTCAAGAGACAACTCCTTAGAGACTATCTTGTCAATAGGAGGCTCTTGAAAAATAGGCACATGGTTGAGGTAATGATTTTCCCAAAGGTGGTTATAATCATTAATAAGTGACTTAGTAAAGACTGGCTTATCAGAGTGAGACTCTTCAATAACTGGTATAGGATCAATAAGTGATTCATCATAGATTGACTTATCACAAATAGTTGGTTCAACACAAACATCTTGGATTGGTTGGTTCTTTTGTCCTTGGTTCCCAATGAGTTGGAAAATACCAATTTTAAACATATCTTGGTCTTTGAATGATTGGATGGGTTGAGGTTTGGTTGGGATTGGTAGTGGAGGAGGAATGGTCTATGATTGGATAATGGTAGGAACATGGGGAGCATGATTTCTCTTACAAGACAAAAGATGAAGTCCTAATATGGTAACGATAGGGTGTTGTGGGGCTTGATTTCTCCCATAAACCAAATAACTAGGTCTTGGTATCATGAAGGGGTGTTGTGGAGCTTGATTGCTCGCATAAACCAAAGGATGAGGTCTTGGTATAGAAATGGTTGGGCATTATATAGCTTGGTTGCTCACACAAACCAAAGGATAAGGTCTTGGTATGGGAATGGTATGAAATTGTTGTCTTGGAATAGAAATGGTATGATGTGGTGGAGCCTAATTACTCAAATAACCTAGAACATCCAAGTCTTCCTCATAAACCATATCATCCCAGTCGAGAGATGGCTCATAAGATTGTTGTTGACTATGTTCCATGTACTGATTATTGTAAAGAGGGTATGGATATCTATCCAAAATAACATTATCTATAGTTGGGTCTTCAAATTCCTCCTCACAAGCCTTTTCATACCAATCAAGGTCTTGATTTGGATCATAAATTGTTTCATTACTTTATTCCCATGAATGATTAATATAAGGTGGATAGAAATCTATCTCAAAAACTATATTATCATCATTGGGGTCTTGACTAAAGCCATAAAAGTCATTTTATGCATCCATTCTATCATAAGTTGGATTGTAAGTAACTCCACCATAAGTGTAGCTACACAAATCCCCACATAAATGATGAAATATCTATAAAAAAAGGCTTAGAGTTCCACAAACTCCAAAAAACTATGTCTAAAGGACAAATGGTTCAAGCTTGGTCTAACTTGGTTAAAGAGGTGGAGCTATATCTCTAATGTGGTTTGAAAGTGGAGTTGTATCTCGAAAATGGTTTGTGCTAAGACTTGGCATAAAATAGTCTAACATCAAATGTCTAATGTCAAATGTCATACACATAAAAGGTCAAGTGTCTGAATAAAAAATGGCATGTCAAAGGTCTAGGTTAAAATGTTCCAAATAAGGTCTAAACTAGGAAAGGGAAAAATTTGAGTTACTAGGTCTTTTATCCAAATGCGGAGTCAAAATATAGGCTCCAAAAAATAGGAATGTGTTAGGACTTATGGCCAAATGATGTCAAAATCTAGACTTGAAACAAAGGTTGTTGTGATTTGATTTAATCTAACAAGTTTGGAAACAACTTTGACATAGACCCGACACATGGAATTAAACATAAACATGATTAGTTGGTATAAGGCATAAGATAAAAGTCTCTTTGAATAAATATTATGTTTTCCCAAATAAAGGCACAAATAATGATGAGGATAGGCTTTTAAACAAAAACCATCAATAGTTTTAAAATTTGGGTAATCGATTAACCAAAGTTATGCAACCCAAAAGAGAAATATTTGTGTATCAACTCCATGAATTGAGGCCTAAACAAAAATCAATCAATTTTTGGGTCCAAACTTAGTAAGTCTATTTGAAAACTCAATGTTGAAAACTAGGATTTGACCAAACAAATTATATAAGATTGGACAATATGATGGCATAATACAAAATTCCAAATGGTATACATGACATGGTTTAAAATAAAAGGTTTTTGATACAATGATAAACAAGTCTTGAAACAAATTAAGCAGCCTAATGTCATAAGCATGCTCAAATGATGTGATTTATGTTATGTTTCAAAAGACTCAAATGCACAAATGGTTTGACATGATTTGGATAGCATAACACTACCCTCCTTAACTCAAATACATTATTTTGACATAGCTTATGAACAAACAAACAAGTTTTACTGTTTAAAACATACTACATGAGAAAATGATCCAAAAATACACTAAGTATAATCATCCAAAACCTAGAAAGGGTATGGAAAAATAGGGTTGACTAAAACTAGCAAGTTTCAAACATTTTTAGGGGAATCAATTACATGATGAATTTCATGTCAAATGATTCAAAATACAAGCATTAAAATTGGGTGATAGTGGCATTGGATAGTTATAAAAAGGTCTAGTCCTTTTTACAACCACTACATCCTATTATTTACTTAGTGTAGTGTGATGTCCAAATGCATATATGTCTCGTGTGCAACTCCAAAGGAGTAAGCGAAGTCAATTCTGGGAGATGAAACCCCAAGTCAAATCTTCACTAAAAAACTCATGTGAGGTAATTACGTCTCCCTCACAATCCAAGATGCAATGAAATGAAAGATATAAAAAGAAAGATTTTAGGGTCATTTTCAAGGTCACCCAAACTTTGACGAGTTTTTGGGGAGTGCTTTAGATGACATTCTTTTTAATCCTTAGACTAGGATATTTGCAATAGGAATGGTTCTTTTAATTCTAAGGGTTCCCTAAAGAGAACAAATGTAAGAGCATACACACAACATCCCTCTTTTTTCCAAAAAAAAAAAAAAATCTAAAAAATTAGGTAAACACAAAAATATTTGAAAAGGTGAGTTAATTTTTAAGCCCAAATGGAAAATGAGGTGGTGTTAATTTGACCCCTTGGTCTTAGTTTCAAACTTTGAAAACATTCACCATAAACATCTAAATTTATTTTTTTAAACACCAAAACAAGGTTCCTAATTGATTTTTAAGCATGCAAAAGGTGGTCTAAAACATGTTTTTAGAAAATTTCAAGCTTTATCTTGCAACAAAAATGTTATCATGTCTTTTAGCCTTGAAATATTTTAGGTTTCAAACAATGATCTTTTAAATATGAGCTCTCAGGTTTATGTTTTAAGAAAAATATAGTGACTAATGTTGGTTATATAACCAACAATGGTTACATTTTATAATTGATGATGGTTATCTAATCATCATCAGTTATACCAATATCACTAATGATAGGTATCCAAATAATTTCAATTTTACTAACCAATGTCAGTTAAGCTATCCAACTAATGTCGGTCTTACTAGCCAATGTTGGTTACTGTGTAAACCCATGGCAAACAAAAATGGTAAAATAAAGTTAGAAAATCAATTTGGAAGATTTTTAATAGTCCAAACAAATATTTTAAAGCTAAAAAATTATCTTCTTCATGTGTGGGATGCATCTAGTCCCACTGAGTGTGCCATCTATAGATCTAGGAATTTTATTCAAGAGAGGATGGTTAGTATAGTGTTAGTTTCAAAATGAAAACAAAATGAAAGAAACACACTAAATAGCATAAAATATTTAGGGATATACACTATGAAGATCTTAGTTAACAAACATGAATAAAACACATGACTAAAATGAAAAAAAAACCCTCTTTTACCTTGGATTCTCCAAAATGCTTTTTGTAGTGGCTTGCTTGGCTTGTGCTCATGAAGTCCTTGGAAATGGAAGCTTGGATACCTATATATCTCCTTGACAGATTTGGCTTATGGATTGGACTAGATTGGAATAAATTTTCCATGATAACACTAATTTCAATGGATTTTTGAATCATTGGCTTAGAAATGATTTTCATGGCCCCTCTATTTATAGATTTTTGAAAATGTCTAGAATCAACCTAAACTATCCATTCTGAGATGAAGATGTGTGATTGAGGAATAATTAATTTTTTGGAATTAAGTTTATAATTATCCTCATCATGAAATTATAATAAGGGGAAATTATGAAGTATGTAGGGCATCATGGAAGGCATTGATGAGGCATGGAGGGCATGAATCTTGATATTTATGGCACTTATGGCCAAGGGATGTCTTCTTAAGAAATGAGGTCACTTGATGATGTAGATATTCAATATTCATTTATAAAAACAAGTTTCCATGGAATTATTAATTAAGATCTAATTTGGTTTAACAAGCTCTTAAGCATAATTAAGCACTTTGTGCATAAATTACTTAATTGATTAGAATGTCTTGTTATTGGTCCAAAATTCAATCGGATTAGAATTGGAAGTCACTATTAGATGCATTAGATCTATATTCCCATTTAGGATGTTACCACTACCAAATAACAAATGCATGTGTCTCGTGTAAGATATTTGATAAGAAAGAGCAATCTAGAGAACCTAGGTGCAAAATTGGCATTTTGACTAAAAATGATTTGATCAAAGTTAGCTATCTCATAAATTGTATTGTCCTATTTAATGATACTTTAGCCAAAATTGGCATTTGAATATGTTAGTTTCACATGATTTAGTTTGTTTTAGTGTTTTTAGGCCAAATTGTGTATTTTGGGTAGAAATTGGCCAAAACCCTAATTAGAGGTTATCGGTGGCTAGATTTAGGTGTCTATGCTATGAAACTAAAAAGATATATCAAAACATATTTTAAACTTTTATACATTGAAATAACAAAGTGCATATAATTAAAAATGTATAGTGAAGAAAATAGAATATATGATGTGATGTATGGTATTTTAATGGAAAGAACTTGACTAAAATGGTAAGGGGATAAATATTTAGGAATGTATTAATAATATGTATGGTGTGAGTTTCATTAATGAATAGAATGAAGATCATGGTGAATCAGTGCCACATGATATGAAACATATTAGTTGGACAAAAACATAAATCATAATTATATAGAAAGAGGAAAAAATGGAGACTGAAATATGTACACAACAAAAGAATATAAATAACATACTTGGCATTATACTTGGCAAATAAATATCCAAACACATGGTGTGAATGTAGGAAATTATCAAAACATCTATGCACACATGAGCTATAACACACCAAAATGTTTGAGGAAGATAAAGATAATAAGTGAATCACAATGTTAGATAATCACATATTTACATAGAGTAGACAATAATGCCTCTCATTCATATGGGAAATACAACATAACACTACCCCTTTACAATTATTAATCCATTATAGGAATCATTTTCTCTAATACTAAATATTAATTTAGTTGAAGTTCTCAAGAACAATTCACAATATTTTGAATATAATTTGACTAAAAATTAAATACATGATAAATTATTTATTATTATATATCTAAACTAATTCATTAAAGATATTTATTTATCTCAAAAGTTCAATACTTATACTCTCTTGGTTATCTAGAAATAAGTAAATAAGCATAATATGCAATCCCTCAAATCTCTTCTAAGATTTATATTATCATAAAAGACTCTCCCACAAGCCTATCTTCTAGTTAGTTGTTTTGTCTCATATACAACTCACATTATTCACACAAATACATATATTTAACTACCCATACAAACATAACATATGAGCACTAAAATATGATATTCCTAACACATCTTAATTATTAAGAATACATAGATGGATTTTTTGGTGGTATCCTTGATTTTGGGACACATGGTGTCCTATAATAATGATTTTAATTATTATTTCTAGTTAATTAATTTTTGAGTGTGAAGTAATGAAGTGGAATTGTCACACCAAGTGTAGACACCAAAAATCTGCACACCTACAATTCTGAATGTCAAAAATACCCCTGAACCTACCTATCTTAGCTTACTTACCTAATCTAGAGTCAAGTTAGTTACTTGTCTAGATTAACTCACCTTTTCACCCATTTTAACCTATCTTTTCCTAGGTCATCAATCGATGACAATCAAGGTGACCAGTGATAGTCACCCTCACTAGTGATGGTCAGGTTGGATAGTCTAGACTCAGTATGTAACCTAAATGCAAACCATTGCCTTATTTTTCTAAATATGGTAGTATAAATCTAATTGTGAGCCATTTTCATGGATGAATTATATTTATAAGCCTTTTTCAATTCCTATTTGGATAACCACTTCCACCTCCTGCTTGTGCCTATAAGAGAGAGAGAGAGAGAGAGAGAGAGAGAGAGAGAGAGAGAGAGAGAGAGAGAGAGAGAGAGAGAGAGAGAGAGAGAGAGAGAGAGAGGCCTGGGAGGTCAAACCATCTACAATTGTTATCAAAATATATTTATATCTAGAATATCTTTTTGCTAGTTGATCAAGTCAATTTACATTGTCAAGTGCTATCAACCATCACATAGGGAGCCTACTTTCCATCGACCATCCTCAAAGTTCCCAAGTACCGTTATGTTGTCAGAATCAATCTAGGTTCCACCAATAGGCAAGTCCACATCAACCACCCACCAACTAATTTTTAGTAAGATATGTATTTTTTTCTTATATTAGTTTACCAAATTTTCACTCTAAGCCTAAAATATCTCCCAAAATCTACTTCTTAGATCCCATCAATCAGTAAACCTAAACCCTAGTTTCACTTCTAGATTCACTAACAAGTAATCGGTGACTGTTACCTAATTGATGATGGTTACCCTTGATGGGAGATGGTTGTATGATCAATGATGGTCACTTG
This sequence comes from Torreya grandis, assembly GCA_037957365.1. Taxonomy (NCBI): domain Eukaryota; kingdom Viridiplantae; phylum Streptophyta; class Pinopsida; order Cupressales; family Taxaceae; genus Torreya; species Torreya grandis. The sequence continues at coordinate 1,805,094 of JARHVA010001579.1, forward strand.
TGGCACCAAATACTAGAAAGCTAATGTGACCCTCTTACACCCAACTAAATTCACTTTTCTATGTCCCTATTTATTCATGGGCCCTTTTCTATTATTTTGAGTCATACCCCAACCTATTAGCACTAGTACTAATAAATTTATCACTAATTGGATCATTTCTAGTCTATTTTTTGAACAATATTTTCTTGTATTAATTTTCAATAATCTTCTATTATTGAAGCAAGTATCTTCTTTCTAGTTTTATCAACTTGACTATTTTAAATAGGTGGATTGACAACCCTTAAGGAATCTCTTACTTTTGGGATCTAGCTACTGTTAGGAAATCCACCCAACTATCTATATAATAAACAAGTTTACTTTAGTGCCTTTTTATCTATAGGTCTTCCTCCCAAGACAAAGAGGAGATCTCACAATCTTCTAATTGAGCCTGTTCATAAGAAAAAAATTATTCCTACCATAACCCATATTAAGTTTATTTTCTCTTTTTATTTATAACTTAAATAAAAATCTACATGAAACATTATGGCACACCCGATGGGACCTAGAGTCTTTACTCATGTTTTATTTGTATTTATATGCTCCTCTCCCTATTTATGCTCATAATTGAAACTAAAATTTCTTTTAGGATTAAAATCAATTACATCCATTGCTTGATTTCAAAATTATTTCACTTTGAATTAAAGCACAATAATCTTATTGTATCACCACTTTTGTTACACAAATTAGCCAAACCACTTTCATCAATCAGACGTCAAGATAATTTGAAAAAAGGCTTGACTGGGATTTCATCACCTAGTGGTCACCTTACCCATTTTCAACAATCCTACTTGGAGGTCATTACTAAGAGGAGAACCAACTCAGCTCTTTGGTTGAGTATAAACTCTAGATATCAATATATATTGGCTAAGCACTTGACACCCTTATCACTACAAGACTATGAAGTGAGGGGGTAAGCCCAATACCAAGCCATGTATTTATTCCAATATAGATTATTTTGAGCACCTAAACAACCCAAAACCAAAAATATACTACTTCTATAGTATCTGATATACAAGCCAACTTCTATCAAACATTCTCATAAATTAATGCATAAGCCAAAAGTGATATTAAAACTAACCTCTAGGATTAATGTACTTCATAGTGTGTGTCTAGATTAACTTGATCATTTTCTTGTCTTCTTCTTATTTGAGTGGTGAGTTCATTCATGTTTTCTCTCCACTTTTTCTTATATGGTTCTCACTTGTCAACAACAAAGAGACCTAGTAGAACAAAACCCATCACTTAAATCAACCTCTTCTACCTCCTAATTTATGGAGTATGTCTCTGAGGTAGAAGATTCACCTAATCCATTGTAAATCCATACTTTCCCTCAAGTATTTCCCCAAGGAGACATGGACTTTACCACCTTTTTAGACAATAATCTAGTGGCCCTTCAACACTATCTTAATACCTCTCCTCACCATATCATAGTCTCCACCCCACCTTAGGATCTTCTTTATGGCATGCCATCCCACCTCATGGAGGTTATCCCAATTTTTTTGGTCACCACCAAACCTCTGACTACCCAAGAATCTTCATCTACTAACCCCTTTGATTTTATGGCTAAGAACCAACCTATCCAACTAATCATTACCCTTATGACTTCCACCCCTACTAATGACTCCTCTACCTTGGGGACAACCCAACCATTAACCCATAATGTCCCACTTGTAGCTAGAGCACCCACCAAAAATATTACCAACCTATCCTCTATCAAACCTAACCCATCGATTAATACCCCTTTACCAAGATTAGGGGTGTCTATCCCTTCTACCTCACCACCCCTTAGCATGAAGGCCACTACCTCCCCTCTGGTCACTAACACAGCTACCACCTATGCCCAATCCATAGGGACTTCTTAATAGTTACCCATTTCACCCAATCTAAGATACATCCATAACTCACAAGGGTATGTACTCACTACCCAACCAACATCATACACCTACCTTACCCAACCTATAGCATCCACATTCCAATATGTGGTAGCCTCTCAACCACCAAGAAACTACCATTATGTTTCCCACCCTCAACCACAATATTATCCTTACAATCCTTTGGTGTACTACCTCAAATTAACCTAATGAAAATTCTCGTGGACAAGATGACTAATATTGAGTCATCCATTTTAGGGGCTCATAACATCCTATCCTATGATCAAATTTTTAATGAACCTATTCATCCTTTTGTTCCTATCATACCTTACCCTCCTTAATGGGAGATTTTGAAATTTACCAAATTTCAAAGCAAGGAGGACCCCCAATAGCACCTTAGGGATTTTAGGCATGCATGATATATGATTACTTATGATGATGCCATCCTCCTCTAAACCTTCCCCTTGTCTTTATCTAGGCCAACACTTCATTCCCTTACTAAGAATTCCATCTTCTCTTTCACCTAATTAGCACAAGTCTTATTAGATCACTTTTCCATTAAAATTTCCAAGGTCTTTATCATAGACCTCTATTCTATTAGGCAATTTGATGATGAGTCCATTGCTAATTTTATTTCCTATTAGAGAAGATTGATTAATCATCTTTCATTCTCCCTACCTCAACCTAAACTTATATAACTCTTTTCTCAAACTTGTGCCAAACATATTCTTCTACACTGCATGTCCAAAGCTTCAAAACTTTTGATGAGTCTTTTACCATGGCACATAAGATAGAAAACTATGCCATAGATGAGGGTAAATTGAAGTTACAGAACAAGAATTATACCTTCAAGACCAATGAAACCTCTTCCTCCAAACCAAGAAACCAAGCCAATACTGGAACCAAGACTAGGGGAACCATGAATGTCATCATCCTTAAAACTTCTCTTCCACCCAATGTCAGCCAACAAAATTCTTCCATTACCTCCAATCTAAATGCAAGGAACCCAAACTAAAACAACCTAAAATAATTCACTCCACTTAGAGAAACTTAAACCCTAGTTCTAGATAAGATACTAGAAGCTAACCTTATACAACTTCCACCTATAAAACCTCCCCAATAATTTGATTTTTCTCATCTAGCACCTCCTTGGTATAATGAGAATGACCTTTGTGTTTTTCATTGGGTAATTGGACATGACATAAGCTGATGTAATAATTTCAATAATATTGTCCAAATTCGTATAGACAAAGAGGAAATCATGTTGGATAATCCCAATTCCCCTTAAAATCAAGCTCTTGACATCTTTAAGAAACCTTTTCCCAACCATGCCCCTATCAAAACTAGGGATGCATAGGCTAAATGCTCTCATAGTGCCCACATGGTCAACATGGTTCATAATACACCTACCCATGAGGACTAGATCAATCAATCTACCCATTCCTCCCCCACTTCACCTAATGAGGTAATGGAGTCACTTTACCCTCCCTTGGATACCCAAACCAAAAAGGTTCCTTTCTCCCTATATACCCTCATAAAAGTATTGGAATCACCACATACTACCTCAATTAACACTTTTAAACAAATCAAAATTATGGATTCACCACCTCCACCAACTACGCAACAAACCACCATACCTATGGGCATCATCCCTAGAGGATAAGTGGTTCCACTAGCACCTCTAATGGAGGATCTATCTATCCTAACCCCACCTTCCCCACCTCAAGAAATAAATCAACTTACCAACCATCCTCCCCAACCTATAATCTTGCCTATTACATCCACTACCCATGGATCAGGACTAATACACAAACCTTTTTCCACATTAGTATAAAAATTGGAAGTTGCCTTAGAACCAAACATGGATCAAACTACTTTCTATCAATAATTAGGGCTTCTCTCCATAAACACACTTGAAATTTATAGCATGCCTCTAACCAATCAATCCATCATCTCTCTACCACCTCTTAAACCAATCTAAACCTCCAACAACTCCTCAACTTCTTAGTTAACTAAACAAGCCACCACCTCACCAACCAAACCTTTCAAAACTATTTTTGCCTTCCCTACTCAGATTTTGGTACACCTATCCTTGAAGTTATAATTAACTTCATTCAAGCCTATACCCAAGTCTAGACCCACACCAACCAAGAGGATGAAGGCATTGAAAGGATACATGACTAAGCCTCTACCTCTTTTTACCTTGCCCTCCATATTAGGGACTCACCCTTCCACTTTGCTTAAAATCAAACCCATTTCAACATATGTCTCCCATTACCATTGATTACATCATCATATTTATTATTTGATGCATTGGTCCTTCCCAAATCACAACCAGTCAGACCACCAAATTCAACCACCTCAACTACCAACATACATAGGCCAAACCCATACACCTGAACCACCTTACCCAAGCCATCTCTCACCCAACCTATTACCACACACATACCCATATTACTAACATAAAACACAGGCCTAAAATTTTCCTTACCTCTAGAAAAATCTTATACAACCATTCTTCAAAGGTTAGTGTAGACCTCCTGCCTCACATTACCTCTTATCAAACCTTTCAATCCTCTTGGTTAGAATCCAACTTGGTACAATGACCATCAAATACGTTCCTATCATAGGACACCTAGGCATGAAATATAGAATTACAAATATCTCCAACCCATTATCCACCAACTCTATGATGAGGATGATCTCTTGGTAGATGAACTTCCATCCATTCCTCCACCATTATACCCAAAACCAACTACCAACACATTCTTAATCCCCCACTCTCACCTCAGAGTGACAGAGAATCTACCCAACCCCCATTACACCTTCCCACTTTATCCATACCATTAATGTGGTCACATAATCACAAAAAAAGGATTAATGGAAGGCTATATCATTTATTCCATGGACATACCCACCAAATCACCCTATACCAAACTAAACCCAAACTTCCACACTTAAACCTAAGCCCAAAGTCACTATCTTTGGAATATCAAAGACTAACCCCTCTAAATCCATCAGGAGAGTCATATTTAGACAACTCCACTATACCCCTAATAAAATGAGCCTCTATGAGATCATTTCCACCTCATGTCACCATCTTCAAGCCATGATACAGGGTATACAAGACATTAAGGTTAGACCAAGAGACTCCTAGCCTATATAGACATTCATCAGCACTTACCAACTCTCTGCCCTTGTCACCTACAAGGACTCAGACATACCTTCTATCCACCTCAAAGACCTAGATTCCCCTCTTTTCATTACAATCCACATCAACTAGGCTTACATCAAATGGGTTATGATCAATGGGGGAGCTAGTATCAACATCATCTATTCTCATGCCTATGAACAACTCAAGTTATTGGACAATGTCATGTACAAAACTTCATCCATCCTTAAATATTTTAATGACACTATGACACTACCTTTGGAACCATCATCCTCCAGATTCAACTAGGACCTCACATGATCCCCAAAATCTTCTATGTAGTCTAAGGTGAATTATAGTACAATGTTTTACTCAAGAGACCTTGGATTCATAGCATGAGATGTGTACCTTCCACCCTCCATCATTGCGTTAAGTTTGAACATGAAGGTCAAGTTGTTACCATACAAGCTGACCCTAACCCTTTTACAACATGAAATATGACCTATCAACCTAATGATGTTCTTATACCTCCATCCAAAGCACTAAAAATAACCACTATTAATCCCTCATCCATAGAAGCCAAAGTCATTACTTTTTCACCTTCTATTGAGGCATTTACCAACTCATCTATCTCTATGGACTAAATACCCATCATTGATCCTTTGGAACCTACCTTCTAATGCCACACCCTTGGATAATATTGTCTCCTCACCCTTGATTCCCTTCTTACTCCCCAATAATATAGGAAACTCAACCACCAATCAGCTTATGATCCCAACATTAGAGCCATTACCCCCTCAGGGTCTCTTATCTATCATACCCACTTTATTTATGGTGGAATTGACAAACCACTTAACACTTCCATCACTCCATCTCTACTTCAGCCTATCACCTCCACCCTCTCTTATTTAGATAACCCAAACTTCATCAAACTATACTTTCATAGGTGTGCTTAGAATGGATTTAGTTTAGGATGATATGATCATGGCCAACACACATTGACCTTGATTAAGAACCAAAAGCCTCATGAGAAGCATGGTATTGGCTTCATTCTACCAAATAAAAATAAATCCAAACAAACTATCCCCACCATTGTTGAAGAAGAAACCCCTTCCTCACCATCACCCCTTCCACCTGTGGATGAGGATGAGGACATCATCCCACTAATTTTTTTTTCATCAACATGATTATCCTTAGCCCCCTAAGATATCAAAACAAAGGGGCATCTATATACTTCCCTTTGACCCACCCTAAACTCATGGGAGATGACTCTCTTACCATTAACATTGTTTAGTGTTAGGATGATGATGTTATTCTCACCTACCTTGGTGCACCAAATTCTTCCATTCACAAATATTTACCTCTAAAAACCTTAGCCATGCTAAATTAATCTACCATAAACATTGACATGGGCATTCTAGATGACCCCCATACCATCAAACTTAGCCAAACTCTCACCTCTAAGGAACTACATGACTTCTCTACCTTCCTCCAAGACCATAGTATTACATTTTCCTGGTCATATGATGACATGCCCAGTATTGACCTAGCCATCACCACCTCTAATATTGTAACCAATCATGATGCCAAAATTTTGAAATAGAAACTTCAATGAATGCACCCTTACATAGCTATCCTTGTCAAAGAGGAGCTTCAATATCTCCTTTATATCAACTTTATTCAAAGCATTGATTATCCCCAATGAGTTTCAAACATCGTTCCTATCACTAAAGCCATAGGGGGATTATGTATCTATGTGGAATTTTGGGACATCAATCTTGCCTACCCAAAGGATGACTTTCTACTACTTAGCATTGACCAACTCATTGATCTTATAATAGGCCACAAGATGTTGTCTCTCATGGATGGATTCTCATATTATAATTAGATTTTGATTGCCCCTGAAGATCAACACAAAACTACCTTTATTACCCCATGTGGGACTTTCTATTATAGAGTCATGCCCTTCAGTCTTAAAAATTCTAGTGAAACCTACCAATGTGCCATGACCTATATTTTCCATGACCTTTTCGATACAATCATTGAAGACTATGTGGATGACCTTCTCAGGAAGTCCAAGCTTCACAAAGACCATTTAACTATTTTCAAGATTATCTTTAAGTGACTTATCCATTATCACATCCACTTCAATCCTAAGAAATGTATTTTTGGATTCTTTTCAATAAAAATTATTGTCTTCATCTTTTTCCTTTGAAGAATCAATGTTGATCCAGCCAAAATCAAATCCATCCTTGAGATGTTATCTCCAACCAATTTTTAAAAAATCCATAGCTTATAGGGGAAAATTTAATCCATTCATTGCTTTATCTCCTATCTCTCTAATTGGTGTCAACCTTTTCACCAGCTCTTTAAAAATGATGTCTCTTTCAAGTGGAATATTAATTGTTAAAAGGCCTTTGATGCACTCAAAGAGTACCTAATATCTCCACTTGTCCTTACACATTCTAAGGATAGCCAACATTTCTACCTCTATATCTCTACCATAGACCACTCCCTAGGGTCAATGCTTACCCATCAAGATGAACAACACAAATATCAAGCCATTTATTACATTAATCACACACTTGTCAACTATAAGACTCGATACAGACATATTGAGAAACTATGTTTGGCCCTAGTATTTGTGGCCACCAAAATTCACCACTACCTTCTTAACCACAAAATTTTTGTCATAACCAATATTGACACCATCAAATACATGCACTCTAAACCATACCAAAAATAGAGTATAAAGAAGTGTCTCATGATTTTAACTGAGTTTGACGTTGATTTCCTCCATCAAAATTCAATCAAAGGGAAAGTAATTATCGACCAACTAGCTAAGGTACCCCTAGCAAACAATCAACCTCCCCTTCTTGAATTTATATATGAGTGTATTATAATACTATCTCAAAAAAAATTCACCAATAAAGTAACCATGTTTTTTGATTGTTCCAAATGTTAACATGGTGGGGGATCTAATATCATCCTTATCCCACTTATTGATAAACCACTTCTCTTGTCTTTTAAACTTGACTTCAAATTCATGAAAAATGTGGCTGAGTACGAAGCCCTAGTAATAGGTCTCTAAACCACCCTAGCCTTAGGAGTTAGAATAATCAATATCTTTAAGAAATCCCAACTTGTGGTCAACCAATTCAATGGTATTTACCAGTGTAAGAATGAAATAATTCAATTGTATAGACAACTCATCATAGAACTCTTATCCTCATTCAAAAACTACCATATCCAAACCAACCCTTGATCTACCAACAAGTTTGTTGATATCATGCATTATCTTGCCTCTTATATCCCATTATCACCCTAAAACTCCAAACTATCCATCATTATCCATCACCTCACCAAACCTTTAATACACCAAGTTAGACATTCCAACCATCTTTAGTGTGGAGGAAACTCTGTCTGACCTTTGAAACTAGAAAACCTTTAACTACCTTCACCTTGGCATAGTTCCCTCTAGCCTCTCTAGGAATTCCCATCAAGAATTTATTCAAATCACCTCTCATTATACCATTATGGGAGGAATCCTCTAAAAATTAGGCTTATGTGGCCTCTTATTCCATTGCCTCTATGATTTAGAAGCCTCTCATGCCATCAAAGAGACACATGATGGTATTTGTTGGGGTCACTTTAGTGGCCTCATTGTGGCCAAGTGTATCATTTTTCTGGGCTATTATTGGCCTACCCTTAACCAAGATTGTTATGATTATTTGAAAAGGTGTGTCGAATTTCAATAACATGCTAATTTACATCATGCACTAAGCAATAGTCTCTGGATTTCTACATAATTTTATCCCTTTTCACAATGGGGTCTTGACCTTATCAGTGAAATCAACCCCCACTCTTCATAATTAAATCATTCTATCATTACAATAATTGAATATTTCACCAAATGGATGGAGGTTATTCCCCTTATCTCAATAAAATCCAAAAATATTATTGAATTCATCACCCACCATATCATCTACCATTTTGGAGTTCCCCATAAGATCATCATCAACAATGCCAAGTCCTTAAAAAATAAATGAGTTCAGGGATTTTATGATGTATTTGGTATTAAACTTATCTTTTCATCACCTTATCACCCATAAGTAAATGGACAAGTTGAAGCCTCTAACAAAACCCTTAACAAAATGCTTACCAAAATGGTCAATGCCTCAAGTTAGGATTAACACTTGCACATCCCCTTCACCCTATGGACATATTGTACTAGCATCTAAACCTCTATTAGTGCTACATTATTTTCTCTTATATTTGGAGCTAAGGACATCTTACCTCTTGAAATATAAATACCTTATATTTATGTATCTTTTTACGACCTCATTTTGGAAGATGGTTACCATCAAGAACATTTAACCCAACTTGAGCTACTTGATGAAGATTATTTATCCACTCTTTCCCATATTCATGTCTATTAAGAGAAAATTAAGTGAGCTTATAACAAACACCTGAAACTCTGATAATTCAACATTGGATATTTTGTCCTCATTAAAAACCAACATGTCACTAATTTTGAGAAAATCAAAAGAGGAAAATTTTGTTTCAATTGGCTTAGTCTTTACATCATTACCCATAAGTATGGATTAAGAGCTTATCATTTGTCCTCTCTCAAAGGTAAACTAGAATCTAATCCTCTCAATGCTTTTGATCTATATCCCTTTTATTATTAGATAGGGATCATGATCATCATTCATTTAACTTGAGCTTGTCCCTTACAACCACATTCATTTCCCTCTTTTTAGGGGAAATCGACTAAAAGTGAATCATATGGTTATATATCATAATTATAGCCTATTCTTGAACTGTAGATACCATGGCTCTATTTATGACATTATTCTCATAGTACTTCCCATCTATTTGAGATTATTTTTTATGGTTGTTGTCACTTATGCCTCTTTTATTCCTACTGAACTATCATGTCAACTTACTTTTACCTTCATAGAGGTAATCCATTAAGCATGTATGTTTAATTCTAAGTCAAGCAAAATAAAATCAACACAAATTCAATATCAAATAGAAAAAAACAAACCATGGGTCACTCTTAGCTTCCATAGACTACTCCCTTAAAGGACAGTTATAAAAATCATATTTTGAAATTGAAAAACATAAGGTGGACTACTCCCTTGAAGGATATCTATCAAAAGCATTCAAACTAAGCACATAAACTTAGACCAATCCCTTGAAGGCTGGTTGATTAAAGCATTATCCAAAGCTATCAATATCTTAGAAGCTTCATACATTGATCAACTTCACTAACCCTCAAACAAATAATAAAAGTAAAAGTAAAATCAATAGCAAAAGAATTTTGAAAGCCACAATTAGCTTTCATAACAACAGTGACCTTAGAAAGCCATAATCGGCTCTCCTTAGTAGACTTCCCACATCAATCAATCTACACTTTATATAGGGACATAGACTTGTTTATACGACCTCTTTAGACACCTATAGAAAAGGCATACTACTCTCACTAAGGATTCTAGTTTCACCCATTCTCCCTCCAGATATCATATACACAAGACTATGAGATTACTTGACATAATGTTATCAAGATCCCTAAATATCAACCTAAGCCCACTAATTCAAATCATCTGAAAGGCTTATTTTTATTGAACCAATTTAGTTTTTATGTTTTGTATCAGTCTTTACCAATGAAAAAGCATTGTGTTCTTTCTCTTATCTTTTATTAGTTTATGTAAGCCTATCACTATGAATATGAACAATAAGCATCATATCAAAAGCATGAACATCATGAGCTATGTCATCAAGAATCAACATTTATTCATCAATGAGTCAAACACAATGTCAACATATCATAGCAAACCATGAACATCAATCACATCATAACCCATGAGCATTTCATTACAACATCAATAGCATAAACCAATCAAGATGAGTAAAATATCAAGGCATATACCATTTCCCATTTTACCCATATACCCATAAATAAATCATGTATCCATCCATAACATATCCTATCATGACCATGAGCATAATTATAAAATCACATGCCTACATTACTAAGTCAAATAACTATGAGCATCCACAACCATAAATCACAAGGCATTAACATCACATAAACTATAGGAATCCATAAAAAATTGAATGTCATACATCATATACATTAAATCATCCAAATAAATAATACATGTCATAATGTTTCAACTCTCTCTCAAAACATATACATCTCACTACATTAGTATGTAGGCTGGTATCAAACTAATACATCTAAATAATATATATTAATATAATCAAGGGTCTACACTACTACCATTGGCCCCATCTATGCCTACACCTATACCTGGTGGTTATCTCCCTGGTACCCCTCCTTTTCTAACTATGGAAGCCCACTACCTTGGAGTAGTTATCGATGGCCCACTAGCCAAGCTCATTGTGTACTCTGCATACCTCATAGCTTGGGGTAACTAGTCTAATACCATCTCCTCATAATATTTGAGCTCTATAATATAACCTAAATACCATGCTCGACGCACTATGTCTAGTGGCCCTTTTACTACTACTACACCTATCCCAACCCTCTACCTAAGTAGATCTCTCTCACCTATAATAGTAGTGAGTTAACCCTATATTTCCTACACCTATCCCTATATCATGGCCACATGTCCTTATAAAGAAACCACCTATACTTATAAACCAATAACATAAGCTTGTGCTATGGTAAGTGATATTGTTATATATTCATCTCTTTATGATTGAGCCAGTGCTTGGGCTAGATCTACATCCAAGGGTTAATAACCCCCATCACCCCATCCTAAGTCTATCATAACATACTTGCACTGGTACCAAGCCATTTAACCATCATCAATGCCTACATCATCAATAGGAGCCCTTGTTGATAGCTCTTTAAAATCAAGTACAACCTCTTATGGTTGGGGTAAGGGTAACATAAACTCTAGCTCCTCTATTATACCTATGAAAATCATTTGGGATCCCCTAAGCAAGCCCAAACTATTTCTACACATGATAAAATAGGAGGATCTCATCCTCACACTCCTTATGACCATATATCTATTGCTAGATCTACATACATAAGGTGTGATATCCTAACCCTACCCACTATGACCACCTAATGTAGGGCCTCCATATCACATCCCTAACTATCAGGGCATCTAATTCCCCTTATAACCACTCAATATCTCTATCTTCTCCACCTACCCCTATCATTAATCCACCTCTCCTCCATCATAAGAAGCCCACTATATAATATATCAATAGATAACCCTCTATGGGTAATCTAAGGGGTCTAAGTACCCAAATATGCTCAAAGGCCTAATAATGAATAATAAATTTGACACTAATCCCATACCACCTATGGTGTTTAAAAACCCATAGCTCTCAGTGTATCTATACTAATAGGACTAGGACCTAGCTAAATACAGTCCTCCTTAGTAGCATCATAATAAGCACACCTAATAATTAAATAAGAAACCACCCACCAACCAAGTCAAGTAGTACAAATGCCATCAACACCATCATCATCATCATCATCATCATCATCATAATTAGGCATCTATCTATTGGAGCCATTTGGTATATTGGGCCATAATTAAACTTGCCTATACGGTACCATGCCTATGTATGATCATCACCATATATCATCTCCATCAAATCATCTACCTTCTCACCCTTTATCTGATATACTACCTATCCTTAAATTGGTAGACTCATGATCCTATGTGCATCCTCTGGTAGGATGGTGATATCTCTAGTTAGCAACCAAAATGTGTTCATCATGGTGTTCCATCTCTCGATAAACATGATGATCATCATAGGGTATTGTGGTAGATGTTGATAATATTTCATCACACTTGAGTCCACATCCTCTATATGACACCACTCCTTTATAGTCATGGCATCTTATACCTTGATAAAGAGAATCGACACCTAATCTCTCATCCTAATATATTATCTATCCTATAAGCATAACATATAACACTATATTTTTAGTGTTTCACCTAACACTAAGTACTAAACTTTGACCTACCCTACCCCATTTCTATCTTAACCCATATCCCTAGCGTAGTTGCCTACCTATCCTAGCTAGGAACATCTATAACACTCAACTACCATGCCAACCCATTCCCAAAAAAATGCCCTTTTACACCTCTATCTAAGCAATGTAAATTAATAAACAACCTAAAAATATTCCCTCAACCACCGATGATTCCTTAACCATCATCGGTCACTATCTCCACCCTAGTGGTGGAGACTCAAACCCTAGACCTCCTAAATTTAACTACACAAGTATCTACCCTATCTAAAAAACCTAATAAATATTAATATATATTCAAACAAACCACCCCTAACCCCCCATCTTAGAATAAAACCCTACCTAAACTTGATTTACCCATATTTCAATCTTACCCAAACCCTACCATATCCCTAACTAAGTATTTTATAGGAAGAAATCCTAAATAGAAAAATACCTAACAATCTTAAAACCTACCCTACCTAGAAATTTAATCACATCCCCTACCTTATTCTAGGAGTGTTTTCATGGTCGCAAGTGTCATCCAATAGCTTTACCACATCCTTGACCTACCTCTATCCTCTCAATATTTTCTCAACAAGTACATCACTATCTCACTTCCACCTCAACAACCCTCAGCCCACCATGTGAAAATATCACTACAATTCACCAGAGCAAAAGCAAAAAAGTCTAAATGAGTGAAAATGACACTCACTTTTAATTTTACCCTAGTGGATTTTAGGGTTTTACCCTAACCATCACCTATTAGGGTGATCAACATTGGTCAACCCTTGTAATTTTTTTTAGCACCTACCGGCAACTAGCCTAGTTATTTAGCTATATCTTTCCCACATGGGAAGAACTACATTTAACCTAATTTTTTATTGGATATTACATCTATGTAACTATATAGGAAACATCCATGTGCCTTATTCACATGGAGTCAGCTTGGTCATGACCACTAATCCCATAACCTTATCACCTCATCATTGGTCTATTATGGCCTCTCTATCACACAAGTTTATAACATGATTTTTCTTAGTCCCTTTAATGTAGTGATAACATTACCATGTTGACCTTTTATATTTTTCACCACCTCACACACACTAACCTACTTGTGTCTCAATGGGAATACTTCCTACCTCAGATACTTATGACACTTGACCCATTTGTGTTTTCCTTGGGATCACTTCCTACCTTGGATACCAACTAGATATACAAATATTTCTTAGGATACTTACATTTATGAGTGTTTCCAGATGCCAAACCTATAAGAAGTCATGAAATTCACTTATCACTTGTCTTCCTTAGCACTAACCCTTACTTTTTACCAACATTAATTTTTTTTAGTATTTTACATGATCTCAACTATCACACAATTTTGTCATATTTTATGCATAAGTTTGTACCACACATGCCCAACCCTTTGTTTTGTCACCTACCTCATGACCTACCATCTACCTATTATCAAACCCATACACACCTACATTTCACCTCACCATCTCTTAGTTTGAGGGGGGAACACCTCCTACTCTCAATCCAAGAAAATCTAGGGCTAATCTCTATTTTTATTTTGCTTCTTATTCCCACAAGTTTCATAACAAAAAAGGACAAAATGTAGACACTAAAGATATACACACTTGCAATTTAAAATGTTGAAAATACACTTGAACTTTCCTAGCCTAGCTTACTTACCTAATCTAGAGTCGAGTTAGTCACATGTCTGGCTTGACTCACCTTTTCACCCATTTTAACCTATTTATTTCCTAGGTCTTCAATTAGCAATAGTTAGGTTGACTAGTGATGGTCACCCTAACCAATGATGGTTAGGTTAAACAACCTATACTTAGCATAAAACTTGTATGCAAACCACCTCCTTGATTTTCTAAATATGGTAGTCTAAATCTAGTTATGAGCCCTTTACATGGATAAATTCTATTTAGAAGCCTTCTTCAAGTCTAGTTTAGACAACCACTTCCACCTCCTATTTTTTCCTATAAGAGAGAGGCCTAAGAGGTCAAACTATTTGTAATTTTTATCAAGATCTCTTTGTATCTAGAATATATTTTTATAGGTTGATCAAATCAATTTGCATTATCAAGTGTTATCAACCATCACATAGGGATCTTACTTTCCATCAACCATCCACTAAGCTCCCAAGTAATGTTATACTACTAAAATCAACCTAGGTTATACCAATAGGTAAGTCCACATCAACCACCCACCAACTAATATTTTGGAAAGATAGGTATTCATTTTCTTGTATTCTTTTACCATGTTTTCATTCCAAGCCTAAGCTATCTCCTAGAATCCACTTCTTGGATCCCATCAATCAACAAACCCAAACCCTAGTTTCATTTATAGATTCATTGACAAGTAACCGGTGAGGGTTACTTGACCAATGATGGTTACCCTTGATCGGTGATGATTTCATGACCAAAGATGGTCACCTATGGCACCAAAAACTAGCAAGCCAATATGACCCTCTTACACCTAACCAAAATCACTTTTTTGTGTCTATATCTATTTAGAGGCCCCTTTATAATTTTTTGAGCCATACCCCAACCCATTAACACTAGTACTAATAAATTTACGACTAATTAGATCATTTCTATTCTCTTTTTGAACAAGCTTTTATTGTATTCATTTTTAGTAATCTTCTATTATTGATGTAAGTATCTTCTTTCTAGTTTTATCAACTTGACCATTTAAAATAGGTGGATTGACATCCCTTAAGGAAGCTCTTAATTCTGGGGTCTAGCTCCCATTAGGAAATCCATCCAACTATCTATCTAACAGCCAAGTTTTCTTTAGTGCCTTTTTATCTATAGGTATTCCTCCTAACCCAAAGAGGAGCTCTCACAATATTATAATTTAACATGTGCATAAACAAACAAGTATTCCTACCAAAACCCATATTGAGTTTATTTTCTCTCTTTATTTAGAACTTAAGTGAAAATTTACATGAAATACCATGTAGTGTAGATACTCATACTTCTTCCTTTATTAGTTCATTAAGTGGATCCTTTACTTAATTCCACATACACAATGGTTGATATTTTTATATACATGTTTTATGGTTTTAGATTTATGCATGAACATGTTACAAGGTTCCATTTTACATATGAACATGTTTTTAGGTTCCAATTTTCATATAAACCTATTTATATGTTTTTATTTCTAATACAAACCTATTTTAAGGTTCCACTTTTAATAAATGAAACTTAATTTCAGGGTTCAAAAAAATATTTATTATGATCTTAATGGAAGTTTATTTAAGGTTTATCAACTTATATCACTCACTATATAATTATGGTTAAACATTAACATTTACCAAATATGGATTTCAATGGTTGCATCTATTTGGGGCATAATCTCCTAGCGGTATTATTTAATCAAGTTAAAAAATTAATATGTTAGTTCATGTACCCTCAGGTGTGTTTATTACTTAGAATTTCCATTTTATGTGTTTCAATGACCTATATTATTTTAGATTGATTTTATTAAGAAGATATTTATCTATACATGTTTTCTTGTAGGTTTCACATTGAGTAAATGGGACATTTGGGGCATACCTATCAACACAAGGTGTGCTTATCATAAGTACCAAGTTTATCCTTTTATCCATATAATTTATCATTTTTAGTACCATATTAAAATGGAGAATAATTATATTCCTAAACTTGGTATTATACACTTTGTCACACTTTGACATACTTTTAAATTGCATAGACATTTTACTCTTATACACATTTTTACCCATATCTGTCCAACCACATGTTATCTTGGACAACTCTATTTTTTAGTTTTTATTTATCCTATTTTTGGATTTATGTGAATAATAATAGGATAAAATATAATATTCGATTCATATGCTAATACATGAAACTCAAGAATAAATATGAATGTATCTAATCTAGACTGATCTGATAATGCAATTCACTATTTATGAAAAGTACTAACGAGATAAATATACTTAGCTTTATTATCTAATTAGCTAACTTTATTATAATAGTAGAAACAAATTAGAATGAATATTATGATTCATTTAGATCTATAATTATGTATCTATGTGCATAGGGTTGATAACATCATGATTGAATAGATCCATTGATGTTAGTGACTAGGGATGACATTACTATCTTAATCGTGTTTGTCTTTTTATGACCACACTGTGTAGTGTGATTGTTTAATAATTTTCTATTTTTGTGATATATGACCCTAGAATACATGCATAAATCCATAAATTAGTGTCCTTCTCCTTGAAATCCTAGGTCTGTATGTGAAATATGAAAACCTATAAAAATTTATTAAGTATAATTAAGCTGAGTTGACCCCAATCATCCACATTGATGATTGACCACTACTTATGTATCTAATACTTTGATGAGGTGAGTCAAGCCACAAGTAGTTAATCTCCTTAGTGTGAATGTGAAATTATAATATTTTTCTAAATGAATGCACTTATAAACATTTATTTGATCTTGACAATGTCATCACTTAACTTAGCTTGGTGTGTTTCAAACTTGGCTGATGATTATTCCTAGTGATTGATTTTATATTTAGAAACAATGGGGTGTATTTTATTAGTGTGCATTAGTACATTTGAGAGGTAATAAAAAAATTCTAAATTATGAATAAGATTGACCTTGATTTATATTTATATATGTTTAATTGGGTAATTCATGTGCCACCATTATAGTAGGTGGATAGGCCAACATATAGGAAGGGATTTATTTTGAAAAACATCCATTTTAGGTGAAGGAAAGTAACCTCAACCTTAATAAAATAATGTCATGCTAGTATTTATGATATATAGATTCAAAAGTGGTATTATGGAAAGTATATTTAAGGGATTTAACACATAAAAGAATGTTATTGTAAGTGAATGATAGTAACTTAAAATGAATGGAAATCATAACTAAAATGTAGGTGTGTCATAATGGTGATTAATAGTTGTTTTTATATGCATAATTCATGCAGGATAATTTTAGGTCAGGATTGACATTTCCAAGTGTCATATACTATAATTTATTTTCTACGAATGCCCCCATTTTATTATAGTATTAAAATGCAATATGAATTCAAGATTAAAAAGATAAATATATACCTAAGTGTTTACAACACACTTTTATCTTTGGGAGAAATATTCAAATGTGATTTTTTTTCCATGAAAAAAGTTAAATGAAAATATAGTAGTCAATGTCCTTAAAATGAGATTTTAATTTTGATTTATACTTTAAACTTGAAACTTGAACAAGAAAGGAAGTAGTATACCTATATGTGAGTAAGCCTATGTTTCCATATAACTTAGTGGAGATGCTTCCTTCTTGAAGCATTAGAATATTTTGCTTCCTTTCTAAATCACATAGAGAACATTGAAAAATTAAGGGTGATCAAAACCCAATTTTAAATTTAACTAAGGTAAGGTCCATGGATTAGAGTCTAAATGTCCCAACCCATATGGACCTAATACAACACAAATATATAACCCATAAATGATAAGGTGATAACCACACAAAGGGTAATGTCATCACCATTGAGAACCATTGAGCCTTAAAATACATTAAAAAATATCTTAAATTATCTACTGCATATGGAATTATAGAATTAAGTTTTCTCCCCATTTTATAATACTTGATAAATAACTACAATGGGTGAAATGTGTAAATGTGCATGAACAAACATCATACCCAAATGAATCACTGTCAACTATAAAATGTTATAATATTCATGAACCAACATCATGCCTAACAAAATTTGTACTATTAAATAGATAATATATGCATTGTACATTCCCTTAAATGTATCTACATTTGTGTCAATATGAAATGTGTCACTCATAGAGTGTAAAATTTAGTACATATAACTTGTATATTCCCCTAAAACCTACATATCCCCCCATAATATACCTAAAGTTTATAAATAACTATCCCAATCTGATATATAAATAATATTTGAACTTTGAAATATATATGTTGTACCTGAGTCTACACATTGGTGATTTCATAGGTATGAAAAATACCATTATTATACCCCCATTTTGAGGTGAGGGATGGATCTTACAATTTACTCATCTTAAAATAAAATTGAAATGCATTATATCATGTATAAGGATAATCTCATGTACACTCAAATAAACATGTGGAGATTATATCATCATATTAATTCATATAATAACAAGGCATGTATATAACATATGTAATGTAAGGGCATAAAAGTGGTATGTAAATATATATGCATCTATGTATTATGAATTAATAAGTGGAACTAAATAATATTACATAGTGAATAAGTACATGATGTAAATCATGGCACAACACACAAGGGGGAGGTGTGTGATATAGATCATGACACATACAAACATAGGAAGCACACAAGCTCAAAAATTCTAACATGTAATGTAAATCAATATCTTATATTGTATGATATAAGGCCATGTGGATACATATAAAGGACATATATATGTCGCTAAAAACAAAGGTTAAAGATCCATAAATAAGGGGCACATATATCATAAAAATTAAGGTTAAGTAACCATAAACAAGTGCCAATAGGCCACACAAAATAGACAAAAATAAGTATCCTATATTTAAAAACTAACAACATCAAAAAATAATTAAATAAGTGAAAATTAGTCTACACTTTCCATATATGTCAGTATCATAGCATAGTAGTAATATATCCATGAAGTAATATGTAATAAATGAATAACTAACAAGGCACATATAAGCAACATATGTATCTCAACATGGTAAAGAGTTCATATAAAGTATATAATATGATAATGTAACATGTGGAAGTATATTACACACCATTGGCATATCCCCTATGTATAATAAAGGTCCAACATCTGTGTGTCCATGTATGATTTGTATGTCCTACATTACACTCATATATTTTATGAAATGCATGTGTATAAAATAATAATCCATATATACATGTGATAAAAACATATGATAATAATGTAATCTAAAAACTCATGTCATGCTCATGTCTTAGTTTATTTTGAAAATTTGAATGTTTTTTCACATTTTCTTGAAGTTTTTATATTTTTGAATTGATTTAAATATGTGAAAAGGTGTTATCTAATTATACCATTCATGGGAGAGTCATGGGAGGTGATTTTATCATATGGTGTAAGAGTTATATTTTTTTAATAGAAGTAATAAGTGTGGGAATATAAAAATCTAAAAAGTAATAATTAGTGTAATGTAACCATTGCTATCACTGATCATAGAATAATATGTATGATAAATATCTCTAAAAGACCTAAGATATTGTGGAGTCATTCTATAGTATAATAATGCATAGATATATGTGTTCATTATAGAATTATCCAAAATATCCATGGGACTAACTTATTATATTTTAGAGGAGATAAAATCATCTTGGAGTCTTAAATAGCTCTTTCATGAGATAACTACTATGAAATCAATTGCCTAGGAGAATCAATTTTTCTCCTTTGTATTGTAATTATAGATATATATTAGATGTATGTAATACATTAATATATATAATAATATTTAATAATATTAATACATAAATATGGAGGTGGTGGGGTGGATGAAAAAATACCACTAGATAAATAGGGGACTCAAATTGAATGCTCGAAACAATAACTACCCTATTACAGTGTATATACTTGATGCATTAATGTACTATACATGGTATTACACAAAAAAATTTAGTCTAAGGGCCTCTAAATAAAATTTTGAATACCACATTACTCAATATAATTAGGAATTAAGTAGCTACTTTGGTGGTTCTTACTTAAAGAGGTAGACAATAGCTCAAGGGTGTCCTGTTTATGTCCAATAAAACCTTTGAGTAGTATCAAAGTATATTTTATATATGTTTATGTGTAACAATATATTTGAGAAGTAGCATGGTATAAACATTTTTTTAAACCATTATTGACCATAAAAATGTGTATAGGGTGCTCATTGATGTGAGATTATATGAATAATGCATAGAAATATAGTCATCATCAACAATCTCACTGTCATCAAATGTCATAATCAACAATCTCAATGTAATAAAATGTCATAATAGGTAATTATGGTAATATGATCATAATTTTTCCAATAATACCATTAATTGGATGAATATATGTCTCAAAAGGTGGATATCCATGGTAAATATGATGTACTCCATAAGTATCCTTAATTTATTGTCTTTGTGCTTTAGAAATGGATCATTAAATATTTTAAAATTATAGTTACCATTTGTTGATGGTACAGAATCCTTGATGGGTTTGTCTAACTTAATAGTTTGTCATTGATAAAATCTTGTATCTTGTGACTTAACTTGAAGCATTGAGTTTTAGAGTGTCTAGTACATTGGGGATAATCATAATAAGAATTATGGTCATATTAGCTATGTATGGGTTTGATTGTATCAACTAATAGTGGTGCAGGGAGATAAAATATTTCACTCAAGTATAATTTGAATCAATTTGTGAGGAGACTTAGGTAAGCAGGAAAAATGTCTCTTTTGTGGAGTGAGTAAGAAACTCTTATTTATAGGTTGTGATACTTTGATAACTATAATATTGGATTCAATATTGTTCTCATTTGATTTTTCTTTACAATTTGTCTTTTTGTGAAACATGTAATTTAAGTAGTAATGGTATTATTGTCATACATAACCTTGATTAGTGTAAGGAAATTAACTTCTCAGTCTCTCACTATATTGTATAATTCATTAAAAAATAATTTTTTTTCAAGAATATGGACTCATGAAGTGGTGTAAGAAATATTTTCTTGATTATATATTGTAACTTATTTTATACCATAATATTAGTCATATTAGCTATCATGGTCTTATATTGAAGTACATATTCAATGATTGGCTCATTGGACCCTAGCTTGAGTTTAACATTTTGTGCATAACATTTTTTCTCATCAATATTGATAGACAAATGTGCTAGAAACTAAATCAATAGGAGGATGGAAAACACCAAATAATTTATTTTTAAGGTCATAAAACCACCTCAAATCATAATATTTTAGACTTCATGGAAATAACTTGGTTAATAAACAATTGTGGGTTGCATAATCTAGGCATGTTTCATGTAAATATTGAAGGTGTTGTTCAATATCACATTTTTCATCGTATAAAGTAAGCTTAAGAGATACAAACTCTAAAGGTAGGGGATATGTTTCTATCTTAAGATTTAATGGAATATAAATTAAAATGGAAAAATATAATGAATGATGTTATTGAGATGCACCTTTCTCTAACTGCAACACCTTATTTTGTATAGTTATAATAGTCTACTTAAGGGCACATGTAGTAGGTGAGGTAAATGGTGTAATATAAATAGTCACAAATGGATGTTAATAGGTATCTTACATAGGCATAATCATGGAAATATATGATAATCCTTGTGTTTCCTTCACAAATTGGGTGGATATCACATATTTAACTATAAATTTATGTGTAGGAAGAATATTAATATTAAAGGGTTATTGTGTGTTAGATGTGACAACCTTAGCTTGGTGATTAGATTTGGATTTGAGGATTAAATTTAATAATCTATTTAGATCATGAGGATTTTTTTTTGATATGTATAAAAAATTGGGATAAGGATTGAACTTGTTGAGATTCCACCACTTTAAATTCATCTAGAATAATTATATATTAGTAATCTTGGTTACATTGATTAACATGTTATAGATTAGGCATGCGGACATTATAATATATTTTCCCACACTCATTGATAACTCAATATCAAAATAAGATGAAAACTAAGGCATATTCATGGTACTTTCATTATCCGTTTTAGGTGAATTAAAATAAATATAATTTTGTTTGAGTTGTAAACCACTTAACTGAACACTTTGTCTTAGAAGAATGAGGGAACTAGCCATTTTAGGTGGTATAGGATAAAAAAATGTAAGTAGAAATAATGATAGGGCCAAAAGATGAATTGTGAATAGTGTTAAATAATCTCAAATTAGATTTTAAAATTAGGATTGAAATGAAACCCTAAGATATAAAATTTGAAACTGTATAAATAAGGATAAAAACCTAATGGAAAACTAGGGTTTAGCATTATTCAAACAATATATGGGCTCACCAATATGTTTATCCTATTTTTTGATTTATTTGAATCATAATGGGATAAAGTGTAATAATTAATTTAGATGGTAATATATGGAAATAATGCATAAATATGAATGCAATTTATCTATACTATTCTAATAAAGTAATTTACTATTAATTGAAAGTACTAAGGAGATCAAGATACTTAACTTTACTATTTCATTGGTGGACTGTGACTATGTTATGACACTATAAATATTTTGGAAGTAGGCCTATGATTTGTATAGATATAGAACTATGTCTTCATACATTCAATGTTGAAAATATCAAGCTTGGGTAGATCCATTGATATTAGTGACTAGGGTTGATGTTACTATCCTGATAAGGTTTTTATCTCTATAACCACAAAGTGAAATGTGATTGTTTAATAATTCTATGTTTTGTGATATGTGGACCTTAAATTCATGTACAAATCTATAAATCAATTGCCTTCTCCTTGAAAACCAAGATCCACTTGTGAAGGATGAAAAACTATAAGAATTGATAAATTATAATTGGTTTGATCTGACCCCAATCACCTCCATTGATTATTGAATGTTGCATACGTATCCAATACATTTAAGGCATAATTAAAGCAACATGTAGTTATTCACCTTAATGTGAATGTGAAACTATATTACTTTTTTATATGAATGCACCTAGAATGTATTTTTAATGATATTTAACAATATTCACCCTTAACCTGGTTTGGTGTGTTTTAGAATTCGTTGACGACTAATCTTAGTGATTGATTTGGAATTTGAAAAAAATAGGGAAAATTTTATCACTTTGTAGTAGTATATAGATGTTTGATAGAAAATTTACAAGTGACCACTAAGTGTGGGTTTGACCTATATTTATATGAATCCATTTAGGTGATTTTCACACCATCATAATCATAGGTGAATGAGCTAACCCATATGAATGATTTAATTTTTAGAAATAACCTTTGCTACGTGAGGTTCACTAATATCACCCTTAGGTTAGTTTCATCAACAAGATTATCTAAGCCCAAATTTAGTATACATGATATATTATTGTTGATTTGATTATTTAGATGAATAATTAAGATATTTAGCTGGTTTGACATAGAAATATAGCTTCTTATAGGTGACTGACAGAAAAATGGTAGGGTCAAACTCATAGTAGGTATGTGGATGAAAGAGAATAGTGAATAAGAGGCATATGTGTATGCACAAGTATATTTAAGCCTAAATTGAATTTTGGTACAAGAGTAGTATAAGGTTAATAATATATAAATAAATAAGTATAAGTGTGATAAAAAATATATAGTAGGTCAAATAATTTAGAAACTTAGATAAAAAATAATCTAAATTTATAATACTGAGATATGTTAAAAATAAAAAGTACAACCATTTATTGAAAATGAAATAAATTAGAAATAAGAGTAATTATTTAGTTACTATGCATATGCAGATCTAGGCTGAGATTGGATGCAAGTGATTTGATTAGGATTCTAGATTAGTCTTCAATTTCTATAATTTTATACTATGTGGTCTTAGATGATTACATCATATTTATAAGTTAAATTGATGTTGGTTTTTGAGTTGGATGTAGGTTTCTAGTGGATAACAGTGATTGGATCTAGATGCAATAATCTATAACCTTTTGAGTTTTCTATCTCCTTTCTTCTGATGTGTAAAGATTAGGTGCATAGGTTGTTAGTCTTTATCAAATTATCAAACCCTAGATTCTTCACCCTTGGAGTGACTATGGGAAAGATGGGTTGGTGGGCACATGGTGTCAGGCTTCCCCAAGGATCCATCTATCAATGGCCATTGCCTATCCATAAATTAATTTAAAGAGGACCTCAGACTTATGTAGTTCTCCCCTATGTGTTAGCTTATGTGTGCATGAGGATCCAATATGTGATAAATACATAGAGTGATCTATCTTGTAATTTGGACAATATGGCTCATGGTATGCTCCTTAAGTAATTCAAACATATGGGGATATTTATCCTATGCCTGATATGGAAATAGGGATGAATAGGGAATGTTTTCTCACTTGAATGCTTGATTTAATTATTTTGGTAAGTTGCTTTATGAGTTCATTATTTTTTTATAGGTTTTAAGGTGAGAAATGAGGGATGGTCTTGTATATATACTAATCCAATTTAAAAATATCTCACACTAAATAACTTAGGTCAAATTTTAGGATACATTTCATTTGTAAATTGGATGACTTTTTGGCACTAGACACTTAGTTTGAAAAGAGAAACTAACATTAATTTATGTGTCTAGTTGGATAAAATATTGTAGGAAGCTAAAAAATAGGTATAGGTTCAAAAATTGTAGATAATGATAATGATTAGATTTAAATAATTTTTCACAGTATAAAAACCTTGGTCATTAGAAAAATAGTGGTCATAATAAGAGATAATAAATTAGGCATAAAGAGATAGTGAACAAGAGCCTTTCAATAAAGATAATGTATTAGGATTGAAGTGTAAAACCTTGATTGGTATTTTACAAGTGTACAAGGCTGAGGTGATATATAATTTATATTTAGTGTCTACACTTGCCCCATTTAATCTAGTAATGAAATTGATAGTTCAAATGAAAAGGAATGTGTATGTGGGTGTGTATAACACACATTATCTTTGCATGAGTCCAATTTGAGTTCTTTGATGGTGATTAACATTCAACCAAGAGCATGTTAAAGTATATAATTAGTTCATATCATTTATAATTGAGAGAATTTAAAATGATTTAAAATAAATAGATCAATATTAGGAGTATAGTTGTGTATTGATGCAACCATCTTGCCTTTTGGAAATTTCATTTGAGGAGATGTTTCATTGTGAAGACTTGGTGCCTATATTAAGATAATTTATAAAAATTTAAGTGCATATATATGTGTATAGATTATATTTATGGATTATATATCGCCTCAACCTTGTACACATGGAAAACTTATACTTTAGATGTTCCTCTCATTTTTGGACCTTTCCCACTTTCAAAAGTCTTACATATGCTCTATCTTATGCCTTTTAACCTATATCTTGGTTTGACCAGTATTATGTTTATGACCCTTACCTTATATATTACCCATAATTATTAAAATTTGTTTATCTTCTTCCTTTATAAGTTTTGAGTCTATACCTATTTTCTTGTTCCCTAGAGACTAGTGTCCTAAACAGATACATGCATTGATGTAGATGTCCTCTAATGTAAATGTCTAGTTCCATAAAGTCATCTAATTTGAAGATGAAATGTATCCTAATGGTTGTCATAATTAATGTAATGAAATTTATTAATCTAAAGAGATTGATATAAATACAATATAAACCATCATTTATTCTGAACCTGTAAAATACCTAAGGTAATTTATTAAAGCATTCAATCAATCACTTGATAAATTAAATCTTCCCTATTTTATCAATCATAGGGATAACACATACATAAGTCTAAAGTATTGAAAGAGAATCTCAAGAGCCTAATTTTCCAAGTTAAAAGCTAGGTCACTATTGTACTTAATCTTCACATATTACATGATTCACACACAAGCCAACACATAGGGGAGAACTACATTAGTTTAAGGGCCTCTTCAAAGTATTGGATATGTAGGAAACACTCATTGACATAGGGGTATTTTGGGATAGCTCAACACCATGTGCCCACTAACCCATTCCCCCCAAGTTCACTATGAAGATGAATAACTAGGGTTTTACTATTTCATGAAGAGTGATAGTCTATGACCCATATTTTAATGCATCAAAGTGAAGGAAATGATAAACCTAGAAGGATCAAAATGGCTACATCCTTTTTTAACAGGCATTCTATATTTGTCTATGTCAAGTTTAGATAATAGTTTTGATACAACTATCTAATGATGATGCTAGTGTCCTTATATTTGAAAGTAATCAATCCATAATTTGGTGATTTTTCTAGAGTATTCTTCAATTTTGCTTCCTACCTATTCCAGATCTAGAAATGTGTCAGCATCAGAACTAGCTAAGTACATTAGTTTATCATTTCCATATCTATTATATTTTTACTTACCATTTTTATCCTATCTTAGTTTAATGAATTCAATATATGTTATATTTGAGTTTTAACATGTAATTGGCATACTATAAAGTTAATTTATCACCATTGTAACTTAGGATATCTCTATCTCCTTTAACCCTAGATAACCCCAATCTAGATTTTTAGGCTTTAAAATTTGGTGAACCTAACTTATGAGCTTAAAACCATAGATATTTTAGGTTTTTCTATTTATTTTTCTAAAACACATTATGTTTTTTAATTAATCTTAAAAATAAAGTGTTTAAATTTACAAACAATTATATCTTCTCTTTTCCTAAAATATTATTGGTTATGGATATATCTATTAATTATTTCATGTTCCAATACCTTATAGTAGTTTTTACTTGTTATCTCATGCCTCATATAATCATCTAAATATAGATTCTTGCATACTCCTTGTTCTAATGTTTACAATGAGATTTTACCTATTACTAATAAAATGCCAAAGAGAGTGCATGAAATAATCACCCTCCCCTTGTCATATTACCATTGAATCAAAGTATATTATTAAAAAAACCTCACTTTTGGATTTGTTACATTATTCATCCCATTACAAGGATGTCCTTTTGGATGGATTGAATTTAACCATATTACCTTATAATGTCAAACCACCATATACGGATTTTGTATTAAATTTCATCAAGTGTATTGAGCATAATATATCTTTTGAAAATGAAAATTTATCACCTCAAAATCTTATAAATATATTTTTTCCACTCTACATCTAGGCGTGTGTTTTCAACAAAATGATAAAACAACTTTTTATGGATAAAGGTTCATGGCTCAACATTTGCAACATATATTTTCTCTCCTTAATTAGAATTGGTCCTTCAAATTTAGAACCATCTAAGATGAGTATCAATGTATTTTATAATATTTCATTACAATTTTTGAAAAAAATAACATAAAATATTACCATGGGCCCCCATATATTACCTACTTTCTACCAACTTATGTCAAATGATTTGAACTATAACATTCTCTTAAGATGGCCTTGGATATATGAGATATATGTAATTCCCTATATATTTCACACATGATTAAAATTTAATCATTAGGTATTTATTTACACACATCCAGTGGATCCTAATACCTTAAAACATTATGCAATGATCTACCAAACTAATAATATTACACCAAAATCCTATAATCCTAATTTTAGTTCTCAATATTTGCTCAAATATGGGTATAAGGTATTTATTTACACAAATTTAATCATTATGTATTTTTTACACACATCCAATGGATCCTAATACCTTAAAACATTATGCAATGATCTACCAAACTAATAATATTACACCAAAATCCTATAATCCTAATTTTAGTTCTCAATATTTGAACTATAACATTCTCTTAAGATGGCCTTGGATATATGAGATATATGTAATTCCCTATATATTTCACACATGCTTAAAATTTAATAATTAGGTATCTATTTACACATATCCAATGGATCCTAATACCTTAAAACATTATGCAATGATCTACCAAACTAATAATATTACACCAAAATCTTATAATCCTAATTTTAGTTCTCAATATTTGCTCAAATATGGGTATAAGGGACATAGGTTGGGTAAAAATGAACAATTCATAGATCATCCCATTTCTCTTATAATAATATATATTGGTAAGGTTTGGGTTTTTTTTTTAAATCTAAATGACACAAGAATATCTCTCATAGTATTTTTTTTAAAAAAGGCCGAAATAGAATTTATAAATGTCACTACAACTAAGCTCCAAGTGGTTAACCCTCATATAATTGAAAATGGAAATTCCTTATAAATTTTGACATTGGATGAGTTCTCTAATGATTAATCATTACTAGAGTACTTGGGGGTATATGAGGATCTCCCTTCCTTTTATCATAAGAATAGGTTTTCTCATGACACCTTTGGTCATGCTTAATTTAGTGAGGGTTATGATAACAATGTCCAATATGAATAATAAAACACTATTACTACCAAACCATTCATCACAAATAGATCTAATTTGTTAAACAAATAAATAATAAAAAATATCTTTGGAACAGATAAGGATCCTTGATCAATTTTACTTGTGGTAATGGTGTAGGATGATGAAGGAAAGACCTATCGATAGGTACTCCATGATTTTCCAAAAGTCTATTCTTGCGATTATTTGGATATGATAAGAATTGATCCATAAATCATAATGGATAACATATTATTATAACCATATGTAAAATTGGTATAATAAAAAAATAAAAAAATACATCCTAAAGTGGTGTTATTGGTAAAAGACAAAATTTAAAAGATCTTAGATGTCAGATTTATAAGACCCATTTCACATTTTGAATGGGTGTCCAATGTTTTGCTAATTATAAAACCCAATGTTGAAATTCACTATTTCAATGATTACCTTGATTTAAATAAGGATTGTCCTAAAGATTATTTTCCATTACCTAATATTGACATGATTGTAGATTCTAAAACTAGATATGAGAAATTTTCATTTATAGATGGATTTTTGGGATATAACCAAATAAAAATTAACCCTACAAATTGATAAAATACTACATTTACCACTCCTTATGGTATATTTTATTATATATTCATGCCTTTTGGATTAAAAAATGTAGGATCCACATATCAAAAGGCCATGACTCATATATTTCATGATTTTATACCAAAGAACTATTGAGGATTATGTTGATGATTTACTCACAAAATCCAAACATCACTAGGACCATGTTATTGATTAATGAAAAATATTTGAGCTCTTATGAAATTTCAATGTTTGATTAAGTCCCAAAAAATGTGTCCTTAGGGTATTTTAGGGAAATCTCCTAGGACAAATTTTTTATCAATGAGGCATTAAGGTTGATTTAAAAAAGGTAAAATACAGTGTATAAATGACACCACCAACTAATATACAATATTTACAATGTTTGTAGGGCTGAATTCAGGTTGTTTGACATTTCATTGCTCATTTGGATAATAAAATAATTCCTTTCATGTGTTTTCTAAAAAGATACAAAATTCATATGGGATGATGTGTGTCGATAAAGTTTTGATAAAATCAAACCATACTTACCAAACACACCAATAATTATTCCTCATATTCTAAATAGACCACTATTTATTTACATATCAACTACCTATGAGGCCTTTGGGTCCCTCTTAGAACAAGTTGATGATAATTACAAAGAGTTTGGAATCTATTATATCAATATCTAGCTAGTTGATTATGAATGTATATATATATAAATGGATAAAATATGTTTAGCCTTAGTTTTTCCTACTAAAAAGCTATGAAATTATTTTTTCAATAATAAGGTTCATTTTATAATTAAATAAGATCCATTAAGGTTCCTTATGAATAAAATACACCTAATCAGCCACATCGCAAAGTGGGTGATGTAATTTATAGAGTTTGATATCAAGTTTGTATCCTAAAAGTTAATAAAAGGTCAAGTCATAGATAACCATTTAGTTGTATATCCCTTACCATATTATTTTTCATTTTATGAATATTTCCATGATGAGTTTGAGGCATACAATATATCTTCCAATCCATGGATAATGTTCTTGGATGGATCAAAATCAAATAGGGGTGGGTGTTGGTATTGTATTTTTTACTGCCAAGGGTGAATACATTCCTTTCTCTTACATACTATCCTTTTCTTTCACCAATAATATAGTCAAATATGAGGCCTTGATTATCATATTATCCATAAAACACAATCTTCATGTAATAGACATCCATTTTTTTTGGTAATTCCCAATTAGTTTTTAATCAAGTTACCAATCATTACCACACCAAAGAAGACCATCTCAGGCAATATAAATAAATTGTAGATAAAATCAGAAATACATTTGACACATTTTTATTGATAGTATTCCACGTAAATATAAACACCATGGAAATGCCATGGAAAGTGTAAAATAATTGATGGTTTTTGATATTAATGATGATCATAGAAACATTACCATATGATAGTTATGAGTCCTTCCATTTCTTTTGATAAAAATAATACCTTGGTCATTCTTTTTATTACTCACAGTATTGTAAACACATAATGGTACAATGTAATTTATAATTTTATCTATCAAGCTTATATAATAGACAATTTTACCCAAAATGATAAATTAAAAATCATAATGAAAAGAAATTAATTATGGTATTATTGGAAATGATTTATTCAAAGAAAGTTTTGATGGAAAATTATTTTGATGCTTGAACAAAGATGAGGCCCACACTTACTCTTGTAAATTCATGATAATAGGTATGGTGGGTATTTCAATAGATGTGATATGTCTCAAAAACTATTATGCTAGGGTTATTATTCACCTAGCATGGAACAATAATGTATAAAAATGCAAAACTATGTTAAAAATGCCAAAGATAAAATAATTTGAATCATATGTCATCACCTGAGTTACATCTAATTATTTCACCATTGAATTTTTCCTTATGGGGTTTTGAAATTGATTAGAAATTTAAATATGATATCCCCTTGTGGACACAAATTCATCATCAAAACCATTAGACATTTTACAAAACGGGTTGAATAAATTCCACTTGAGATTACCACTACAACAAAGGATGATATATACAAGTTTTTGATGACCAATTTTATTTCCCATTTTGGCATACCTTTAGCTATTATTTATGATAATGAATCATAATTTAAAAACAATATGGTAAAACATTTTTAAAATAAATACAAGATTAATCATACCTTTTCTTCACCTTATTATCCATAGCGTAATGTCTAGATAGAGGCAACCAATAAGATAATTATCAAAATACTTAGCAAAATAGTTTAATGATACATCATTGATTGGCACCAATAGATGGTATATTATGTATGGGCATATAAAACTAGTTTCCACACACTTACTTAAGATACACATTACTCTTTGGTCTATGGTATAAATTTGTTGGTTCCTACTTTTACACCTCTCTATTCTGGCCTTGCACACTTGAATAAAATGGCAAACAATGATGAGAAAGTCAATGTAATGTCATTATAGCTGGGGAAGGGTCTGGCATCAAGAATAGACTAGACTAGAGAAAATGACTGAGAGGCACCTAAAAAGGGGTGAGAGTACCTTTAGCTCTACCTAAACCAAGGTGAGAGGACCTATGGGGTATCTTGTTCACATGGAGAGATTTTTTAATTAAATCTCCATGGGGGTTATTAGTATAGATAGACACAAATTTGAATAAAACACAACCAAACTTACTCACTCCACCTGAGAAGGGTTATCACATGGAATGAGAAAATGTTATAATCTAGATACAAGTTACTAAATATAGATATGGATGTGATTTCAACCCTTATTCGAAAGGATATTCAACAACACATGAGATGAATAAAAGATTTCAATGCTAGGATTCAAAGAACAAAACATATACACATGTTGAATATTTAATTTGTATACATCTATAGGAAAATAACACTTAATATATGCAAAGGGCATATTATTTATAGGGTAAGATAATTAGATATTTTTAAAATGGGAGGATAGTGTGATGGTGGCCTTTAAACAATAGGGATTCGTTTAAACATTCATGACATCACCTATTGTAAAGATGTAGAAAACCTAAATGCAAACTAATGAAACTACTAGGATGATTTACATTTTTCCATTGAATCCATAAACCTAGGGTGCCCTAACAAGTCATTCATCAACATATTTCCAAATAGAAAATAGAAATGGATTTATAATCTAGCTCTAAGCCCAAGATGACAACCAATAATGAGAAGAGAACAAGATGTCTAATCAACAAAATTTGTAAGAGATATTATTACAATTCATCAATAGATAATAGTAGAGAACCACATGCATTTTTATTAACTTGAAATAAAATCTTACATACACCAATGTATCAAAATGTTTCTATGGGTATAAGCATGGTGGATTTGATCCATGTTGGATAGGGGAGACATATAGGGATGTTCTTAGAGCTTGTTAATGGTTGTATAACTATAACCACCTTAGAAAGAGAGACAAGATGTACACAAAAATGATCCCAAAATGTTGAAGAGCCTATAATAAAGAAGACACAAACCAACACAAGGACAACATAATGGCCAACCAACCTCTCAAATAGAAGATAAGCCTTCTATTTATAAATTTTTTACCCTTCTTAATTTTAGAACTATGGGTTATAATATTCAAAATTATAGAATAAGCCTTCAAGTCTACCAAGATAATTATAGCTAGAATATTCCATTTTTCATGCTTGAGATCCTCATCCACTTGCAAGAAAATAATCATTGTTGCAGCTACCTTTGCAAGGAATGATGAATATTTACAACAAAACTCTGATAATTTTGACTAAAGATCCTAATGAATTCATGATCTTGATGGTTAACTTCATATTAAATGCCCAAAAAACTATTTATCATAATATGAAACCACATGGAGATGTTTTTAACCACTCACCTGCATAACTAGAAGGATAAAATCATTTGAATAACTAAACAAATTTTATTCTCATGTGTAAATTTCTAGAAATGCTCTCCTATTGATCAATTACAAATCATGGAAACTTTTGGATATAAATTATCTTCTTTGATCATGCCAAATAAATCCCATTACCTTGTGATGATTACAATA
The DNA here is from genome assembly GCA_037957365.1 of Torreya grandis. Taxonomy (NCBI): domain Eukaryota; kingdom Viridiplantae; phylum Streptophyta; class Pinopsida; order Cupressales; family Taxaceae; genus Torreya; species Torreya grandis. The sequence continues at coordinate 1,838,894 of JARHVA010001579.1, forward strand.
AAAAAGCTCCAGTGAATTTTGACATGCTACATCATATCCAATTAGGCATTCATGGTGCCTAAGAGTGACTAAGTCGATTGTTTGGCTCTAATATGGACACTTGTCACTTCTTCATGTAATTCAAGCCCTTTGAAAATCCCACCTTGGATCACATCATAGATCATCCTTACCTAATCAAATTCAGACCATAAATATTACATGATATGTGAAAATTTTAATTTGTGGCACATAGTTATGCCACTTGTCATTTTTTCATTTTCTCATAGGGTCCTTTACTTTTCAACATTGGCCACACACCATCAGATCTAGATGGGAGGAGAAAACATGCTCTATTAGATAATGATCTATGGGGTGGGGCATGATTAGATATTTCCTATTCTTGGCCATAAATATATACCACTTGGTATCCCTATAGGCTTCTTATTTACCTTTGACTATCCAACTTTAATCACACATTGTCGGATCATCTTGCTCTACATCAATGCACACCACTAGATCTACCTCTGTTTAAACTCAAATGACTATTTTATGGTGCCTAAAATTGATTCTCTTGTGATTGTATTGGAGCATTTTAATCCCAATGTCTACTTTTTTTGGCTTAAATTTGACATTTATGTACCCATACAAAGACATCCATGAGACTCTCATACCTACTTTTCAAGAAAATTTCTTCAGGACTTTGATTTTTAGCTTTCCTACTTTCATTAGCCCTTTGGTCTTATAAATAATTTTCTTGATCTTTTTGTATTTGGTTTCTTCTATATTTTTAATAATTTTCACACAATAATCCTTTTTTGACATTCTTTCTCTGCAATAATCCTTTTGGGCCTTTTGTCAGGACAATTATCTCGAATAAAATGTTCAAGACAATTTACTTGATGGATTTTGACTTAACACTTTTCCCACAAGATTTGAGATTTATTAGACCTTTTTTGTGGGCAAGATTCCTAAAATACTTCATCATTTATATTTTCACATTCATCAAAACAATTGTTCTAGACATTTTGTTTGAAATAGTTTTCCCAAAGAAATTGGTCTTTTGCACATTTGCTGAAGCAATTGGACCCTTGCACTTTTGTCAAAAGAATTGAGACGTAGATATTTTGTCTTCATCAGGATAATTATTTTGGATATTTTGTCTAAAGCAATTTTATTACAAAAATTTAACTTCTCATTTTTCCTAAAGAATTTGAACCTTACATTTTTCCTGAAGAAATGTAACTCTTTTAGACTTTTTGCATGGGAAAAATGCCTGAAGGAAATAGGAATTATTCTCCACATCAACTTTAATAAAAGTAACCTTTAGTATTTTTAACATACCCTTCAAAATTTTTGTCAAGGGTGTGTTCCCTATAGAATTACCCTTCAACCTTTTAGAATGGTCCTTTATATCTCTTGAAAGTTCCTATCATACTTTTTTAAAGGTGCCCTTTGGGAATTTTACAAGGGAAAAATGACCACAAGAATTGATCCTTAGAGGTTTTTGAAAATTAAAAATGACCCTTTGGAGATTTTTCAAAGGAAAAATGACCCTTCAAACTTTTTGTAGACACTTTGGCTGAAATAAACAAGTCCTTATAATTCACTCAAAATAGTCAAAATAGCCATTCGGGCTTTTTGTGCAGACAAAATGCTTGAAGGAAATAGTCCTTAGGGATTTTTGTGTGAATAATTTTTTGAAATACTCTTAGGAATTTGTACCATGTAAATACTAAACTAACATAAGGAAATATCTGATATAAAATTCTTGAGGGAAATACACTAAGGAAAGACCAAGTTAAATCATCTAGCCACTTTAACATGAATTTGACCTTTCAAAGGAACACTTTGAAACAATAATTGGGATAATGACTTAGACATTGATACTTGATTTGGATAAGGGCTTGGGAATTTTAATTTTTCAAGACCCCAATTACTTTAGTGTAATTTTGGGTACTAACACAAGCTCTCACTTGGGGATGCAATACCCTTAAGGGTGTGTAAAGAACCCCAAAATGTAAGACGAGGTGCCAATCTATTGGGATATGGAGTCAAGACTTATAAATTTTTATCAAAGATCCATGAAATCTCAACAAAACATAGCAGAATTGATAAAAATAGATTAGAAGTATCTAAAAATGAACACACAACAAAAATAATGGAAAATAACTATACAAACAAAGACCAAAGTAAAGGAGCAACAAAACAACAAATAAATATGACTATATAATATGTACATAATTTGAACTTATTCAAGGAAATGCTTCAAATATTTTTCATTAACTAAAAGCTCTAGAATTATGCCATCCCTTAATCCCTTGAATGTTTCTAGCAGCTTGGTGGCCAAGATGAACTAGACCCATATTTGCACTCTCCTAAAAGATTTGCTACTAGGATATGATAGGATGACATATTAAATAAAATTATCTTTACATGATCTCAAGTTTGGATAAGACCAAGAAAAAAGATCTTGGTACCTTTTTAGTAGCTATAAATAAGCTTTCTTATTTACGATGATCAAATATGTACCAAGCAAGAGTGCACTAGGATCAATAATGTCATTTGTGCACTCAAAGTACTTCTTGAAATAAAATTTAAAGAATTAATCCTTAAGGGAATAAAAACAACCCCATATTCATTAGATGACATCTTCCAAACAAAATATCCTTTTTCAAACCCATTATTAAGAATAATTGGTTGCTTAACAATGTCTAAACTCCCAGTGGAGTCACCTAGTTCTACATCCATGTCTACCACTTCTTTCAAAGCACACTTTGTATCTTCAATTGTATCATGATTGGGTAACTCATATGCTTTTGTTAAATTATCATCACAATTAAACTCATACATTAGTAATCTCTTGATCACACTCCAAAACTTATCATTAGTAGTATCAAACATCATTTTCATATAGGTAGATTAATCACATTTGGGAATTTAATAATTGATCATAAAAATATCATATTTGGGTGATGCATACTCAAGTTCATTCAAATATTCATCACTTGGTTCAATATTATCACATGAGGGATGTGGGAGGAAGCACTTGTCACACCAATCAATGTCGAGATAAAAATCCAAAACATTTACTTTGGAATTTAATAGATAAAGCACTTCTATTATGACCTCCAAACTTATCTCCTTCATATTTGATGCAAACATAATGGTGAGACAAGGTTATAATGAGTCACCTTTGAAGGATGATCTCAATCCTTCCAACTTTGCAAGAAATAGAAAGAATAATAAAAGATGAAACTTAATAAATATATTCAAAATAGGAACTAATCTTCCTTGAAACTAGATGATAAAAATGGAGTCACCACTAGAATCAAAATTATATAATATAATAGTTAACAAACTGTTGTAATACATGCTAAAAATAAAATTTTCTAAACTTAATGAGATAGAGAGCAAAGATACTAAAATTTTAAAAATAATGTTTAAAATGCAAAAGACACCTTCCAACATGTAATATTTTTATCTCTTTATAATAAATGTAGTAGAAGTCAATTATCAAGCCTCAATATTTCTTTACACGTCCCTAGTGGAGAGATGTAGCATTGATGAACAAGATAGTTTGACTATATCAAATAAAAATTAGAGAGCCTTCAAATTTTAAATGATTACATCTATATATATCTACAAGAGTCCTCTATAACACAAGTATAATGGGTGTCTTTTATTTCCACAACAATAGTGCCAAAAAAGTCTTGGTTCCTAGTTATACACCTCTCTAGTCTAGCCTTGCACACTTGAAGAAAGTGGAGAAAAATGATGAGAAACCCGTTGTTATGTCATTATATCTTGGGAAGGGTTTAGCATCAATAATTTACCATACTAGATAAAATTATTTAGAGGCACCTAAAAAGGGTATGGTCATCTCCTTGCTACTTTTGGCTCTACCTAAACCAAGGTGAGAGGACCTATAGGGTAGATTTATCACATGGAAAGATTATGAAATTCAATATACATGGGGATCATTGGCATAATGAGACACAAATATGACTAGAACATAACCAAACTCACTCACTTCACCTAAGAAGAGTTGTCACATATAATGAGCAAATGTTCTAGGTTAGACACAAGCTACAGAAGATAGATATGGATGTGATTGAAACCTTTATTTGAAAGGATATTCAATAATATAGGGTTTAAATAAAATATTAAATTGTTGGGATTCAAATCACAAAACCCAAATACATGTTCAATATATAAGGTTTATGCATCTATAGGTAAATAACACTTAAGATATACAAAGGGCATATTATTTACAGGGTAGGACAATCATATATTTATAAAAGGGGAGGATGGTGCACTGGTGGTCTTCAAATAGTAAGGATTATTTCAAAAATTCATGACATCATTACTTTTAGAGATGCAAAAAAACCTAAATGCAAGCTAATGGAGCTACCAATAATGATTTGCCTTTTTCCATTAAATCCATAAACCTCGGGTAATGTCATGAATGTTTGAAAGAATGTTGCATTGGTGGTATTCAAATAGTAAAGATTATTTTAAACATTCATGACATCAACTATTTTAGAGATGCAAAAAACCTAAATTCAAGCTAATGGAACTACCAATAGTGAATTACCTTTTTCCATTGAATCCATAAACCTAGGGTGCCCTAGTACATCATTCATGAATATGTTTCCAAATAGAATGTAGAAATGGATTTATAATCTAGATCTAAGACAAATATGAAAACCAATAATGAGTAGAGAATAATATGTCTGATCAACATTTCTAATACATTTTACTGCACATCATCAATAGAAAATAGTAGAGAACCACATGCATTTGCATTAACTTGAAAGAAAATCTTACGTACACCAATGTTTCAAAATGTTGTCAAGGGAAAAATCATGGTATATTTTCTTCATTTTGGATAGGGGAAACATATATGGATGCTCTCAAAGCTTGATAATGGTTGTACAGCTATAACCACCTTAGCAAGAGAGACAAGATGCACATAGTAGGGATCCCAAAATATGGAAGAGCCTATACTAAGACACAAACCAACACAATGGCCAAAAAAGCTCTTGAATAGAAGATAAACCTTCTATTTATACATTTCTTACCCTTCTTTATTTTGTAACTATGGGTCATAATTTCTAAAATTGTAGAACAAGACTTCAAGTCCACCAAGATACTTCTATTTGGAATATGCCCTTTGCTATGCCTAAGATCCTCATCCACTTTCAATAAAATAATCATTTTTCCAACTAAATTTGTATGAAATTATGAATATGTTATTAATTTTACATATCAAGGTCAAATTACTACCCCTAACATCTGAAAATTTCCCAAAAATGGTCAATTTCCCTTTGTAACTAGTCAAATTGGTGAGTTATGGTCTTAAAACATAAATTTTGGCTAAAAATGTCAAAAATAGGGTTAAAAGTGTCAAAAAAAATTTAAAAATTCATTAAATCATTCCAAAATATTTTTAAATATGTTTAATGATATCAAAATATCCTAAGTCCTAAGTTTCAAATCATAAAAAGTTCATTTGATATGTCTTATTAGCCAAAAGGGTTCAAAAAACCCATCCCACATGCCAATTTGGCAAGTTTAAAACATGAAAAAATGTTTAAAATTTGTATTTTTAAATTAAATACCACGTGATGATTCATAATTATTCTTTTTAAGTGGTGGAAGTGTAAAATTGGATTTAAAAGGTAAGGAAAGGCTTATTTTCTCTCATTTGCAAGCAATTGTATAGAATCCATACATCTAGTGAAGAGGAAGTCATTTCCAGGGAATTACCAATCTTAAAAAAGATTTTTATGAGGATTCATGGCCATACAAGCCCAGAACTAGTCTTCTTTTGGTTTTTTACTTCTTGGCACAAAGGGACTTGCCTATAGGTTTTCTATTGGTACAAATTGCTAGAGGAGGGTACATCTCTCAATTTTGGGGAGAATAAATTAAAATAAGAGGGATTTATGATGGTATAAGTTTTTTCTCAATTATATTCTCCATAATCATGAACCATTCAGTTGAATTTAGGGCAAATTTTGCTACCTAGAAACTAAAAAGGTGGTTATTTTTCTCCAATTTCTTTTGACTTGGGTAGAGTTTCATGGAAATTCAACTTGTTAAAGAATATTGAAGAATTTATATACCATTATAGAGTATATTTTATGTTTTATTCATCCATTTTAGTGTAAAACATAGGTATCAAACACAACCAGTCAATCTACAGTCTTGACATGCTTACAAGGTAAATTATATGGTCTTAGAGGAGAAAGGTAGATTCAAGTGTTCATTAAATTCATGTTGGTAGGGTTATATCATGTTTTATATGATTTATAATCTTAATTATCCATGTTTCAAATAAATTATTTCCTTCTCCATTCTCCCAAGGTGTCTCAATAGGCCTAATTTAGCATATGTTAAGGATTTTTTGTAAATTTTGAGGTTTTTAGAGAAAACCATTTTAAAAATTAACCTTATTGAACTCCTCTAATGGCCTTAAAATTCATGAGGTGTGATTTATTAGTGTCCAATTTTACATATATCACATCACCTTGTCATTTATCATGTTCCTTCATCCTCTTTCCATCTTCACCTCATTCACCCATATCACTATCATAATTTGCCTTTTCACCATGTTTTCATTTATTTTTCACCCTCCTTTCATGAGTCCCCCATCTTTCCACCTTACTTAATCCCTTCACCCTCCATCCCATCTCCATCACTAAAGAACCAATGGTTAAAGAGAGGAAATCCATCAAAGCATGATCAAGAGGTTTATAGGCCAAAACTAGGTATCAAACATATTGAAAAGGAACCTTACAGAAATGAAACATCTTATTCAAGTGTGGACATGAAGTTTCAATGGAGATTAACAAGGGAGAGAGACCTTTCTCAAGGTCTAATGGAAGCTATAATCTAGGATGTAATAAGGAAGCTATAATAGGGATAATAAAACTACTTTGGTCCTTCATTTTTGGCACCCTGGCATCAATATATCTATCTAAAGTAGGATTATACCATAAGAGAAATCCAATTAATTATCTAAGGTTTAAATTTCAATGATCTCTCTATCATATTGATACAAATTACCTCATCATACAAGCATAAAAAGATAAATTAAGACCATTTCCCTTTGTGGCCTTCCTTAACAGTCACCTATAGGCTATGATCCATATAGGGTGACATCATGAAGGAATGCCTATGGGCTTGTTCAAAGACAAGGTTTACAATTGAATATGGTCTTAACAACCTAGGTCAATAAATATTAGGATTTTAAATCATGATATGAGTATCTAAGTCATATCTCATGAAAGATGTAGTTATGTAATGGATTTTGATGGTTCAATGACCTCATAGGCCTAATGCAAAAATGTGCCTATAGTCCCTAAAGAGAACCCTATAGGCACTCTTGAGGATCAAAGAGGTTAGTGTAGGTTTAAAAGGCATAGTGAGACAAATTTACCTCATGAGTGAAAAAGTAAGAATATATACAAATAAATGTCAATGATGGTTTTTAAGGAGATATTTTATTATATATCATATATTTGGGTAAGGAGCATCTACAACCAATTCTATAATGTAACCGCAGCCAAGAATCATTGAGGAGTAATGTTTATGAGCCAAGAGTTTGAGATTTTAAGGGTTTTAAACAAATGAAGTAGAGTTCTTGAAATACAATGCAACCTTGAGTAGAGGCAAAAGGTCAAATGGAACCTACAATAATAGATTAATGACCTATAGGCCACTCTATGGATTACATTAGTAGTCATAGGGATTGGCTATCAAGAGAGTTTATTAAATGTTTTGGAGCCATATAAACATTACTAAGTGTATAGACTATATAGTCTTAGTCAAGAGTTTAAATAGCACTAATATAATGGTATAAATCATCAATAGGAGGACCAATGATAGATACAGTATTACAAATTACCTATAACCTTGTTTTGAGTAAAAAAGAAGGGGGCACTACAATTGATTGCAGTTATCTCATGAGGGGACTTGTCAAGGGTTTAAAATCATAAGGAAATATTTTATAGGGCATACAAAGCTCAAGTAATAACATGTTTTGAAGGTTTATGGAATAAATGAACCTATAATCTATGGATAACCTATAGTAATTAAAAGCACCCTATAGCTATTGTACGGACAATGTAACCCATAACCAAGGAAGTAGCCCTTGTTATTGAGAAGCTAGAAGATGAAAAACTTTGGGATAGTTTCTAAGTTTTCTAAATTCTATTTAATGAATTTAAAGGATAAAAACACTCATTTAAACTTTTATACACTCTTCATGCACAAAGAGACCTTATTCATGGTCTATACATAGCAAAGACTAGGCTACAGTCATGATAGTCACGAAGTCTATTGAGGTTTTGAATGGATGACTTAGAAAATGGACTTTGAGAAGGTATTAATATAGATTTATCATGAAATTAAGAGGATCCATATAAACATGAGGTCTTAAATTGACCTATTGACCTAGGAAGAGTACACCTATAGTTATCCATGAAGCAATGTAACCTACAACCAAGTAGATGAGTTGACTTGATGGAAACCTAGTCAAGATGAGAAGAAGGAGCCTTTGAGTGAAAGATTGATGTGATAAATTTCAAGAATGACCCTAAGGGTTTTTGTACAAGTGGTACTATAGGAGATCCTACATATTTTTTGTCTGTATAAGACATTTTTGAAGCATTCAATGAGGTTTTAATGATCTTAGTTGAGATTCTTTTGGGCCAAGGCAAGGTTAGTTTTTTAAATGTTATAATGTAATAATGAAAGATAAATAGAGGGATTTGAAAGCATAAACTATAGTCATATTCATCTTATACATGAAATTATATCTAACCATGAGACCCTACAAACAAATCCTCAATACAAGCTACAACCAAGTGCTTAATTGAAGGGGTGGAGAAGAAACAATTAGTTTTGTAAAGATCTTAACACCATCAAAAGGGATAAATGGAGGTTCCTAATAGCTAAATATACATCATCGAGAAGGAAAGTATACAATCATACTCATTAAATGAAGTTTTCATGATATACAATCATTGAAAAATGATTCAGTCAGGTTGATCACATAAGAGTACTTACAGTGGTAAGAGGGCCTATTGGAGTATGAGGTTTAGGTCAACAAGCTCTAAAAAGTGGAAGTACTTTATCAGTAGTATTTTGAGGTTGTGGAGAGTTTAATGGTGGCCATAAAAAGATACAAATAGATGATTTTGTCATAACTAATGAGGAACATGAATAAAAGGCATATCGAATCTAAATGAGGGTTAAAGATCACAAAACTAACCTATAGTCAATCTTATACAAAACCTACATTCCTTTTTTTAGAAACTAGACCTAAAATAGACTAACACCAATTATAAAATTTCCTAAGGATGAAAGATTAAATATGATATAGAAAATATTATGATCATCATAGCATTGGGCTAATCATTGTTATGAGGAGTATCAAGGGTAAGTGCTACTCAAGCTTCATCTACAATAAAATGTGGAAATGCAAACACAACCATTTGAAAAAAGAATAACCCAAGGGGTTTACAATGAATTTCATATGAAATTAAATGATAATTATAGTACATTGTATGAAATATGCCAATGTTGAAGCCTTTTAGTCTTGTCCTAAGGTCATGACATGCTTGAAATAGGGGTAGGGGTTATTTTCCAAACTCTTTAAAGGAATATTATAGAAATATAAATATGTTTTTGACCTTTATATCCTATATAAATCATTTAATAACCTCATAAACACCAAAACTCATTCAAAAAGGTAGATAATCAATGCAAAGAGATCAAAATTGAGGGAAATTTAAAGATTTTGGGAGCTCCAGGTGGAATTAAGACCTTAAATTTTGTACACAAGGTCATCATGAATTGGATAATCATATAAAAAAAATTAATTTCCATTGTATAAGTTCACATATTTGTTTTTTTGTCTTAGACCTCATCCTATTTATTCAAGGTCACCATTAGAGCATGATTCATTTTGGAGTGCCTCAGAAGCTTCTAAAACCATGTAAAAGATTGAAAATCATGGGATTATGTTTTTATATAATATTTAAACCTATAAAGAGTGTAATAACTCCAAATTTTATGCAAACCATTCTTACATAGTATTTTGTAAGCAAATAAGCATTAGGCTAAAAATGCATTTTTGAATTTTCATTGAAAAAAGACTTTAAAAGTGTTTCAATATTATGTTAAAGGTATAATAGTTATGATTTCATGATTTGTGAGGATTATAAGGAAATAGTTTCATTTTAGTGAAGCTTTTCACTTTTTAAAGTTCTAGACACCCTTTCAAGCCACATGTTTAGATGCTCATTTTGTTCACCACGTGTGGAGTTTAGCCTAATGATCTTAGTATGTATTGAGGAACCATATGTAAGTATAATTAATTAAAAATTAAAATAAATTGATGTGTTTTAATTTATGAACAATCACTAAAAGTGTAGGTAGCCTAAAATGTAATCAATTCCACAAATGTAAACTTCATTTACATGGTAACTTTTCATATATTTTGCATGGGAGCCTAATATTATTAGAGATGTTAGAGGGGTATATATTATACATATAAGTGGTAACATTTTTTTATTTGGATGCATGTACTTCATGAATCATCATTTAAAGATTCAACTTTAAAACCCTCCTAAATACCTAAAAAGCCAATTTTGGTAAAAATGGATTTTATTGTAATCAAATCACAATTTATTAGCCTAAAAATTTTTCAAACTTAAATTCCATAAATTTAAATTTTATGCATGGATATGGATGGGTGAGGGCATAAATCATGTTTTTTTGGACAAAATCATGTAAAATGAATTACAAGGAAGTTCAAAGGAATATAATAAATGAATCTCAAATATTAAGAACTTTTATTGATCCTCAAATATTTATTTGATCATAAATCATCTAGGAAGTGTCTATACCAGCTCAAGTAAAATGGCCTAGTTAACTTTGTTGATAGAATGATGATGGTTTTCACATCAAAATCACATATTTGATGATGAATAAAGTTTTTATAGGTATATTAATTATTATTTTTAGGTTTCATGGCTTCTTAATTTAGGTTTCATGGTGTCCAAGTACATAATTTGGATAATAGGACTATTTGGCTTAATTGGCCTAATTGTTCAAAATGTCAAGTTGAAGTTTAATTGTGGATAACTGTTTAAGGAGATCAATATGAGTTTTCAATCCATATTTATGATTTTATAATTAATATTAATTCATGTTTCATTATTCAAGGTTCATTTTCATGCAAGGGAAAGCTATTTGAGGTTGACTAGTCTTGAGCTCTAGTTAACTATTTATCAAGTGCCACAACCACTCTTAATTTCCATGCAAAGGGGAATGTTATCTTCTTCCAAATCAGATTGAAAAACAATCAAGTGGAGTTTCTCTTTGAATATGTGATGTATAGCTCAATTCAAGGGAGTTTTACTTATCAAACTTGGACCCCACCACCATATTCCTATGCCAAAGTTTGAAAAGCATGCAAATTTTTTTGAGTTAAAGATTTTTATGAATTGTTTAATATTTGTAAAAGGAGTTGTATTGAGTTAAATCAATCAATACCACTCCTTATCCATTTTAAACACCATTTATGGCTTCAGTTAGGTTTAGATACATATATATTGGCTTAATCAAGCCATTTTTTCATTATTCCTAGAGCTAAAGAGGAAATTGTTATCTAGACCATACATCAATAAAGAATATTTTGTTTTAAAAATGAGTTTTGATAGAGAATAGAGTGTATTTTATTATGTATTATCATATAAGTGAGATCATATATCCTTTTTTTAGGTCCCTTCCTCACCTATTGCTTCTATCCCACCTTTTGCAGGGCATTCAAAGAGGTAAAAGAAATTTTGTAATCCAAAATCCTTTCAACCCTTCATCTAAAATATTAATGCTTAAGGGAAAAATAGTAATTTCATTGTTTTATATGTGTGCATTAATTTCAATATATTCCAAGGATATAAATATTTTAGGTGCTTCACCCCTTTAAATAGGATTTCCCTTTAGTTTTCCCCTTCACCTTTTCACCTAAAAGTAATAGTAATCATATTTAATAGATAAATATTAAGGGAACCATCTCTCTCTAGAGGTTTTTATCAGCATATATTCACCCACACTCTGATAAGTTCCAATTGTATCAGCTAGAGAGAGGGTGTGTTTTACACATCTTTAAAAAGGGTGCACTCTAGAGTGATAATAGTTTTTGGCACACTCAGTGGGATAACTTATTCACATTTTTAAAAATTTATTTATGTATCTAAGTGTATTACTCATTTCTAGATTTTCATTTTCAGATTTGTATACTTTTCATGCCACCAAGAGTTGTCACAAGATCATCTAAAAAATGGAAAGAAATAAATTTCTCTAAGCTATCTTTCCAAGCAACAAAGAAGAAGAATGCCTCTCAATCAAATCCAAATCTGACACCTTTTGTTAACCTTGTTATTGCCCAGAATCCTCCTATTCAAGCCAATATTGTTCAAACAAATATTTTTTTAAAATATTATACATTAGATGGCTATCCCTAGAAGATAAGATTTTATTGCATTCAATGGTGGTAGTCCTCTAAATCTCAATTAATAGGATGATATTCCAATTTCTAATCTAAAAGCTCTTCCTTATTTCATAGGAGAAAATACAACTCCTATAGAACATATTGTAGATATTTCTAATCTTTGTTTAGTACATCATGTGACACAATAAAAATTAGCAATGAGATTTTTGGTAACTTCTTTTAAAGGAAAGGCACTTCAGTGGTATAGAGGTTTAACTCCAACATTAAACAATAACTAGGATGAATTTGGAGAACTTCTATACAAACATTTTGAAGACAAAAGTGATCATATTTCAATTATAGAGTAGCTTACACAAACTAAGATATTCAATCATGAATTCATGGTGGATTTCAACTACAGATTCTAGAAGAGTTGGGATAGAATTCTTGTAGTAATCAAGCTTACACCCAACTATGCTTTTATATACAATCTAAAGGCTCTTAATTTAGATGTGGCTATCATGATCCAATCCATGGGAGGTAATACTTTACCTAAATATTTTGAAGTAGTAATCAAGGCTAAAAATTTCCTTATACATGTAGGCAAGTCATCTCAAAGGCCACCAATACCTCTTTTTCTAGAGATCCATCCTCCTACTCCAACTATTACTCCAATTCTAGAGTCGTCAAAGTTTCATCAAATAGAAGGTGATCAAATTGATAGATTGGTGAAGATAGAGTGTCTTCTTAAGGCTCAAAATAATAATTTGGTTACAATAGAGAGGTAATAATATCCATCATACATGCCATATCAAAATACTAATCAGAATTATTAGCCAAATAGGCCATCCTACCAATCTAATCAACAAGGTCAAGGTTATAATTCTCAATCAAGTTAGTATAATCCTAATACTCCAAGAAATTATAGAGATATTGTGCCAAATAAAATAAATTATTCTCAAGAAGGACAATGGGATCAAGCAAACAACATGGGAATGATTCCAACTAGTGAGATTTCTCATCAATATTTTATGCAACAAAGTTCAGTTCTTCCTTTATTTGAAAACCAACCACCTTATTAGAATAAGGAAGATTCTCTTTCTCATAGAGTCATTCCTTAATTCACTAAATTAGAAGTGACAAATAAACAAGGGGAAGGTAGTGGTAAGACACCTATTAAAATTACATTTGTGAGCTTCCAGGAAGGTAAGAATTATTTTGAGCACTAGGCTGCAAATCAAAGTCAATATTTACCTAATGTTGATAATTTAGTTGCAGGCAATACTAGATCCAAGAAAAGATAAAATGGTGAAGGTGTAGGTATTGATAAGGAAGCCCCTTATTATTCTCAGTCACAACAAAAGACAACAACACATGAGCTACCTCAAAAAAGTTCAAATCAACAAGCTTAAGATCCAAAAGATAAGAACATGAAAGGGCCTTACATACCTCAATTCACACAACATTTTAGATCTCCTTCTACTCCTAAATTTTACTCAAAGTCAGCCATTTCTCCACTCGGTATCATGTATCATATGAATAAGACTTTAGTATCAATTTCAATGTGGGATACTTTACCAATTCTAGGATAAAAGGAGTTTTTGCAAGAAGAGATTACAAAGCTCACTATCTCTTAGAGACCACTTGAAAAATAAAGAGTAAGTGTTTTCCTAACTAATTATAATATATTTTTATAGTCTCAACCTCTTAATGTGACTAAACCTCCTCCATTTTATCATTTAGTTATCATTGGAGAGTGTCTAGTTCATAACTGTATGATTGATAGTAGGGCTATGTAATGTCCCCTTTTTAGCGTGATCTTCTTTTATGATGATTAGCCTATTATGCGACCTTCATAGGCTGATAATATGGATAGAGGGTCTTGATGGAGCTTGGCTTGGCTTCGACTAGCAAAATTTTTCCAGTTGGCTTTCGTTTAGGCTCTTTCAAACATGTATTGATGGAGATATTAATATTTGATTGATTTAATTAAATATTAATTATTTGGCCTATTTTTAAATTATGAAACCCTAATTCTTAATTATGAAACCCTAATTAGGGCAAGTGCACCTTTTAGAGGATATAAGGGTTTCTTATTGGAGGGAGTGCTATATTATTGATATTGATGTTGAAGACAATTTTTACTAAGTATTTTTTGAGAAGACTGAGCCAAGGGTTTCCAGTATTCCATCTACATTGGAGAATGTGCACTCTTCAGTGTGTGAAATTTAGAGGTTGTGAAATATCAGCTGATCTATTGCCAATTTGAGAGATAGCTTTATACAAAATTTATCACAGAGATTCACAGGTATTTATTACATCAGGGTTTTTATATTTATTTCATCAAGGTTTTTTGTTCAGAAATTGTTTAGATAAAGATATTCAGTATTAGCTTAAGATTTCTTGTGATCTAGTGTCCAGCATAGAGGCCCTACTATTTTTTTTATTGTATGGAATCCATACCATTTTACAGTAGGTCGTATAGAGCCACAGGGATTGCAGAGACTGACATCGGCATCTCAGAGACTGACATCAGCAAACTCAGATACTGACAACAACAGATAGATCGATGTTGGTAGAGTAACTAATCGATAGAGACCAACATCGATAGTATATCGATTGAGTGTGGTAGCATAACTGATGTCAGTGATTGTGTGTTGAAACAACAATCAGAGCAGCACCAGATCTAGGGTTTTCTTTCAGATTGCTAGAAAAAAATAGGTTTTTGAATAATATTTCATATTATTTTAGATGCATGACAGAGACTTAATATTGTACTCATCTAAAAGAATAATAAGATCATTGATTAGCCAGTTTAGAGAGTATACTACTATTTATTTATTTATTTGAATTTATTTTGCAAAAATGCATTCTTCTTTATTTCTTGCAAAAACACCAAAAAAATCAAAATATAGAAAAACAATCCAAAATATATAGTTTTTAGAATTCAAGGGAAATAGGGGTTTCTACAATGGTATCAGAGCTAAATCCTGCCATCCTAAGGGTTTAGCAATCTTAGCAGCCACGAGAGTTGGGACCACACAGGTATTACACATGCAATAGAGCCTTGGTTGATAGGTAACAGGGTTTGAGCAGGCAGTGAGAAAACATGTCTGATAGGGCTGGTATCCTTCATAACCCTAGGGATTAGGATGATGTAGAGGTTTTACTTGCTCTCAGAAATCTACGAGTAGGGTAAAGATAGTCTAATGAAGTATTACAATAGTTGGTAAAAGCACTACAAAAATTGGGTACTCCAAGGAGACTGTCACCACATTGTGATGATGATAGGAGTGACGTAGGATCACAGAGAGCAATTAGGACTGCTTCCCATACAACAAACATGCTTAATAGGCCTACTTTTATGAGGCAAGAAGTCAAAGAGGTGATAGCAAGTGAGGAGCATGAAGAGTTATTTACAGACACACTTATGGCATTGAATGATGAGTGGGAGTTATTATCACCTAAGGTCAGAGAGAGGATTATTTTTGACTGATTCATCACACAGAGGAGAGAGCATAACTGAGGTTGATAGGATTGGAGACCTAGACACCAAAATAATGATATGAAGCATGCTACGAGCAGGCTCACACTAGTGATGTTTGACAATAGTGGTAAGGTCACAGCACATGCTTACATTAGTAAGCTAGACACATTTCTCACATTGTGTCTAATGGCTAAGAAAGAAGCTATCAAATATGTGACTATGCATCTTGAGGGGGTAGCTCACAATTGGTGGCACCATGGGATGGTGACACTCCAGCATGATCGGATCACATCTTATCAAGAGTTTGTGGATAGGTTGGTGGAGCATTTTGATAGGAGGGATCCAAAATCCTATTTTTGAGAGTTGGCTCAGTTACACCAAAGTGGCAGTCTAGAGTCTTACATTGGTGACTTCCAAAAGTTATCAGTCATGGTTCCTGACATTTCAGAGAGGTAACTTGTAGTGCTCTTCATGGAGGGATTGATAGAACCATTGAGAGGTTAGATCAAAGGCTTTGATCCTCCTTCATTACATGTAGCTATGAATAAGGTGCGTAGTATGGAGATGGCAGCCCCATCTAGTAAATTTAACTCCAGAGGTACTTCTTCATCCAGGGACAATAAGGGATTCAACGGAGATAGAGAGGGATCAGATTTCAACAAAGATAAATTAGGTCTTAAGAATGATTCAAAGGCCAATCCAATAGCACCACCTTTAGATTGAGAGGATCTTCATGATCTACGTAGGAAGAAGCTTTGATTCTACTGCAAAGGCCCCTATGATGCCAATCATGATTTTCCTTTAAGGCCTAAGGACAAGACAAATCATGTGATGTGGGATTTTTATGAGGATTCAGAATCAGAAGATTTTAAACAACAAGAGAGTTTTGAGGAGTCAGAGGTAGAGGCTTTAGAGCCTAAGACAGAGGCAGATTTAGAGCTTTAGATATAGGAGGCACACCTATCTAGCATTTAGCCAGATGGTTCATTTAGACTCCATGGAGTTTTAACAGGATAGAGGGTCATCACCCTTCTTGACACAGGGGCCACACATAGTTTTATAGATGCTATATTTGTGGAGAAGTGTGGACTCACTACCAAGGATTTTGAGGGCATTAGAGTTAAGGTAGCTGATGGTTACACTCTTAGGTGTGAGCAGATGATTAGAGACGTCCCATTGTGCTTGAACAACTATGAGTTCAAGGCTTATTATTATGTGGTGAACATGGGGGATATATATTTGGTCTTGGGCATGAAGTGGCTTCATTCCCTTGAGGAAGTCACTCTTCATCTCAAGGACATGGAGGTTCATTTTGATGTTGATGGGAAGACACATATTCTTAAGGCAATATGGGGCAGCAACATCAAAAATATGTTTTTTCATCGGATGGAGAGGCTCATATGACACGACATGGTAGAGTGGGCTGCCGAGTGCACATTGGTACCTATACAGGAGAGACATGTGGATGAGCTTTGTCTTGAGGTGAGTTCAATTCAAGATTTAGCACATGTAGCAGGGACTCAGCTTTCTTTTACAGTCAGGTCACATGTTGATGATGATATGAGTATGTCTAGTATTCACACTCTAGATTTAGAGATTATAGTGGGTACAGGAGATAGGTGCATGAAGCCAGTGGGTATGGTTCACATTATTTAGGTGAGGAGTTTACCTGAGTTTCCAGTTGATTTACATTCATGGATTGGATGTTGGGATCCTTATCTTAGTACTTAGGATGATTTGACACCATGGGATGAGAGTTGTGATAGACATGGCATGGTGATAGGTGTTAGGGTTGACAGTTTGTCGGTGCATGACTTAGAGCAGGGGTTGATGGCAAGCAGATTTGGTTTATGTTGTTTTTATCTAACATATGATGTCTCTTCATTATCAGTGATGTCACTTGTTTGGGTGTTGAGTGCAGTGTCTTAGTTGCTGATTTTTGTACTATTAATGTTGATGATTTCTTCATAGTTGTTTATTGGTGACATAAGGGACATTACACAACCTTTTCCTTGGGATCCAGGTGGAGTGATGTTAACTTTGTTGTTGAGATTGCTTGGGGATAAGCAATTTTAGGGAGGGCAGACTGTAATGTCCCCTTTTTAGCATGATCTTGTTTTATGATGATTAGCTTATTATGCGACCTTCATAGGCTGATAGGATGGATAGAGGGTCTTGATGGAGCTTGGCTTGGCTTCGACTAGCAAAATTTTTCCAGTTGGCTTTCGTTTGGGCTCTTTCAGACATGTATTGAGGGAGATATTAATATTTGATTAATTTAATTAAATATTAATTATTTGGCCTATTTTTAAATTATGAAACCCTAATTCTTAATTATGAAACCCTAATTAGGGCAAGTGCACCTTTTAGAGGATATAAGGGTTTCTTATTGGAGGGAGTTCCATATTATTGATATTGATGTTGAAGACAATTTTTGCTAAGTATTTTCTAAGAAGACTGAGCCAAGGGTTTCTAGTATTCCATTTGCATTAGAGAACATACACTCTTTAGTGTGTGCAATTCAGAGGTTGTGAAATACCAGCTGATCTATTGCTAGTTTGAGAGATAGCTTTATACAAAAGTTATCACAGAGATTCACAAGTATTTATTACATCAAGGCTTTTGTATTTATTTCATCAAGGTTTTTTGTTCAAAAATTTTCTAGATAAAGATCTTCAGTATTAGCATAAGATTTCCTGGGATTTGGTGTCCAGCATAGAGGCCGTACTATTTTTTTGCTACTGTATGAAATCTGTACCATTCTACAACAGGCCATATAGAGCCATAGGGATTGCAGAGACCAACATCGGTAGCTTAGAGATCGACATCAGCCGACTCAGATACTGATGATAGTGGATAGACCGATGTCGGCAGAGTAAACTGACTGATAGAGACTGACATCGACAGTATATCGACCAACCACAGTAGTATAGCCGACGTCGATGACTATGTGTTGAAATAGCAACTAGAGCCACACCAGATCTAGGGTTTTCTTTTAGATTGCTGGAAAAAAATTAGGTTTTTGAATAATATTTCATATTATTTTAGATGCATGACAAAGACTTAATATTGTAATCGTCTAGAAGAATAATAAGATCATTAATTAGCCAATTCAGAGAGTATACTGCTGTTTATTTATTTATTTGAATTTATTTTGCAAAAATGCATTCTTATTTATTTCTTTCAAAAACACCAAAAAAATTAAAATACAAAAAAACAATCCAAAATATATAGTTTTCAGAATTCAAGGGAAACAGGGGTTTCTACAGGCTAGTACTTCTATCATGCCCAAATCAATAGCTAATAAGTTAGGATTGTAGTATGAACCCCATGAGAAAGTTGTTTTTAAATTATATGGGTCTCTTACCAATACTATAGGTGTGTTGAAAGATCTAAAAATCATACTTGATGCTTATCCAAATTTCACCATTTTACAAGATGTTATTATTGTTTATCTACCTCCATATTTTGCATTATGCTTATCTAGAGATTTCACTACCAAAATAGGAGGTTACCTTTCCTCATATTGGTCATAAATGGTTTTTATAAATAGGTATAGAAATAAATTTACTATTATATTAGTTCCTATTTCTATATTTCACCTTGAACCATAAATGCCAAATATGTCAAATGTGAACTGCAGTATTTTAGAAGAAGATGATAACACCATTGAGAAAGAGACTTCTAAGCCTCTTGAATGCATTTGGATCTTTTCTTGGATGAATGTAATGATTATAATCATGTAAATGACCCATAAAAAAGTATTGAAGATGTTGTTTTTTGAGCCTACTGTATGCACGAAGAAGGTGACTTATTTCCTAGTCTCACTAGCTCAGTGCAGGATCAAGAAGGAATTTGGGATCTATTCTTTGATGTATCTAGAGTAAAGAATGGAAGTGGGGCTAATGTAATGTTAGTTTAACCAAAAAATAAAAGGTATTATTATTATATTATATTTTAGTTTATTTTTATTTCCAATATTGTAGAGTATGAAGCTCTTATTTATGGTCTTTAGTGGGTTAGAAAGAGGGATATTAAGCTTTTACAGGTGAAAGGTGGTAATGAGTTAGTAGTCCAGCAAGTCAAAGGTTTAAATGAATCTAAGAATAATATTTTTAAGGCCTATAAATATATATTTTGGGATCTCATGGAATATTTCCTTGCATTTGACATTTGGTCCATTCTTAGAGGAACAAATTAGCATATTGATAAATTTGCTACCATAGGAGCACAATATGATATTCCAAATTAGATTAAGGATAGTAAAAATCAGACCCAAATCAAGGTTTTATTTAGGAATTCATTCCAAAATAATGATGTAAGTTGGAATTTTTTTGACTCTAATAGGACAATAACACATTTATTATAGAATGAGGTAGAATTTTGCCAATGAAATCATGATAAATTTTAGGATCAATATGAAAATCGGATTGTGTAATTGAAATAAAATATGATGCATAAAGGTTTGGTGACCTTAAAAATTATTTCCAATGAATATTATCATCTAGTTAAGGACAAGGTGAGTATTTATTCCAAGAAAGAGCATTATGAGCCAATTAACATAGCTGAAGGTAAGCAACTCAAGCTAGGTAAAGTGAATATTGATTTTGAGAGAGTAGATTATATTTCATATGTCAAGAAGACATAGATGTATTTTCTTGGGAATACCATGATTTTAAATGTTTTGACCCTAGATTGGTACATCATACTACTGAGCTAGAATAAGATGCAAAATTGGTAAGATAAAAGCAAAGGTTTATCAATCCCAAGGTTGAGATTCTCATGAGGAAAGAACTTACAAAGATGATTGAATTAGGTATTATTTTTCCTATAAATCATTCAACATGGGTATCAAATCTTCTTATAGTAAGGAAAAATAATGGATAGATAAGGTTATGTTTAGATTTCAAAGATTTGAATAGAGTATCACTGAAAGATCACTATCCACTTCCTTCCATGGATCAAATCTTGTAAAGAGTATCAAGTTGACAAAGGTTTTATTTATTGGATGGATACTCTGGATACAACCAGATATTTTTGGAAGATTAAGATTAGTATAAAATAACTTTCACCACCAAATAGGGTACTTTTGCTTATAAGAAGATGCCTTTTGGGCTCTCCAATACTGGAACTACTTTTCAAAGGGAAATGGATGTTGCTTTTCATGGTCTTTTGAGTGAAATGGTTTTAGTCTATCTTGATGATATTATAGTATTTTAAAATAATCTTGATGATCATATAACACACTTGAGAATTATTTTTGATAGATGTAGACAATTTTGAGTCTCTTTGAATCCAAAGAAATGCATTTTTTTAGTACATAAGAAGAAAATTCTTGGGCATGTGGTGTCCAAAGATGGTCTTTACATTGATCCTAAAATAATAGAGTCAATACTTGCATTATAATTTCCTAAACACAAGAAAGGATTGCAGAGCTTCTTGGAAAAGATAACCTTTATCAAAATATTCATTCCTAGTTTTGTATAACTAGTAAAGCCACTTACTCAAATGATAAATAAACATCAAGAGTTCACTTGGAATAAATAAGGAAAAATAATTTTTGAATATATCAAAGAAAAAATCAACCAAGATACTAATTTTATAAATCTATATTTAAGAATTTCTTCTTGTATGCTTTTTCTACTTCCAGTACTATTTCAACGATGCTTATGCAACAAAATGATGAAGGTTTGGAACAACCCATTGATTTATTTAGTCAAACTTTAAAGGGTTATAAAGAGAGATATTATTTTTTAGAAAATCATGTAATTAATATTATAATATGTCTAAAAAAATTATAAATTTGGTTAAAAATAATAATATTATACTAATGGTTTCTCATCCAAGTGTGAAGGACTTCATTCTCAATAGAGACTCAAGAAAAAAGAGAGCTGGATGGGTCACTAAGTGCATAGAATATAACATTGAAGTCAAAGTTACAAAGATGGTATAAGGTAAATGATTATGTGAACATATTTTAGAAGATGTAAAATAATAAAAATAAACAATTTTGATAATTTAGGACACTCAGCATGACGTTGATAATACACCTCCTATAAGTTGGACACAAAACATTGCTAGATTTCTTCAAATTGGAGAATCTCAAAAGGGTTTGAATTAATCATAAATAAGAGACTTTAGGCTGAAATTAGTACCATACATTTTTATTTATGTAGGTATTTTCAAAAAAAACATTGGAGGTATGATCTTAAGGTGTGTTGAAACTAGTCAATTTGATAAGCTTTTTGATCAATTTCATGATAATCCTTTTAGAGGTAATTTTAAAGTAAAAATATAGCTATAAAAATAATTAGAGATGAATATTTTTTGCCTAATTTATTCATAGATACACATGCATGGGTTAATAAATGTACAAAGTGTGTAATGTTTTTAGGGAAATAGAGACTAGCTACTATGCCACTAAAGCCAATTCAGGTTGAGTAGCCTTTCATGCAATGGGGTTTAGAATTCATTGGAATGATTCATACTCCATCTAGTGATGTTCATAAGTGTATTTTGATAGCTATAGATTATTTCACCAGGTGGTTAGAAGTAGTGCCTTTGAAAGAGGAAAATGAGAACTCCGTTCTTGAATTCTATGAGAGCCTAGTCACTCATTTTGGAGTACCTTCTACTATAATATCAGATAATGCTTTGAAATTTAGTAGTACAAAGTTATTTTAATGGGATATTGAACATGGTATTTATTTTACATCTTCATCCAATTACTATCCATAAGGTAATGGACTAGTTGAGTCCACTAACAAGAACTTGATTTGGATCATCAAAAGAACAATGGAAAATAATCAGAGATCTTGGTAGAAAAAGTTAAATACCACTTTATGGGATAATATGATTACCCCTAATAATTCCATTGGTCATTCAACTTATCTCCTAGTTTATGGAAGAAAAGTAAGGCTACCTATCACATTAGAGCTTCCATCTTTGTATCTTACACACTAGTTAGATCTTCTATAAAGTGATGTAATAGAGGTCAGAATGAATGACCATAGAGAATTGGAAGAGATAATGGATGATGATATGCATGTCATGTGGTCAAATAAGAAACAATTCAAGAAGACATTTGATAAGAGAGATTTATCAAAAAAAATTTAGCAAGGAGACATAGTACACAAATGGGATGAAGAGCATACAAAACTAGGTAAGCACTCCAAATTTGATAGCCTTTAGAGTGGAACTTATATTATTATTGATTATAAGAATAACAATGCTTTTTAATTATCCAAATTGAGTTGAGAAGAGCTTCCCATTCCTGTGAATGGGGTGTTTCTTAAATACTTGTATTAGGAGACTCACTCTTTTATACATAGTTATAGTTTCATTCTTCTAAGTACTTTTTTACACACGCTTTCAGTATTATTTTTCCTTTTAGTATTATTTCACTTTCTTATAAGTGGACACATGCACATGTTCATTATTGTTTGTGTTAGTTTCTCCTTTTGTGTATTGGTCTACAAGCTTTCCCAGTTTTAGTGTTGTCTTGGTCTATCCATAATAGAGCTACTGAGTTATTTTGAATAGAAGGTTGGTCAAACCCACAAAGTCACCAAAATTACTTTTAAATTTAAAATTATTACCCCTAACATCCAAAACATCCCCAAAAATGGTCAATTTCCCTTTGTAGCTGGTCAAACTACTGAGTTATGGTCTTAAATTACAAATTTTGGCCAAAAACATAAAAGCATCATTAAAACATGTCAAAAATTATTTAAAAATCCATTAAACCATGCCAAAATAGTTTTAAATATGTTTAATTATATCAAAATATCCTAAGTCCTAAGTTTCAAGTCATAAAAAGTTCATTTGATATGTCTTATTAGCCAAAAGGGATTAAAAAACCCCTCCCACATGCCAATTTGGCAAGTTTAAAACATGAAAAAGGGTTATAATTTTTATTTTTTCATTAAAAACACCATGATTATTCTAAAGACTTATTTTTAAGTAGTGGAAGTGTAAAATTGGGTTTAAAAGACAAGGAAAGACTTGTTTTCTCTCATTTGCAAGCAATTGTATGGAATCCATACATCCAAGGTAGGGGAATTAATTTATATGGAATTAAAAATATTAAAAAAGTGTTTCATGAGGATTCATGGCCATACAGGCCTAAAACCAATATTCTTTTGGTTTCTTGTTTCTTGGCATAGAGGCACCTACCTGTAGGTTTTCTACTAGTATAGACTACTGGAGGAGGGTAATGATCTCAATTTTGGGTTGAATAAATTAGAATTATAGGGATTTATTATGGTATAATTTATTTCTAAATTGTATTACCTAGAATCATGAACCGTTTAGTTGAAGTCAGGGCAAATTCTGCTACTTAGTGGCCAAAAAGGCTATTGTTTTACTCTAATTTCTCCTCACCAGGGTAGAGTTTCATGGAAATCCAACTTGTTAAAGAATATTTAGGAGTTTATATACCATTATATGGTACCTTTAAGGTGTTATTACTCCATTTTAGTGTCAAACATAGGTCTTAAACTCAGCTAGCCAATCTGCAATGTTGACATGCTTGCAAGGTGAATTATACAGTCTTGGAGGAGAAAGGTAGATTCAAGTGTTCAAGAAATTCATGTTGGTAGGGTTATGTCATTTTTTATATGATTTATAATCTGAATTTTCCAAGTTTTAAAGAAATAATTTCCTTCTCCATTATTACAAGGTGTCTCAATAGGCCTAGTTTAGCATATGTTAAGGATTTTTTGCAAATTTTGAGGTTTTTTGAGAAAACTATGTTTCAAATTAACCTTATTTCACTCCTATAATGGCCTTAAAATTCATGAGGTGTTATGTCTTAGTTTCCATGTTTACATATATCCTATCACCTTGGCCTTTATCATGTTCCTTAATGCTCTTTCCATCTTCACCTCATTCACCTATATCACTACCATAATCACCTTTTCACTGTGTTTTTACATCATTTTCACCCTCCTTTCTTGATTCCCCTATATTTATACCTTCATTCATCACTTCACCCACCATCCCATCTCCATCACCTATTACATCACTAAAGAACCAATGGTTAAAGAGAATAAATCCATCAAAGCATGATCAAGAGGTTTATAGGCCAAAGTAGGATCAAACATAGTTAAAAGAAGCCTTACAAAAAAGAAACATCTCAGTCAAGTGTGGACATGAAGTTTCAATGGAGATTCACAAGGGAGAGAGACATTCCTCAAGGTCTAATGGAATAAGGAATATATAATAGGGATAATAAGACTAATTTGGTCCTTCATTTTTGAAACCTTGACATCAATATATCTATCTACAATAGGCTTATACCATAAGAGAAATCCAATTAATTATCTAAGGTTTCAAGGTCAATGATTTCTCTATCATATTGATATAAGAGGCCTCATCATACAATCATTAAAATAGGAATTAAGGCCAATTACCTTTATGGCCTTCCTTAATAGTCACCTATAAGCTATGACTAAAGGGTAACATCATGAAGGAATGCCTATGGGCTTGTTTAAAGATAAGGTTTACAATTGAATATGGCCTTGACAAACTAGATCAATCAATATTAGTATTTTCAAGCATGATATGAGCATATAAGTCATATATCATGAAATAGGTATTTATGTAATGGATTTTTATGGTTTAATGACCTCATAGGCCCAATGAAAAAATGTGCCTACAGTCCCTAGAGAGAACCCTACATGCACTCTTAAGGCTCAAATAGGTTAGTGCAAGTTCAAAAGGCATAGTGAGCCAAAGTTTACCTCATGAGTGATAAAGTAAGAATATATATATAAATAAAGCTCAATGAGGGTTTTCAAGGAGAGATTTTATTATATATCATATATTTGGGTAAGGTGCATCTACAACTAAATCTATAATATAACCACAACCAAGAATAATTGAGGAGGAGTAAAGTCTATGAGCCAAGAGTTTGAGATTTTCAATGGGTTTAAACACATGAAGTAAAGTTATCTAAATAAAATAAAACCTTGAGTAGAGTTAAAAGGTAAAATATAACCTAAAATACAAGATTGATGACCTATAGGCCACTGTATGGATTACATTAGTAATCATAGGGCTTAGTTATCAAAAGAGTTTATTAAATGTTTTGGAGCCCTATAAAAATTACTTAGTGTATAGACTATATAGTCTTAGTCAAGAGTTTAAATAGCACTATTATAATGGTGTAAAGAATCAAGAGGAGGATGAAAGACAACTATAGTAATACACATTACCCTACATGCCCGTTTCAAGTAAAAAAAGAAGGGGGGACTAAAATTGATTGGAGTTATCTCATGAGGAGATTTATCAAGGGTTTAAAAGCCTAAGGCACTACTTTTTAGGGAATATAAATATTAAGACATATCATGTTTTAAAGGGTTATGGAATAAAGAAACCTATAATATATGGATAACCTATAGTAGTCAAAAGCACCCTATAACCACTGTATGGATAATGTAACCCACAATCAAGGAAGTAGGCTTTGTTCTTGAGAAGATAGAAGATGCAAAACATTGGGATGGTTTTTAAGTTGTATAAAGGTTTCTTAATGAATTAAAAGGCTCAAAACTTTCATTTAAACTTGTATACACTCTTCATGAATAAAGACATTATTCATGGTTTGTACATAGCAAAGAATAGGCTACATTCATGACAGTCATGAATTCTATTGAGGTTTTGAATGGATGACTTAGAAAATGTACTTAGAGAAGGTTTTAATGTAAATATATCATGAAATGAAGAGGATAGATAAAAACATGAGGTCTTAAATTGACATATTGACCTAGAAAAAGTACACCTATAGTTAGCCATGAAGCAATGTAACCTACAACCAAGTAGGTGATTTGACTTGATGGAAACCTAGTCAAGATGAGAAGAATGAGCTTTTGAGTGCAAGATTGATGTGAGAAATTTCAAGAATGACCCTAAGGTTTTTTTTACAAGTGGTACTATAAGAGTTCCTACATAGTTTTTGTTCGTACAAGACACTTTTGAAGGATTTAATGAGGTTTAAATGATATTTGTTGAGGTTATTGTAGGCCAAGGCAAGGTTAGGTTTTCAAATTTTATAATGGAATAAGGATAGATAAATGGAAGGCTTTCAAAGCACAAGCTAGAGTCATATTCCTCTTATATATGAAATTACTACCAACCATGAGACCTTATAATCAAATCCTCAATGCAAGCTATAGTCAAGTGCTTAATTGAAGGGGTGGAAAATAAATAATTGGTTTTGTAAAGATATTAACACCATCAAAAGGGATAAATAGAGATTCCTAATAGTTAGATCAACATCATCAATAAGGAAATTCTACAATCATACTTAGGAAATGAAGGTTTTCATGAAATCCAATCATTTAGTCAGGTTAATCCTAAAAGATTACTTACAGTGGTAATAGGGCCTATTAGAGTATGAGGTTTAGGACAACAAGATCTAAACAGTGGAAGTACTTTATCAAAAAAAATTGAGGTTGTGGCTAGTCCAATGTTGGAAATCAAAAGAGATAGATGATTTTTTCATAAATAATGAGGGATATGAATAAAAGGCATACAAAATCTAAATTAGGGTTAAATATTATAAAACTAACCTATTTTAAATCTTAGAAAAAACCTATAGGCCTCTTTTGAGAAACTAGTACCTCAACCTATTTGTTTGAGGTCACCATTGGAACATGGTTCATTATGGAGTGCCTCAAAAGCTTCTAAAACTAATTAAAAGACTATAAATAATGGTATAATGTTTTTAAATTATAATAATACCTATAAAGAGTTTTAAAACTCCAAATTTTATGAAAACCATGCTTACACAATGTTTTGTAGGCAAATAAGCACTTAGGCCAAAAATGCATATTTTGACTTTTCAAAAAAAAGACTTTTAGAGTGTTTTGATAAAATGGTAAAGGTATAATAATGATTTTTTTAGGATTTTTGAATCTTGGAATGAACTATTTTCATTTTAGATAAGTTTTTTAGTTTTTATAGTTCTAGGCACCCTTCCAAGCAACCTATTTAGATGCTCATTTTGTTCACCATGTGTGGAGTTTGTAAAAATACTATTAGTATATTTTGAGGACCCATATTTATCTATAATTAATAAAAAATTTATATGATTTGAGGGTTTTTTATTTATGAAAAATCACTAAGAGTGTAGGTAGCCCAGAATGAAGTCAATTCCCCATAAATAAATTTCATTTACATGGTAAATTTTCATATATTTTGAATGGGAGCCTAATATTTTCATAAATGTCAGAGGATTAAATGTGATACACATAAATTTAATCATTTTTGGATTTGGATGTATGTACTTCATGAATCATCATTTTGAACATTTAGCTTTAAAACCCTCCTTAACCCCTAAAAAACTAGTTTGGGGAAAAATGGATTTTATTACAATAAAATCACCATGGATCTGACTTAAATATTTTCAAATGTCAATTAAACTTAGAGATTATTACATAAATGTAAATTTTATGCATGGATATATATGGATGAGGGCAGAAATCATGTTTATTGTGGAAAAAAGCATGGAAAACCAAGTACAGGGAAGTTCAAAGGAATATAATCAACGGAGATCAAATACTAGTAATTTTTATTCTCCCTAAACTATTTATTTGGTCATAAATAATCCAATAATTTTCTCTACCAGCTCAAGTAAAATGGCTAGTCTATTATAAATTTGAGCAAAATGGCCTACTCAACTCTGTTGACTAAATGACGAAGGTTTTTGCATCAAAATCACCTATTTGATGATGAATAAAGTTTTTTCAGGTATATTTCTTGGTTTTTTTTGGTTTAATGTCTTATTATTGTATGTTTTATGGTGTCCAAGTACACAAGTTGACTAATAGGCCTATTTGGCTTAATTGGCCTAATTGTTCAAAAATCCAAGTTGAAGTTTAGTGTTAGATAACTATTTAAGGAGTTAAATATGAGTTTCCATTCCATATTTATGATTTTATCATGAATATTCATGCATGTTTCATTATTTAAGGTTCATTTTCATTTAAGGGAAAGCTAATTGAGGTTGACTAGTCTTGAGCTCCAGTTGACTATTTGTCAAGTGCCACATCCACTCTTAATTTCCATGCAAAGGAGAATGTTCTGTAGTTCTAAATTAGCTTCCAAAGAAATGAAGTGGAATTTATCTTTGAATATGTCATGTATATTTCCATTAAAAGGAGTTTGACTTGTCAAACTTGGACCCCACCACCATATTCCTATGCTAGAGTTTGAAAAGCATGCAAATTTTGTAGAGTTAAAAGCTTTTTATGAATTGTTTAATATTTGTAAAAGGAGTTATCTTGAGTTGAGTCAACCAAGACCACCCCTTATCCCTTTTCAATTCTATTCAGGACTTGGATTAGGTTTAGAGACATATATATTGACTTAATCAAGCTATTTTGTCATTATTCCTGGAGTTGAAGAGGAAATTGTAATCTAGACCATACATCAATAAAGAAGATTTTGTTTTGCATATGAGTTTTGATAGAGATTAGAGTGTATTTTATTATGTATAATCATATATATTATATCTCCTTTTGGTAGGTCCCTTCCTCATCTATTGCTTTATATCCCATCTTTTGTAGGTCATTTGAAGAGGTAAAAGAAATTTTGTAATCCAAAATCATTTCAACCCTTCATCTAAAATATTTATACTTAAGGTAAAAATAGGAATGTTATTAGTTTATATGCATTAATTAATTTAAATAGCTTCTATAGGATATAAATAATTCAAGTGCATTACCCTATTAAATAGGATTTCCCTTCAGTTTTCCCCTTTCCCTTTTCACCCAAAAGTAATAGTAATCAGATTTAATAGATAAATCTTAAGGGAACCAACCCTCTATAGAGGTTATTCTCTACATAGATTCACCAACACTTTGATAATTTCTAATTGTATCAATTGGAGAGATGGTGTGTTTTACACATCTTTAAATAAGGTGCACTCTAAAGCAATAATAGTTTCTGACACACTTGGTGGGATAACTTATTCATATTTTTGAATGATTATATATGTATCTAAGTTTATTATTCATTTCCAAATTTTCATTTTCATATTTTTATACTTTTCATGCCACCAAGAGTTGTCACAAGATCATCTACAAGAGGACAAGATCATCTACAAAAGGAAAAGAAATAGATTTCTCTAAGCTATATCTCTGATCAACAAAGAAGAAGAAAGCCTCTTAGTCAAATCCAAATAACACACTTTCTATTAACCCTAATATTAAAAAAATTTCTCTTGTTCAAGCCAATATTGTTTTAAATCCTATACATTAGATGGCTATTCCCAGAAGATAAGCTTTTGTTACATTCAATGGTGGTAGTCCTCTAAATCTCAATTAATGGGATAATATTACACTTTCTAATCTGAAGGCTCTTCCTTATTTCATAATATAAAATACAAAAAATCATATATAACATATTTTAGATATTTCTAATCTTTGTTTAGTACATCATGTGACATAGGAAAATGTAGAAATGAGGTTGTTGGCAACTTATTTCAAAGGAAAGGCACTTATTTCAAAGGAAAGGCACTTTAGTGGTATAAAGGTTTAACTCCTACATCAATCAACAACTTGGATGAATTTGGAGAACTTATGTGCAAACATTTGGAAGACAAAAGTGATCATATTTAAATTGTGGAACAACTTAAAAAAATTAATAGATTTAATCATGAATTCATGGTGGATTTCATCTATAGAATCTAGAAGACTTAGGATAAAATTCCTATAGTGATCAAGCCTACACCCAACTATGCTTTTCTATATTATCTAAAGGCTCTTAATTTATATGTGGCTCTCATGATCCAATCAATGGGAGGTATTACTCTACCTAAATATTTTTAAGTATCAATCAGGGATAAAAATTGCCTTATATAAGTAGGCAAGTTATCTCAAAGGCCACCAATGCCTCTTTTTCTAGAGATCCATCCTCCTGCTCCAATTCTAGAGTCATCAAATTTTCATCAAATATAAGGTGATCAAAATGATATATTGGGGAAGATATAGAGTCTTCTTAAGGAAAAAACTATCAATTTGGTTATAATAGAGAGGCAACAAGCTCCAACATACAGGCCATATTAGAATTCTAATCATAATTATCAGCTTAATAAGCCATCCTACCAATCTAATTAGCAAGGTCAAGGGTAGAATTCTCAAACAATGTATTATAATCCTAATGCTCCAAGAAATTCAAAATATATTATTCCAACTCAAAGCAATTATGCTCAAGAAGGAGAATGGAACAATCAATGGGATCAATAAAACAATATGGCAATGGCTCCAACAGGTGAGAGTTCTCATCAATATTTTATGCAATAAATTTTAGATCTTCCTTTATTTAAAAACTAGCCACCTTCTCAAAATAAGGAAGCTTCTCTTTATCATGGAGACATTCCTTTGTGAACTAAAGTAGAAGTTCCAAATCAACAAGGAGAAGGTAGTGGTAAGACACCTTGTAAAGTCCCATTACCTTGTGATTATTACAATAAAAAAGATCCAAAAATATTTGGCACATCACATCAGATCCAACTAGGCATTCATGGGGCCTAAGAGTGACTAAGTTGATTTATTGGCTACAATATGGATACTTGTCATTTCTTCACATAATCCAAGACTTTTTAAAATCCCACCTCGAATCACATCATTAGATCATCCTTTCCCAAGCAAACATGAGATTTAGATATCATGTGAGATGCACAAAATTTAGTTTGTGGCATGTAGTTGTTCCACTTATCATTTTTATATTTGTTCATAGGGTCTTTGACTTTTCAAAATTGGCTATGTACCATCAGATCTAGCTGGGATGAGAAAATACACTCTATCAGATCATGCTATGAAGAGTGAGGCATGATTGGATATTACCTATTCTTATCCTCAAACATATGCCACTTGGAATCCTCATAGGCTTCTTGTGTACCTTCAACTATCCATCGTTGATCATGCATCATCAGATAATCATGCTCTATGTCAATGCACACCATCAAATTTACCACCATTTGAACTCAAATAGCTATTTCATGGGGCCTAAAATTGATGCTCACATGACTGTCTTGGAGAATTTAAATCCAAATGGCTACTTTCTATGGCCTAAATTTGGCGTCTACATGCCTGTCAAAAGACATCCACAAAACCATCATACCTGCACTTCAAGAAATTTTTTTGGGACTTTGTTTGTCTATATTATTACTTTCATTGGCCTTTTGGTCTTCAAAATAATTTTCTTTGGAATTTTTTCTTTGAATTATTCCAAATTCAACACAATTATCCCACAATAATTCATTACAATAATATATGTTTGGCATTCTTACTCTGCAATAATCCTTTTGGGCATTTTGTTAGGACAATTGTCTCAAACAAAATGTTTGAGACAATTTCCTTGAAGGATTTTGACTTCACACTTTTCCTATAAGAATTGAGATTTATTAGACCTTTTATGTAGGCAAGATGCTCAAAATAATTTGAAATTTAGATTTTTACCTTTGTCAAAATAATTGTTTTAGACATTTTGTCTGAAACTATTTTTCTAAAGAAATTGGTCTTTTGCATTTTTACTAAAAGGAATTAGACCCTTGCACTTTTTGCAAAAGAATTCTCTTTTTTCTTCATCAAGATAATTGTTTCAAACATTTTATCTAAAATAATTTCCTTCTCATAATTAAACTTGGCATTTTTCCTAAAGAATTTGAACTTTACACTTTTCTAAAATAAATGTAACTCTTTCAAAATTTTTGCATGGGAAAATGCTCAAAGGAAATATGACTTATGATCCACAATAGCTTTGTTTAAAGTATCCTTAAAGATTTTTAACATACTCTTCAAAAGTTTTTTCAATGGCACTTTCCCTACAGAATTTCCCTTCAACATTTTATAATGGTCTTTTAGATCTCTTGAAAGTGCCTTTCAGACTTTTTTGAGGGTGCCCTTTGGGAAATTTGCAAGGGAAAATTTCCTAAAAGAATAATCCTTTGGGGATTTTTCAAAGGCAAAATGACCCTTCTGAAAGTGCCCTTCATAAATTTTAAAAGGGAAAAATACTGAAGGAAATGACCCTTCAAACTTTTTTACACACTTTGGCCAAAATAAATAAGTCCTTACAATTCACCTAAATTAATGGAAAAATTTCCCTTTGGGATTTTTGTGGACAAAATTATTGAAGCAAATAGTCCTTCGATATTTTTTTCATAAACACTTTTCTGAAAGACTCTAAGGACTTTGTACCAAGTAAATACCAAATTAGCATAAGGAAATACCTGATATAAAATGCTCAAGGGAAATACACTAAGGAAAGACCAAGTTAAATCATCTAACAACTTTAACATGAACTTGATGTTTTAAAGGAACACTTTGAAATAGTAATTTGTCTAATGAATTAGACATTGATACTAGATTTGGCTAAGGAATTGGGAATTTTTATTTAATAATGGCCAAATTGATTTAGTGCAATTTTGGGCACTAATAAGAGCATTTGAGTGAAAAATGCATACAGGTTGGTGAGTAATTATATGTCTATTAGGACCATGTAAAATAAGCATATAACAAAAAGGTTTATCCACATGAATTTGATGTGGGTGATGTGATACTAAAATAAAATAAAAAGAATACCAATGTCGAAAAATATAACAAAGGAAAGTTCAAACCAAATTAGTTGGGACCATTCATAGTTATAGAAAAGTTAGGAAAAGGAGCATACCACCTATTGATGTGGGTTTTATGTACACCACAACCATAAATAGGTAATATCTAACATTTTATGATCTCAATGAAGGTAAAATCCATTCTAGGGAAAGAGTTTTAGGTATGTGGTTTTGACGACCTATTGATGGAATAGCTGGTAGGGTATATAGGTTGTTAATAAGGATTTTGTATGGAGGTGTGGATCTCTAATAGAGTGAATTTAGACATTATTTATATAGGTGAATGGCCTCCATTATAGAGTGTGTATATCAATAACAAAAAAAAATGTGGGTAAGGTAGGGCATAAAATAAATCTCTATGGGTCTTAGGAATTACTTCCTTGGTTGGTTTCTAGATAGACCTATGTTTCCTTAAAACCAATGCCAGTTGTTAGAAAAAATTACACATACAAATAGGCATGGCTCAGAAGTCTAGGGGAATAGAGATGTAGAAAGTCCACTAGCCTTAGTAAAAGGTTGTTCTTATTAGGGATGTTATTACACACCCTTCAATCAATAAATTATGGCTTGGGCTAATGGATTATCTAAGGTAGCTATAACACACACTTAGAATATTGCACCAAGAAAACATAAATACACATCTAGAAATATGATTCAAATTAACTTGACTATTTTAATCAATATATTTACTAATTTTTAATAGTCATTGCACATATAAGATTATCATATTAATAAAAAAAGCAATAATCTATTTTTTTAATTAACAAACTAAAGATTATTGAAACAAAACAACCGTAGAAATACCAACTAATAACATTAAATGGGAAATAAAATACATAAACACATTTGTTTTTGATAAAAACTTCTCATTTCTATTGTATTCAAAATTATTTGACTCTAAAAAATAAATTTGGGTGATACGATTATATTTATAGATCCTGGGGAAGGGGCCACCTCATCCTCCAAGTATATGCATGATTTTTATATGTGGTAGTTAGAACGTGTAGTTCTAACTTTGATCTAAAACCATTTAAGAAAAAACTAAATAGCTATAAATAGATAAATTTAATTTAAAAACATGTACATGAGAAAATACAAACTCAATTTTAAAATGATTACAATGAGAATATAAATACAAGTGTCATTATAGGAGATGTACATATATATGTCTAAGGCTATGTCATCTAGAGTGTTGCATGGGATTTAATAAGAGTAGAACTGAATATGTAGATTCATTACCAGAAGCTTGCTTCTTATTTTACTAATAGACATTATGATTTTTTACATGTTGTTGATGAATAATATCTATGTTAAAAAATTAAGGTCTGTGAAGTCTCTTGGTTTGCCCAAGGAGTCTCGCATGTTCATCCTTAGTAAGCTAGAACTTACTTATGAAAATATCCACTTCAGTCACCTTACTCCTCACTTTGCTTAATGTTGACTCTATCTTTTCCACTATGAACCCTTGTATTATTTACTTGAAGTTCTCAATGACCTCTTGGATAATTTTATCAAAATTGATTTTACTAACCAATTTGCTTGTAGAATTTATTGCTTTAGATAACTCTAACTCACTCAAAATTTAGAGATGTTGGTCCTCATGCACTTGATATTTTAGAATTAAGGTTGAAATTGCCTTCAGCCACTCCTTGACCTACTCATGTCAAATGATAAATATTTTTAACTCATTAGATGCCACAAATGTAGTCATTAAATCAAGATGGCTATACAATGAATTATCTGTGTAGGTAACTAGAATGTTAAGCCTAGTAATATTTTAAGCCAAAAGCCATAGATCTAGTTTTATTGGTTCACATGAGGTGTCATATCATCCTTCATGAATTATATGGCCTCTAAATAATTATATCACTTTAAAGTGGCCTCCCAAACCTAAATTTTTATACTTGTAGGAATATGTACAGTGCTAGGTTGTTCCTTGAGATGCTCAATATTTGATCATAATTCTTGAATTTCCTCCTCTATATCCTATCAAGTTAAATTCATACATTTATGGATGGACACCACCACATCCTTGTGTGCTTGACCCAGGTTTGAAATATTCTTTTCATATATAGAATCCCCTAGCTTCTTATTTTACATCTTAATGAGGGAGAATACCAGCTATCATTCTTCAAGGATGATGCTTGCACCCTAGTCATCCTCAAATTTTATCTTCTTAACTCTTTGGATTGAACTAGTTGGTGGGTCAAATAAAGTGGACATGGTGGGGAGATAGATGACTTTATAATCTAGTATTTGACTCCTCAAGTCTATGGTTAAAGTTAAAATGTTGAGGGGTGTCTCAGCAGTTGTAACAATAATTTCTTGGTCAACCTCCTCTTCTTCTCTCCTCTATTTATTACTAGATTTGGTTAAGATGTAATGTAAGGAATGCCATATTATTTTTGACCAATCCACTCCTCCAACTTGATGAAGTGGGTGGACTACAACTATATGAGGTTTTTCCTTCTTTCCCCTACTTGTGCTAGTTATTGTAGTTTCTTCTGTAGAAGTGGAAGTGGGAAGTGGAAGGTAGAGTTGTGTAGACTCAACATGGAGTTGGGAGTGGCCATAGTAGTTTTCACTTTCCTAGTTTCTTTCTTCTTTTTATGGATTCTCATAGTAGTAGTACTAATAGGCATAGAGGGAATAGCCATGGGAAATGGTGTGGTAATGAAGGAGGGATCAATGGTGGTTAGGGTAATGGAAGGAATAGATGTAGTGGAGGGAATGGGAAATTACACAAAAGAGATATATATTGAATCAATAATGGAAATTAAAGACAAATAAAAAGTAGAAAAGTCCTGAGTACCTTAAAGTTGAAGTGTATTGGGGTCCACCTTAAGACTCATAGCCTTGGCCTCCTCCAACTTAGCCTCTTCATCTAAATAATCTATTATGTCTTTGATGATAAATTAATATTCTCTTGAAGGCTATGATCTTAGAGGTGGAATAATAAAGCCTTGATATGTACGTACTATGGGGATAACTATGGGAGTTTTGATCTTTGCTTCTTATGTAGTAGCTACCCCAATAGATGAAATAGTAAATACAAATGGGGTAGCCATAGGAAATTGGTTAGTGATAATAACAAACCTCTCCTACATCTTGTTTAACTTCTCATTAGAGTCCAAATTGATAGGATCTCCTATTTCTTCTCTTCTTTGTGTACTAGTCTTAGAAAGCCTAGTTTTTCTTGCTTGATTTCAATTTTAACTTTAATAGAAATCCCTAAGAGGAATAATATTACTATTTATTAGATTATCCCCTCAAAAAATTTGAATACTACCATCCCTTAAAGAGAGCTCTATGATTGTCTACTTCCCTAGTAGAGATAGTAGGTTCAGTTTGGATCATCCTTAAATGATCTTCGTGTAGCCCACTGATTTGTGATCATTATATAACTTATTAATCTATCTTATCATTCATGAAAATAAAGGAATACCAATAGGGTTGATGTAAATAAGGAATGTTTAAACCATGAATATGATGTTAGATTCACCTATGGGGATCCCAGTCTCTATGTTTCATTATATGGAAACCATATCGATTCTGAGTTCCTCCAACATATCAAAGATGTTTCCTCATAGTGTATGTCAATATACCAATCTAAATTAGGCTCCCAAAGAATAATAATTTTTTGGTCTAACCAAATCCTCATTAATTTTGTTCCACAACTACAAAGTAGTCTCCTACTCATCCAAATTATCTAGTACATACCTTGGAAGGCGTAAAGGCTCAATCTTATTTCCCTAGACCATGATGATTGTAAAATTTAGATATAGGAAAAAATATCCTTTTCCACTCAAATTATTTATAATTTTGTCTCCAATATGAGTCATAGGCAAGCCATAAATGGCTTACCACACATATGGGTAAATTTCTTTGCATATTATGACTATATGCTTATCATAAGCACATATATGCATAAACTATAAGTGGTCATAGATTCTATTTTTTATGCAATCTATGGCTAGAGCCAATAAATTTCCCAAGTCCTTATAACACATCCCCATAATTACATTGACAAAATATGACATCATAAAAAAGTCTCCTATGGGGGTGGGACATCTATCTATATGTAGAATTTTCTCTCTCAATCTCAAACTAATTACCTCTCCCAAAGCATAAGCAACATCATGTGATAGAATCATATGAAATAATAGAACCCAATCTAAGTTTACAAAGTGGATGATATGAATCCCATATAATTTATTGAGTAAATCCATAAATATATATATTCCCATTCTCAATTTTTCAATTAGAATCACTCCCTTTGGATTCATTCATTGCCAGGTGATGGACTGGCTTGGGAGCAACCATGAGGAGAACACCTTTGGGATTAATTTTTTGGCTTTGAATTATACCTAGGTGTACTTATAATAATAGGTGTTTGGTATGTTGAGAGAGATAGACCTCTAAAAGTCACTTCTAGATATGCACACAACCATTGTATCTCCATGAGAATGTAATAATTATTTATCTTGTGATATTTTTCCTGAGAAGAATAAATCCCTAAGCAAGTCTATACATGGCATAACCTCTAGTTTTTCTAAGGTGAAGTGAAATATTTGGTGCTTATAGGATATAATTTCTTGAATTAATATAATTTCTATCATTACTATCTTATCATCTAGTGAAAACATATCAACTAAATCAATATCATAATAGAGTTGTGAGTAATTGTGATACTTATCTTGGAATACCTTTGTGTCAAAGATTGTATCCTTAAATTCTATGCATACTTGATTGAGAACTTAGATGGAGGATTTTTACCTCAAAATTTCATATATGAGGAAGGCATAACTACATGTTTGTGCTTGTATCTTATTCAACATGCTACATGCTGTGTATACCTTTGTATTAATGTAATCAACTTAGCTCTAGATTGATTTTTGTTCACTGTATACTCTTTGAAGTAAAAACTAGGGATCTAGATCACTGTTTAATAATGTGGATGATTTTATTGCAAGATAACTTGGATGTAAATGATGTATTAAATAGATACATATAGTCTATATAGGCTCCTACATTGAATACCAGTTTGTGCGATATTAAATATGCAATGTTCACTTTTCAAATTTGTTAGCTTGGGTTGGTAGGGGCCTTTAGTATTTATCAAATAATAAATATTTTAAGTTTATTTAGATAGGTATTTCATAATTTCAATAATTTTTTTCATAATAAATCACTTAGGAGCATAGTGTCAAAAAGTAATTATGGGTCTGTGTTTATGGATAATTCCCTCAGGGTAATTATTTTGAATAAAATGTCTACAATAATTTATTATGAAAGAATTTTGTCATTGGGTAGGAGTCCTAAAAGCATTATTTTGAAAGGCTAATTCATGGATTAAGGGTATTTTCAAACTCCCTAAAGGGTAATTTTGGTTCTAAGGGTCCACTTTGTAGGGAATTTTGTCCATGACAAAAGTACTAAAGGATGTATTTCATGAATGTCAAAGGGCACTTCTAAAATTCTTGAAGGGTAGTTTTAGAGGGTTGAATGATACCTTTGGTATCTAGAGGGCACTTTTATATGGCTAAGGGTCACTCCAAAATTTCCCAAAGTG
Organism: Torreya grandis; assembly: GCA_037957365.1. Classification (NCBI taxonomy): domain Eukaryota; kingdom Viridiplantae; phylum Streptophyta; class Pinopsida; order Cupressales; family Taxaceae; genus Torreya; species Torreya grandis. Next base: position 1,878,057 of record JARHVA010001579.1, read on the forward strand.
TAGTTGGTCACTTTTAAAAGGCCAAAAGTTGATTTTCAAACTATCTAAAGGGTTAGTTTAAGATGTCTTAAGGGCATGTGCCCTTTAGAGGAATTGTTTTAGGGATTTTGAATCAAAACAAAATGTTCAAAATAATAAGTATAAAGGAAATTGTTTAGGGCAAAGGATCCTTTAAAAATGTCCTAAAGGAAAGGGTGAAGGACAATTGCAAAAAATACTGAAAGAATTTTGATGGGCAAAAAGGCCACAAAAAATCTCTCAAATGTCCATTTCCACAAATCTTGGAGGGTAGGTTGGGATATAAATGTCACTTAAAAAATGTATGAAGGATAATTATAGAATGTTGAAGGGTAGGCCACAAAAAATTGAATGGTATGTTCCCTAAAATAAATGGTCAAGAAGTGGTAAATGGTTCAGTTTGAAAAGGTCAAAGGGCTAGTTAGAAGGGTTTAGAAGGGTATTTGGAAGGAAAAAAAAGGGTTTACTTCAGGGGAAAATTTTACTCGAAGGGTCTACTTTGTGAAGGCTAAAAGGTAGGTCTAAACTTCCTAAAGGGGTAATCTTGTATGGATAAGAGTCACTCTAAAAGTTCCAAAGGATAAATTGGATAGGGTTAAAGGGATAATACTTTGTGAAATTTATTTTTGGGAAAGTACATGTGGTCTAAAATTCCTTACAGCAAAGTGTCCATAGACCAAATTCTTTCAAGAGAATTGTTTAAAAATAAAATTCCACAACAATTTACCTAGAAAAAAAAAGGCTATCTAAATAACAAGCTCAAAAGAAAATAGAACCAAATATTTATTGAAACATAACATAAAAAAATATAACTTTATGAAAAAGACCAAAAAAATTATCCTAAAGACTATGAACCCAAAGAGTTTACCTTCAATACACAAGTTAGTCTTATAAACATAATGCCAATATCATCTGCCAAAAAAGTGAAATTTCCCATAGAATTCATAAAATTTGCATATAAATATGAACAAGATTCCACATTAAGATCATATTTTCAAAACAAGTAGGTCGCCATTTCTTTATGGAAAAGGGGGTGTTGGGAACAATAAATGGTGACTTATAGGGGGTATACTCTTGAGTATTTTAGAACCAATAACTTTGGTTTACAATCATACGTCAGTCATGAAGTGTGACATAGAAGAATACTTAAATCAAAAACATGAAATAGAATCCTAACTAGATTCACACAACATACTTTCCTTCTAATTTTCCTAGATCTGTGTGTGTCAAAGTGTGTAATTATTTTAACCCCTCCTATGATGGGTTTTTCAAAACCTTTTATGGGGCTATAGTTTTCATTCTAGTATCCATTATATCAAAAAACAAGGGAATCTCAGGTATTTCTCTATTTTTATCCAGGCATCCATAGCCCTGATAGGGATACCTTATTTTCATTCTCTTCTAATTTTAGTATTTTATTTTGATCATGATGCATGATACATTGATCTTATTTCATCATGTGAGCCCCTTTTAATTTCTTTATATTTTCTTTTGCTCTTTTGAACTCATTGATTCTTTTCTTTCTTTTTATTTTATTTTATTGAGTTAAAATTAATAGGAAAGAGAAAATAAGGAACCCTAGTGAGTTGGTATAATTAGAAAACAAAACATTATTAGAACATCCCTGTCAGCTAAATCTAGACATAGAATTACCATTTCTGATAGGTATTCATCATGACAAGTGCATGTGATCCAAGAAAACAAAAAAAACTTTCTAAATTTGTAAGAAGTAATTTTAAATAATCTTCCACATGCCTATTAAAAGTATTCAATTGTGACACCATTTAGAATAATACATGATTACCTACCTTCATCCTAAAGACTCAAAAATATAGAAATACACCTGCCTTGTAAACTAGTCCCTCAAGTGTCAAAAATTTAATTTTCCCCTTTTTCACAAGTTAGTTGTTTTAGATTTTATATTTATCAATAGTGAGATTAAGCATAATTTTGATCATCAAGGAAAACCAAGAATAATTAATCTAGAAAGCAATAAATTACTTTAGAAAGCATTGAAATAAAATCTAGGAAAACGTGAAATATGATCTAGGAAAACATGAAATTTAATCTAGGAAAGCATGAAATATAATCTAGTCCTATGTCTAAGCTTATCTTAATTTTTTAAATCAATAATATCTATAAATGGAACAACTATAAAGTAATGCTTCAGGAACTATACATTAACTAGATATGTGAGCTTGTTACCTTAGATGTCTTTCAAATGAAAGACATTATTTCCCATGATCTCTAAAATATGATATGGTTCAATCCATAATGGAGCAAAATTGTTATGTTGTCCTTTATTTTCGTGGGATTTATCCCATATTAGCACTATATTTAAAATTTTGAATGCTTTGACTTTTTCTCTTTTATCAAACCACCTTTTGACTACATCTCGGTGTATGTTGAATGTTTGTAGAGCTTTTGTTCTTAAATCCTCCATTTCTATTATGTTAAGAAATCTTGATTCCACTTTATCATTAGGTTTCATGTAATATTATATGAAATGATAAGTGGGCAACCTCAATGTGGTATGAAAAAAGGTCTACATCCATATACCACCAGGTAGGGTGAAGATTTTAAGTCTTACTTGTATCTCGTTTGGTCTACCTAAAGAGCACACTTTAGTAGATTATACCAATATCTAGGATCATCCCCTATTGACTTCTTGATTTCCTCAATTAGATTTTTATTCATTTACTTGACTAATACACTTCCTTGAGGGTAATGGTTGGAAGTTAATTTGATAATAATTTGATTTTCATGTGCCCACTTAGTGAACTCTATTGATATAAATGTTGGTCCATTATCACATACCAAAGAGATGGGCATGTAAAATCTAGTAGTAATGTATTCATCCAAAAAATGAATAACATATTTTTCTCTAATATTCTTTTTGATAACCGCTTCTATCCATCTAATATAGTAATTTATAGTCATAAGCACAAATTTATGGCTAGTTGAAGAATTTGGGCTGATTACACCAATGAAGTCCAAGCCCCACTATGAAAATGGCCTTATTTAAACAACTATATATATTGGCATGGATGAGTGGACATCCATTTTATCCAATTCTTGACATTTATGGAAATTCTTGATGTGTATATGAGCATCCTTAAAGATAGTTGGCCAATAGTAGCCCAACCTCAAGATTTTATGGGTTGTGGTGTTGCCAATTGGGTGACCACTGCCTATCTTTTGATGTAAATTTTATAGTATTTCCTTGGCCTCTTATAAAAATACACCTATAATATATATAACTTCATATTTAATTTTATATATAAATCCTTTCTTGATCATAAAGTGAGCAGCTCTGAGCCTCAAGGATATCCTTCTTTCACTACTAAGCTGTAGGGGGTAGTTTCCTATAAGTAAATACTAGATTATGTTTGTATACCACTCCAATTTAAAAACTTATATTATACATACCTCTTTAATGTTTATTCAAGGATCCAAATTATTCATGAGATAAATAATGCCTTGTCCTTTGACAATCTTTGCAGGCATAATCTCTATGTCAAACTTTCGGAGCTTAGCTATCTATTTGCCTCAACATTCTCCCAACTCATTCTATGATAGGGTGAGATTAACATTAGGGTTAGTTACTATGGAAATATTTCTATTTATTAAGTTATAATGTCAAAAATTATTTAATACCTTGACTAGAACAAAAATCTATTTATTAATCATCAAATATTTGAGCTCTACATCCTTCAAATTTATACTCATGAAGGTAATTAAATGTTTAGTTTCATCTTTCTTTTATGTGATAATAGTAGAAATAATATGTTTTGAGGTGAACAAGTATAGATATAATTAATTTATAAAGTATAGACTAATTAATACTAAATTCTAAGACATGGCATCTTTTATGTCTTAGAAGGACTTTTTGACCTCAACTGTCCATTCTCTTTTAGTGTCCTACTTAAGCATGGCATTTAGGGGTTTGAATTTTTTTGCAAATCTTGAGATAAAATTCTTGATGAATTTGATTTTTATAAATAATTATTTTAGATACTTCTTACTATTTAGATATTGAATCCTTAATATTTCTTTGATTCGTTTTATATCGATAGTGATCTCATCCTTAGTGATGATGTGTCCCAATAGTTTGCCTTCAGTTACCCCAAATATGATTTTATTTGTATTTAATGAAATGATGAATCTTTGAAATCACTTAAATATAGACTATAAGTGAGCTATATGATCATTTATATTCTTTGAAAATACAATGAGATTATCCATAAATAATTATACATTTCCCAATTAGTCCCTTGAATACGTGATCCATGTCATATTGAAATGTATCTCCTACATTGATTAGGACAGATAGCATCCTTTTATATGTATAATTTACCAATTTTATGGTAAATTTGGTCTTAATTATATCCCTAAGTTACATAATTACTTGGTTGTATCCTAATTTTCCATCCAAAAATGACATCATCTCAGAACCACTCACTATGTATATTACCTAATATAGAGAAGGTTAAGGATAATTATCCTTTTCAAAATCACTATTCAAATTTTTGAAGTCCATGAATAGTCTAATTTTGCCACTTTTCTTCCTTATTAGGACTAAATTAGCTGCCCAAGTTGAATGCCATATGTGGAAGATGATTTTGGCACTTAATAACTTCGCTACTTCTTTCTAGATAAGAGGTTCCAAGATGGGATTCATGAGCCTTTGGCTTTGTCTAAATGGTTTATTATCTTACTTGAGAGGAATGGTATGCGTGATGACCTAGGGGTCATGCAATTTTAAATACTCATATGTCTAGGTGATAAAATCCTTGTACTAAGATATAAAACCCCTCATTACTTGCATTTCCTCAAGAGTACAATTAAGACCAATATATACATAATGTGGATTATGTTTATCTCCCAAATTTTCTCTCTTGAAGTCTGATTCATTGACCTTGGGCTGATAGATTTATTATACCTGAGGATCTAATTTGAAATGCCTTTCTCAAGATACTAAGCCAACTAGCATTCAATTTTATCTAAGCTAGAGAATGCCTTCTCTATCTGTTTCTTCTTGATAAAGGTGATTAACATCCTTATCATCAATAATTTGGGACTTAAAATCCCTAAAATTAGTTAATAACTTGATGATTTGATATTCATCATCAAAAACCTGTAAGTTTTATACATTATCTAGAATATAGGTTCAAGGAACCAATTCAATAAAATATCTTTTTACCTTGGATTCTTGTAGTAGTTCTAGATTGGCAGAAATAGTGACTAGTGAATTAGTGACTTGATTTTGTTCTCTTAGGAGTGCTACCATGTTTAATTCTTCTAATCTATCAATTAAATCCCATTCTCTATGCTTATACCTCTTCAAATAAAATAATTTACATAGGTATTTATTTCTTATCTAGTAAACTACCAACTCCAAGTCCCCAAATATTTTTATTTATTTTACATTATTCTTAAGCACAAACTATAGTCTTAAGATTAGAGCCTCATACTTGGCTCCTTCAATCATACAAGAAAATATAATCTACAGGTGGATAATAACTTCTTACCTTGAGGATCAATTAGCTTAATCCCCACACCTGATCTTTGCTTAGACTTGGCTCCATCAAAATGCATTGTCCATAGTTGATTTGAACCTTTAGTTTCCATGTTTGACACTAACTTATGAGTGGTAAAAGTATAGATGCCCAACAAAGGATAATAATACTTACCTCTTCATTCTTAGCATTATATTTGGTGATGGGATATTTTATTCTAGGCTCTCTATCAATTTTAATCTAATTTTCAACTCCTCTCCATGGTATCCATATATGTGAGAAGCCTATGAAAATATACCCATTAAGCATTTTGAACCAATCTCTACTAAGTAATAATCCATAGCCCTCTAGGATTTAGACTATCAAGATATTGATAGTCATCTAGAATCTTTGTTTTGATGCTAATTGAATATGTACATTATTTAATTCTCTTACTACTAGTACTACCATTTTATCTAGCTAAGAAACTAACCTCTTTGAAGGGCTAGGAGTGAGACAAAGTTTTTTTCATATAGAAATAGGCGTAAAAGTTGTAGATGATCAAGGATCAACAAAATAGTTATGAATATTCTTAACAAATTCTATGATGTTTAGCATGAATGGTTGTACTTTAGGTTTACTTTTGTAGATGACATTAGTATTAGATACTTTTACATCTTTTACTTTGTCTGAATTTGTTCTAGTTTTCTCCACAGGGGTCTCTCCATTGATAGTATTCTATAGTAGCTCCTTTTGTTTAGTGATTTGGGATAACTCATGAAGCATGATATTTAATTTGATTTTCTTCATATCTTCCATGATGTTATATCCTCTAGATTTGCTTGATTCTTCCTTGTTTAACAATAGATCATTCCCCTTAAATGGGGTATATTATTATCTACTTTTAGATTAGGTAGAATTTCTATGGTGTTTGGAGGATTTGAGGTGGTATGTAGATGCTTGTTCTTCAAGTTGTACACACATCTCTACAAAATCTAGAAGGCATGAACTTCTTCTAAATTATCTTCTAGTTAAATGTCATCTTTTCTAGGAAGGGGAATTTGTGAGTTTCAAAGAACATGGTTATGATAGCAGATATAGGGTCCTAATGAGATTTTGATAGATTATTCATATGATCATTCCTAATGACTCCCCTATAAAATGTCTTAAACATTGCACATAACTCAATGCAATCAAGCTTGCCATGATGGGCCATATTGTGTATCCTACACCAACTGGGGAGAGTTGTTTTATTAATGTTGATTTTTGGAAGTCTACCAGATTGATCCATATTATTTTTAGGCCTATTAAATGGATATTTATTATTTTGGAACATAATATTTTGGTTACCCATATGATTATTGGTATTTCCTAGCTTTCATTACATATTCAAAAAATCATTACTCAATTTCTATACCATCTTTTGAATAGAATCTAATTCAAATTTATGGAATCCACACCTTGTAGAATAGCTATAAGAAGCACATTTGCATGTTGGTTCTATTGGTAAATATTGATCATCACATGATTTTTTAGATATCCAAGGTTCAATTGCATTATTTAAATCAATGGAGGTAATGTGTATAGCTGATTTTGATTATATGTCAGACCATTCTACTTTACATGTGGTACCAAGTTAAGCACTAAGATTCCATTGCTAAGGTTAGATATCCCAAGTTTCTATGGATTGAGTTTTTTATTGATGTTAGTTGCTTTTTTTAATGTTAGTAATAAAGTATTAGGAGTAGCTTCTCTTCTCAAGAAAATATTGGTAATGGGATCTAAGGCATTTTTGTACATCTCTAGTGTTAACATTGTTTATGGTTTATATCCTAGGGTCAACCAATTGTACATATTTTTCCATCTAGCATTGAAAACATGGATGGTATCATTAGGTTCCCTCTTCATGCTGGTAAAGTGTTGAGATACCAATCCAAGATTGGTGACTTATCTAGACTATGAAAGAAAATTTGTTTGATAATCCTCCTAATTAGTCGTGGATTTTTCCATTAGATTTATATACCAATCATAAGAAACATTCATTAAATTAAAATAGAATAACCTACATGTAATATATTCATCTTCTACATTCATTAATCTTAAATTATCTTTAACATATTTAATATGCTTCTCTATGGTTCTTTACCCTAAAGGAGAAAAAGATGGCAAATATTTTTTGGGGTTACAGGGTAAATCATATACATCTCTCAAGATGGCAATAGTAGATCCAAATAACCACGGATATTACTGAGCCATTGGTTGATTAACATGAAAAATGTTCCTTATGGGTGAAGTGTACTTTAGTAGAAGTGGATTGTTTTGAATTGTAGCTATTGGCACAACTGTATGTCTCTTATGGCATGCTAAAGGTGATACTAATAAACCAACATAGGAATTGGAACTAGTCACTTGCCTAGGTGATTTCAGTGTAACTCTATAGAAGTACTGACCTCTATTATTGGGAGAAAATTTATGCCCTCCTTCTAGGACCAATTAAACTATTGATTTAGGTTTTTTGCACACTAGAGTTGTAACAAGGTAGCCTCTAACCTTTTAGGATCTAAATAAAGGTAAACTTAACTATGGGTCAAAAGTTATAGGTATGTGGTTTTGACAACTTGTTGATGGAATAGATGGTAGGGTATGTAGGTTATTAACAAATTTTTTGAATGGAGGTGTGGATCTCTAATAGAGTGAATTCTTATGTGACTTGGATGGGTGATTGGCCTCTAATCTAAAATGGGTAGATCTCAATAACAAAACAAAAAATGAGGGTAAGTTAGGGTAAAAAATCTCCATGGGTCTTAGGAATTACTTCTTTGGTTGGTTTTTGGATAGACCTATGTTTCCTTAAAACCAACACCAGTTGTTAGAAGCATTACATACATGCAAATAGGCACATCTTGGAAGTCTATGGGAACAAAGATGTAGGAATTCCACTAGACTTAGACAAATGTTACTCCTATCAGGGATGTTATTTCACACCCTTCAATTAGGAGATTATGGTTTAGGATAATATATTATCAAAGGAAACTATAACACACACTTATAAGACTACACCAAGAAAACACCAATACACATCCATAAAGATGATTCAAATTGACCTGACTATATCAATCAATATATTTACCAATATTCAATAGCTATTTCACATATAATATTAGCATATTAATCAAAATAATAAAGAATCTATTTGTAGCATTAACACACTAAATATTATTGAAATAAAATAACATTAGGAATAATAACTAATAACATGAAATAGGAAATAAAATACATAAACACATTTGTTGTTGATCAAAATTGCTCATTGCTCTTGTATTAAATATTCTCTAACTCTAAAAAATAAATTTGGGTGATACACTTATATTTATAGATCTTGGGGATGGGGTCACCTCATCTTCCAAGTCTATGCATGATTGTTACATGTGTCAGTTAGAACATGTATTTCTAAATTTGGTCTAAAACTATTTAAGAAAAAGCTAAAAAGTTATAAATAGACAAATTAACTTTACAAACATGCAAAATTTTCATGAGAAAATACAAAATCAATTTTAAAATGATTACAAGGAGAATATAAATACAAGTGTCACTATAGGAGTTATACATGCATATGTCTAAGGATGTATTGTTCGAAGTATTGTATGGGCTTTAATAGGAATAGAATTCAGAGTAGAAACTAAAGATGTAGCTCCACTACCAGAATCTTAATTATTCTTCACCTTATTCTCCTCATAGAATTTGTATACTACCACTTATTGTATATGAATAATATCTAAGTTAAACAATGAAGGTTGGTGAAGTCTTTTGGTTTTCCCAAGGAGTCTTACATGTTCATCCTTAATAAGTTGGGACTTACTTTAGAAAATCTCCACTTTAGTCACCTTCCTCCTCACTTTGATTATCACTAACTCTATCTTTTACACTTCCAAACATTTTATGATTTACTTGAATTTCTTAGTGGCCTCTTAGATAATTTTATCAAAATTAATTTTACTAACCAATTTGCCTATAGAATCCCTTGGTTTAGATAACTTTAGCTCACTCAAAATTTGAAGAAATTGGGCCTCATGTGATTAATATTTTGGAATTAAGGCTAAAATTTACTTCACCCACTCCATGACCTCCTAATGTTAGATGATACCCAGATTTAAGTCATTATATTCCTTGAATATAGTCATTAGATCAATGTGGCTATACAAGGAACTACCTATGTAGGCAACTAGAATTTTAAGCTTGGTACTATCTTGAGCCAAATAGCTATAGAGCTAGTTTTCTTGGTTTGTGTGAGGTGTCATCTCAACCTTCATAAATTCATGGCCTTTAAATAATTGTAGCATGTTGAAGTGGCCTCCTATACCTCAGCTTCTATACTTATAGGAATATGCATAGTGTTAGATTTTTCCTTTAGCTACTCAATCTATGCCCATAATTCTTGAACATCCTCCTCTAGATCCTCTTGAGTTAACTTTGTGACTTCATGGATTTCCACCACCACATATTTATGTGATTTATCTAGGTCCAAAATATTCTATTCATATATAGACTCCCATAGCTACCTGTTCTTCCTCTTAGTGAGAGAGAATACTAGCTATCATTCTTCAAGGATGATGCTTACACCCTGGTCATCCTAAAATTTTCTCTTCTTAAATCTTTGGATTTAAATATTTGGGGGATTAAATAAAGTGGACATAGAGGGGAGATTGGTGATCTTATAAATTAGCATTTGACTCCTCAAGTCTATGGCCCAAGGTAGAATGTTGAGGGGTGTCTCAATAGTTATAACAATTATTTCTTGTTCAACCTCCTCTTATTCTCTCCTCTATTTATTACTAGTTTTGGTCAAGATGTTAGGTGAGGAAGGCCATATTATTTTTGACCAATCCACTCTTCCAACTTGTGGAAGTGGGTGGAATAAAAATATGTGAGGTTTTTCCTTCTTTCCCCTACTTGTGATAGTTATTTTAGTTTATATTGTAGAAGTGGAAGTGGGGAGTGGAAGGGAGAGATATGCAAATTAGACATGAAGTTGGGGGTGTCCATAATAGTCTTCACTTTCTTGGTTGATTTCTTCTTCTTCTTTTTGATTCTCATAGTATCAATACTAGTAAGGATAGAGGGAATAGCTATGGGAAATCATGTGGTAGTGAAGGAAGGATCAATGGTGGTTGTGATAATGGAAGGAATAGATGTAGTGGATAGAATGGGGACTTCCATAGAAGAGACAATTATTTAATCAAAAATGGAAATTGAAGCCAAAGAAAAGGTAAAAAATATTTTATTAGTTTGAAGTTGAAGATCAATGGGGTCCACCAAAAGACTCATAGCCTTAGCCTCCTCCAACTCATCCTATTAATTTGAATCATTTAATATGTCTTTGATGATAACTTCATATTCTCTTGAAGGATATGATCTTAGAGGTGGAATATGAAATCCTTGAGATGTATAAATTATGGTGTTGCTTGTGGGAGTCCTAGGATTTTTAGAATAGACCAATGGGGTCTTTCCTTGACTAGGAGAGCCCTTGGAGGTGGTTGTTACTTATTGTGTAGTAGTTACCCCAAAAGATGAAATATTAAATAGATAAGGGGTATCTATAGGAACATGGCTAGTGTTAATAACAGACCTCTCTTACATCTTGTTTGACTCCTCATCAAAGTACAAACTGAGAGGATCTCCCATTTCTCATCCTCTTTGTGTACTAGGCTTAAGAATCCTAGGTTCTTTCTTGACTAATTTCAATTTTAAATTTAATGGAATTTATTAAGATGAAGAAGCTTATTATTCCATATATTATCCCCTCAAATTTTTTGAATGTTTCCATCCCTTGAAGAGAGCTCTATGGCTATCTAGATCCCTAGTGGAGATACTAGGTTCAGTTTGGATCATCCTTAAATGATCTTCATATAGACCAGTGATTTATGCTCATTCTAGAACTTCTTCATTTATATTGGCATTCATGAAAATAATTTCATAATAATAGGGTTGATGGTAAAAATTAATGTTTTAAACCACACATATGATGCTAGATTCACCCATGTGGATCCTAGTCTCTATGTGCCATTGTAGGGAAACCATATTGATTTTGCTTTCCTCCAACATCTCCAAGATGTTTCCTCATAGTGTATATTAGTCTACCAATTGAAATTAGGCTCCCAAAGAATAAGCATTTTTTTGTTTGACCAAATCCTTCTTGATGTTGTTCCACAATTGGAAATAAAGCTCCTGCTTAACCAACTTATCTGGTAACTACCTTGGAAGGCATAAAGTCTCAACCTTATTTCCCCAAACTAAAATGATTGCAAAGTCTAGATATTGGAAAAAATATCATTTTCCACTCAAATTATCTATAATGTTCTATCCAAGATGAGGCATAAGGGATCCATGAATAGCTTTCCACACTTGTTGGTAAATGTCTTCACATATTTTGACCATATGCTTGTGATAACCATATATATACATAAAATGGAAGTGGTTACATATTTTATTTTTTATGCAATCTATGACCAGAGCCCATAGATTACCCAACTCCTTATAACATGTCCCCATAGTTACGTCAACCAAATAAAACATCATAAAAAATTATCCCATGGGATTGTGATGTTTATCTTTGTGTAGAATCTGATCTCTCAATCTCAAAATAGTTACCTCCCCCAAGGCATAAGCAACATCATGTGATAACATCATATGTAGTAATGGCATCCAATCTAAGTTTATAAAATGGATGCTAGGAATCTCATATAATATGTTGATTAAATCAATACCTATATAGATTCCCATTCTAAATTTTTAAATCAGAATCCCTCCCATCCCTTTGGCTTTGTTCCTTATTAGGTGGAGGACTAGCTTGGGAGAAACCATGAGGAGAGCACCTTTGGGATTACAATTTTGTCTTTGAATTATACCCAAGTGTGTTTATCATAAAATGCATTTGGTATGTTGAGAGAGAGATAAATTTGAAAGTCACTTCTAGATATGCACATGACCACTGTATCTCCATGAGAATGCAAAAAGCACAAATCTTGTTATATTTTTCTTGAGAATAATAAATCCTTGAGAAAGACTATACATGGCATAACCTCTAGTTTTGCTATAGCAAAATGCAATATTTGGCACTTGTAGGCTAAAAGTTCCCAAATGAATAGCCTTTTTGTCAATATTATCTCATCATCTAGTGAAAATATATCAACTAAATCAATATCATCTTAGAGTTATGAGTAATTATGATACTTATCTTGGAATACTTCTACGTCAAAGATCATATTCTTGAATTCTATGGAATCCTTGATTGAGAACCTAGATGGAGGATTTTTCCCTTGAAATTTATTGGATGAGGAAGACATATCTATGTGGTTGTGTTTATATTTTACTCAATGTGTTGTGTGCTATGCATACCTATGTATTGATGTAATCGACTTAGCTCTAGCTTGATTATTATTTACTATATACTTTTTGAAGTAGAAACTAGGGCTCTTGGTCATTGTTTAAAAATGAGGATGCTTTGATTGAAAGATAGCTTAGATGTAAATGACATATTCAATGGATTAATATCATTTATATAGGATCATGTATTAAATACCAGTTCATGTGATATTAGATATGTAACATTCACTTTTCAAATTTGTTAGCTTGGGTTCATAGGGACCTTTATCATTTATCAAATAGGAATTATTTTATCTTTTTTTGGATAGGTATGGAATAATTTAAATAGTATTTTTATTAATAAATCACTTAAGAGCATAGTGTTGAAAACCAATTTTGGATCTATGTTTTTGGATAATTCCCTCAAGGAAATTCTTTTGGATAAAATGTCCACGACAATTTGTTCTAAAATAATATTTCTGTTAAGTAGGAGTCCTAAAAGCATTATTCTAAAGGGTTAATTCATGGCTAAAGGGTATTTTAAAACTTCTCAAATGGTAATTTTGGTTTGATTCTTCCACTTTTTAGGTCATTTTATCCATGACAAAATTCCCAAAGGATTTACTTTGTAAATGTCGAAAGGCTCTTCTAAAATTCCTAAAGGGTAGTTTTGGAGGGCTGAAGGGCACCTTTGATCTTTGATGCACACTTTCATATAGATAAGGGTCACTCTAAAAGTTATTTAAGGGTAGGTAGTAACTTTGAAAATTCCAAAAGGTGATTTTCAAAATATATGAAGGGTTGGTTTGAGAAGTTTGAAGGGAATGTTCCCTTTAGAAGAATAATTTTGGGGATTTTGCATTGGAAAAAAATGTTTGAAACAATAATTTCAAAGGAAATGGTTTAGGGAAAAGGATCCTTTCAAAAGGTCCTAAAGGAAAGGATGAAGGCCAATCACAAAAAAAAATTAATAAATTTTGATGGGCAAAAAGGCTACAATAATTCCCCTAAAGGGCCACATCCACAAAGCTTAGAGGGTAGGTTGGGATAAAAAGGGCACTTCAAAAAGCTCCCAAGGGCAATTCCACAATGTTGGAGGGTAGGACCTACAAAATCAAAGGGTATGTGCCCTAGAATAAATGGTCAATAAGGGGTAAATTTTTCAATTTGAAAAGGCTAAAGGGCTAGCTAGAAGGGTTTTGAAGGGTCGTTGGAAGGAAAATGAAGGGTCTACTTTGGGGAAAAAGTTTTACCAAAGGGTCTACTTCATGAAGACCAAAAGGTAGTTCCAAAATTATCAAAGGTATACTCTTGTATAACTAAGGGTCACTCTAAAATGTATAAAAGATAAATTAGATAGGGTCAAAGGGATAATCCATTAGGAATTTTTTTTTTGGGAAAGTGCATGCAGTCTATAATTCCTTAAGGTAAAGAGTCCATAGTCTAAATTATTTCAAGAGAATTATTTTAAATGAAATGTCTACAATAATTTCCCTGACAAAAATAAGGTTGTCAAAACAATAATCCTAAAATAAAATAATACCAAAGATTTCCTAAAACATAACATATAAAAAGATAAATTTGCAAGAAGATTGAAAGAATTAGCCCAAAGATTATGAACCCAAAGAGTTTACCTGTAATACACAAGTGACTCTTATAAACACAATAAACATAATGCCAATATCATCAACCAAAAAAGTGAAATGTCCCATAGACTTTCCAAACTTTGCATATACATATTAATAAAATTCCTTATTAAGATCATATTTTCAAAAAATGTAGGTCCCCATTTCCTTATGAAAAAAGTGGGTGTTGGGTATAACACCACCTTGATACACTTGAATGAAAAACTTTAAAAATTCCAATGAAAATTATGCACTTGCGTAAATATATTACCTAAGAATTCTTAAAATATTCCAAAAATACCAAAAAAATCTAAAAACTTCAAAAATCTATAAACTCTTTCATTACCTATATACCCTATTGGATCCTTGGAATCTACGTGTTAGTTCCATGTTAATGGATGACATATCAATTAGTCCTACATACACATGTGTGTCATTTTATACTTAAGTGTGAAGTAGGCATACACATATACTTGATTTATTCCAATTTTGGATGTTAGGCCTTCCCTCTACTCATGTCATATGGACATTAAGAACATATGCTTCTTTGATCATGATATTTATATGTTTTATGGTTCGAGTATCACTTTTCATTATCATGTTTGAGTTTATATGTAATTACACATGCCTTTATCCATGATTATATATTTCACATGGTACTTGATATGCTATGCAATAAATTTATTTTTCTAACACATTTGATCCATGGGATACTATGATATGTTTATGTTGGTTGATTATTCTTTCATTTATGCACTTCCTTGAGTGCCTTGACTTACCATTATCTTTATTGTTCGATCATTTGAATATGATCTTGTTGTTTTTAGCACCATGCCTGTGTGTTTTATTTGACATTTTAACATGTCATTTTTTATATATGGGCATTTAAATATGCCATCTTTAATTTTGTAGACATTTGACTAAGTCATGTCCCTTCAATTGCGCAATATTTAAACATGCCCCTTGATTTTGATCCCCTAAGACCCTTGTATGTTGACTTGATTTTGAGTGATCTTGTGTGTGTACTTGATTTACTTGTTGATTTTATACTATTACTATGTAGATGTTGACATGATATTTATCATCCATCTTAAGAGTTCACATGATCACATTTTTCTATGTACTTCAATGATAAATTTATCTAGATATGTTCTTATATATCCTACATGGTTACATTCATATATTATACAATTATCTTATCCTTTTATGGTGAGGTAACTATGATTTATATTCTTCCCTCACCTCAAAGGGGGAATATCAGTGGGGACATGTCATAGAGGCATGTTCTTCACATTTGGAATAGTTTTAGATTTAGTGGGGGTATGTTTTGGAAGCATGTTATCAACACTTTCTTGACATCTAGCACAATTTTTTAGATTAGTGGGGGCATAGTTTGGAAGCATATTCACTACACTTATTCAATATTTAACACTTATATCAATTTTCATATTTAGTGGGGGCATGTTATGGAAACATGTCCTCCACAGTATAACTTATTTCATATTTCATATTTTTACATATATAGTGAGGGCATGCTTTGGAAGCATGTTCTCCACACTTACACATTTTTTGAATTGGATAAATTTCACAATTATATAATTCAAATTCACAATTGTGGTAAAATTCTATACATTGGTACCATTTTTATACATAATTTCAAGATGAGACATATCTAAGGTGCATATGTTATGTAATGTGAACCTAATATTTCAAAATACAAATCAGTTTAGATTTCAAAACACTCTCAAGGACTATCAACATCCACTATGATGAAATTTTATGGATTGTATTGAGCCAATCTACTGTAATAGTTGGTTTATTTTTGGTATGGTTGAGGTGATTAAATCACTCGATCTTGCTAAGCTTTTCGGTTGGACTTGATTATATCATCCAACCTCACTAGTTTGATAGTATGAGTTGACTTTGTTCACTCATGCTCACTAGCTTATAATTATGATTGGGTTGCATAGTTAAACTAATATCAAATTTTAGGTGGAAACTCACATTTACTCCATGGTTGTGGGAATGTGCCTTATAATATCTCATTATATATCTCCTTAGATATATGCACTTTCCATATATATATATCCTAATCTAAATTTTAGAGAATTAAAATTATATATATTTCAAATAAACTTCCCAATAGGCAAAGTAGTTACATCAATACACAAGTGTACTCCTAAACCTTGATATTTCAATTTAAATATTTTTAATACTTTCAATTTCATATTACATACACTGATTATGTACTGTAAGATGATCTTAGTTGTAAGTCAATACCAAAAAAGCATTTAAGTTAGACTCAAGTGAAGGTAAGGTGTGTTATACGCACCCATATATTCATTTCTTCTCCTTTAAACCAATAATTTATTTACTAGATTAAAGGGAGGAAAAATGTAGATGATATGTATGGATTATATAACACCTCAATATTATACACTTGGAAAACTCAGACATTAGTTGTTCCTTTTATTTATAGACCTTTCCTTCTTTAGAAAGTTTTACATCTACTCTATCTTATGCCCCTTGGCCTATCTCTTGGTTTAACTAGTCTTATATTGATGATCGAGACCTTATATATTTCCCAGAATGCTTAAAACATGTTTATCTTCCACCTTTATATGTTTTAAGTCTATACCTACATTCTTATTCCCTATACGCTAACATCTTGGACATACATGTGCATTGACATAGGTGTCCTACTCCAATAAAAGTTTCTTGTGTCTAAAACCATATAATTTGAAAATGTAACATATCCTAATGGTTGGCCTAAGTGATTAGATGCACGTTATTTTTTCAAAGGGATTGATATAAATACAAGATCAAACCTCATTCATTTTAGACCTATAAAAGACATAAGGTAACAATTTAAATCATTCAAACAAACACTTGATAAATTAAAGCTCCCATATTTGATCCTATTTTCATATCATTCATAGGGATAATACATACATAGGTATGAATTACTAAAGGAGTAGTTAAAGAGCTTGATTTGACAAGTTGCAAGCTAGGTCACTCTCATACTTGATTTCCACATATTTCTTGATTCAAACACAATCCAACACATAATGGAGAAGTACATCACTCTAAGGCCCTCTTTGGACTATTTTATATATAAGAAGTACTCATTGACAAAGGGATATTTAGGTTTAGATCGACACCACATGCCCACTAACCCATTTTCACCTAAATTCACTATGAATATAAAGATATATGGTTTTATTATTTCATGAGAGATAACCCATGACTTGGATGTAAATACACCAGAGTGAAAGCAAAGATAAACCTATAAGCATCTAGGTGGTCACATCTTTTTCTATTAGGTTTTTTGTATAGGACAACTGCATCAGGATCAGATAGTAGTTTCAACGTAACTATCCAAGGTTAATTATAGTGTCTATGAATTTATATGTATTTAATACAAAATTTGGAAACTATTTTAGAATCCTCTTCTAGTCTGCTTCCTGCCTATTCTAGATCCATAACCATGCTATGATCAGAACCAACTAAGTACATTATTTATTTATCATTTACATATCTATTATAATTTTACTTACTATTTTTAGCCTATCTTATTTTAATGAATTCAACATATGTTATATATAATTTATAAAATATAATTGGCCTACTATAGAGATAGTTTATCACCCTTGTAACCTAGGATATCTCTATCTCCTTCAACCCGAGATAACCTCAATCTAAATTTTTAGGGTTAAACTGTGTGTGTGTGTGTGTGTGTGTGTGTGTGTTTGTATATGTATTTATGTATATGTATGTATGTATATGTATATGTATATATTTATGTATGGTATGTATATATACACATATACATACACACACACATACATATATTGTGTGTGTGTGTGTCTATCTCTCTCTCTCTCTCTCTCTCTATATATATATATATATATATATATATATATAAGAAGAAAACATGCCCCAAACCTTGGGGAAAAGGTGAGTTGCCACATGACCATTGAGTTCATCTCAATCATGCAACCTAATCATACTTATAACTTGGCAAGTGTTAGTGATCCAATCAAATCACACTATATATCTGGTGATGTTAGATGATTCAATCAAGCCTAACTTATAAACTTGGTAAGATCGAGTGATTTAATCACCTCAACCTTTCCAAAATATGAACCAACTACTATAATATATTGGCTCAATTAAGTCCATACAATCCATCTTGGGTTTGATAATTGTCCACAGTAGTATTTTATATCTAAAAGATGTTGTGATTTTATAATTTAAGGTGCTCTTTGCATGGCATACACACCTCATATATGTCTCCCATTGAAACCCATTTATAATAATGATACTAATGTATATAATGCTACCAAAAATGTGTATATGAATCATATAACTATTAAATTTGGCTAATTTTGAATTTTTTGAGGAAGACACATTCCCAGGACATGCCCCCATTGAATCTAAATAATATCATAATTGGTGTAAGTGTGGAGACCATATTTCCATTACATAACCCCATTATAATCTAGAGATTATGAGTACCAAATAAATGTGGAGGTTATTACTTTTTGGCATGATCCCACCAAAATTTCAAACTGTAAAGGTGTGGAATCCATGCCTCTATGACATGTCCCCACTTATATGTCACCATTTTTAGGTGAGGGGAAGTATAAAATGGTAATTACCATACCTCAAAAGGATAGTATAATTATATAATTTATGTATGGATCGTGTATAATATACTAATGAGGAACATATTATATGTTCACATAAATGACTAAGATGCATGATGTGAATAATGTTAATGTGTATATTGTAATAATATATTCTAAATAAGAAATCAAACACACACACACAAGAGCACTCAAAAGTGAAAAATGAAATGGTTCCAGGAGACTTGATACAAGGAGAATGTTCAAGTGCCCAAAATATAAGGGACATGACTTATTTAAATGTCCACAAAGCATATAAATACATTTTTAAATTTACACATACAACAAACTAATACATATTAAAATATGATAATAGGAAAACATAGGGACAAGGGTCACAAGTAATGGAGCATGTTTAAATGCTCAAGCAAGTAATAAATTTTAGGACAAAATCAAGAAAGGAACACACTCAAGGAAGTTAAAAAAAGGAAAGCATGGAATCATAATAAAATGGCATAATCATATCACACTAGTCCTTGTGTATATATGTTAGTAAAAATGTTAAGTACATAATTTATCAAATACACTGTGAAAGATATAAGCATGGATAAATGCATGTGTAAGTATATAATCTCAAACATGATAATGAAAATGATCATATAATAATATAACCTGGGTGTATCATGACCAAGGAAAAGGATTCCCATAATGTCTTGATGATGTGAGTAGAGGGAAGAACCAACATCCATATGTGTATATATCTTGTGCCTGAGTATGCTTGTATCACACTCAAAATATGTGTGAAGCATATATATGTATATAAAAATAAATTATATGTTATTTACCAATATGGAACCAACAACATAGATTCCAAGGAACTAATAATGTATGAAAATGATGAATATTTTTGGGTTTCTAAATTTTTGAAAAGTTTGGGTATTTTTAGAATATTTGAAAGGAAAAGGAATATCCTATGATCTCATCAAATGGATTGTCATTAGTATCTCTCCAATCAAAACTTCATGTAATAAATTGGTATACTACCAAGGTTCATGTATAGGTTTAATATATATCATTTAAGTATATGTGATTCCATGTGTATTTATGATAGGATTCTATGGTCATGAAGAAACAATAGAAGGAATGGGTATTTGTGAAACCCATCATTGAGTGTTGTGTAATTTCTATAAAAAATAGAAACATATTTAGTTAATCTAGGTAACTAAATATGCTATGTAGTAGTAGATGAGGATTTTGTATAATCCCATGTGTATCTCTAATGCAATAATATATCAAGTACTAGCCATCTCGAAAAGGAGATTGCATGTTCATTACCCTTTTATAGAGTATTAAACTTAATAATTTTGATAACTAACTGATTGGGTATAAAATTCATTTGTTCAAGTGGATATTCATATGGAATTTTTAAAATTATAATTACCCTATTGGAATGAATGTACTTAACACACCCATGTACTATATAAGGTACTTCACAAAGTATACATACCCAAGGTCATCCCAATAACAAAACCAATGACTCTTGTGTATGGTATAGTGGATAATGTAGTGACCAAAAGTAATGGGACAACTTATAAAGGTAAGTGAATCTCACCAAGGACTTGCTATGAGGTTCCATCGAATGTTATGGCCATTTTAGTGAAAGGTTTTAAATAATCATGTGTATATCCCGTATATGTAAATAATGTCATGGTGAAAAGATTTTTAGTAACACAATTATCAATCATAACACTATGTATAGGTTTATGGTCAAGGTATGCTAAAATTAATAATGAATTAATATTTGAGTCATCATCCACACTCTCACTGCCAAAAAAACTAAAAGGTCTCTAAATTATGTATGTCATGTATAAGTGATAATAATACCATCTAATGGGTTCACATAATGTGGTGGAGGAGGATGTGCATTAAATGCCATTTTCATTTATGATTCTTTATTAGAATGATTTTTCAAAGGGATGATAAATATCTTTTTATTCTGATGATCATTGGGTTGTAAACCTGATTCATTTGGAAGATCATCAAATGTGATTTTTTGGTCATCAATAAGGTCTTGGATCTTATGCTTTAAGGTAAAATATATGTTTGTAAAACACAAAGGGCCTTGGTGATATTCATAATAAGAATTTTAATCATATCCTTTGGTTGGTGTTAACTCGTATCAACCTATATATAATGAGTGAGCGTTATGATGTGACACTCCCAAAAATTTAGAAGTAATGAAGCTAAAGACTTAGGTAAGCATGAAAATTATCTCTTGGGTGTATTGGATAAGATAAGCTTATTGAGTTATTATGACACTGTATTATCCATAGTATTTGTTTCCTTTTTAGGTTCTATAGATTTTAACTTATAACTTGGTTTGATAATGAACTTGGTATTATATGAATTCAATGTGTTTGCTACAAAATTAAGTTTATTTAATGAAATAAGTATCATTTCACGATCACAAAAAATATGGCATACGTCATCAAAAGATTTGAAATTTTTGAAAAAATGGACTCATGTAATGGGGAAAAGAAACTTTACTTTAATATGTCTTAAGTATACTTATCTACAATAGGATTGGTCATTTTGGCCAACATTATCTTGTATCTTAAGACATATTCATTGATATGTTCATTGGTTTCTTTTTTGAGTTTTGGAATTTTAAAATAGGTAACCTTTTTGGTAATGTTTATAGAGAAGTGTGCCAAAAATGGATTTGTAAGAGGTTTGAATTATTTTTGTGATCAAACTGGTAAGTCATAAAACCACCTTAGATAATAGATTTTGAGGTTATTTGGAAATAGTTTAGTCAAAATTTTATCATTACAGGCATAATCAAGGCATACCACATAGAAATATCAAAGATGTTGTTCAAGATCACCATTACCATCATAAAATGTGAACTTAGGTGTAAAAAACCCATTGGAAAGGGGTGAAAAGATATTTTAGGTCCAAAAGGGGTATGAAACACCTCTTTAGGATTAATAGCATAGGGTGATTCCATATAATTTTGTTTAATATATATTTATATATTTTTGATAGGTAATTGAGGGCTGGTAGGTCCTTCACCCATTTTATTAAAAATCAAATAAAATCAAGAGTACAAAAAATCAAAACATCCCCAAACTAGAGTGAACCCCAGAGAAAAAAAACCCAAAAAAAACCCAAATGATACCAAAAACCAACAAAATATGAGGGTTCACACCATAAAATAATCACCTTTAAGAGGGTTTCTCAATTCCAATCAAAGGTCCTCCTTCACCCTTCTTTCTACTTGAGTGCATATTTTAGGAGGTTGGTTCCATATCCATCCACCCCTTCTTATTTTTCTTGACTACATACCATTCCTTAGTGTTTTATAGGGTATATATATATATATATATATATATATATATATATATATATATATGAAGGAAAATATTTTTATTAGATGTACCCTTTTCATCTTGGAAAAGGTCATAACAAGAAAACAAATAGCCTAGGTCATGAAGTTAGGGAAGGGAGGATAATCACATGCTTGATATTTGGTAATATGAAGGTGTATAATTCCTTATGCTCCAAGTTGAATAGTTATGGCAGTGTCAAGCAACCATATGTATTATTTGGAATACTATGACCAATCTCTACAGGGTGATTTTATGTTTTAAGTTCAGGTATTAACTAGAATGCATGTGATGCCTATATTTAATTATAATTTAGTGAATATGTAAATATATATAATGTCACCTAATTAAATGGATTCATTATAGTCATATATGAATTTATTGTAGTTATACGGTTTTATAAACAATAGTAATAAAATGTTTATAACAAATACAAATCACCATGAGTATGTGTGTGTGTGTGTGTGTGTGTGTCCCCTTTGTATACCCATTATAAGGCATGAATAATTGAAAGGCCTCTCTCAATCTCACCTTCATCAACTAGACTCCTATCATTCTTCATGGGAGTAGAAGCTTGTATTACTTCCTTATATATAAGGATATATATATACATATATATATACACACACACACACATATATATATATATACATATATACATATATATACATATATACATATATATACATATATATATGTATATATATGTATATATATATATATATATATATATATATATATATATATATGTATATGTATGTATATATGTATATGTATATATACATATATACATATATATACATATATACATACATATACATATATATATATATATATACATATACATATATATATATATACATATATATATATACATATATATATATATATATATATACATATATATATACATACATACATACATATATATATATATATATATATATATATATATATATATATATCCCCTTTGTATACCCCTTATAAGGCATTAATATTTGAAGGGCCTCTCTTAATCTCACCTTCATCAACTAGACTCCTATCATTCTTCATGGGAGTAGAAGCTTGTGTTACTTCCTTAATTTTTCTAATCATATTTATGTCTATAGAAACTAAGGCTTGATGGGAGGGCATCCTTATACAAATATAATATGATAATTCTCTTTGATTTGAATAATGATCCATGAAATTCCCAATTTTAAAACATTTCAAACACCTGAAGGGAATTCCTTCATAATCCAAAGACTAAATCCAACAATGATCTTTGATTTTAAGTTTAATATTTTCTCAGAGGTTTTGAGAGATGTCCAACACCACAAAGATTTGGGTGAAGGCAGTATGATGGAAACTAGTAGTCAAGGCATATACTACCATCAAATCAACTAACACATTTCCAATGCTTAGAAGGAAAAAATTCATCTAGAATTTTAGGGGTAAATATGGTAGACAAACCCACATAGTTCTATAAGTTAGGGTTTTAATTAGAGGATTTAAGTCTAAGAACCATGGTTTCATGAAGAGGAGATGGTAGTCCCAACTTTAGGTCTTATCTTGGAGAACCTTATCAAAATCATTCAGATAATAAAAGACCTTTCACGCATGGATATATTTCCAAGTTATCTTCCATGAGAGGTTTCCATTTTTATAAAATCCATTAATGCGAAATTGGTAGGCTAGGCCAAAACCAATCTGACCTACAAATGAAGCCTTTAAAAGTAAACCATTATTCATTTTTAAGAACTTTTACAATCACCTCTTCCATAAAGGAGATTAAAGGGTTACTATTTTCTACTTTTAATGGTTGGTCAATCCTATTGGATAAACCCATAAGCCTAGAGATGACTTCCATAAATGGTTTTCCTCTACTTCCAACCTCCTTGTTTGAACTTAAAAAAATTGTATCATCATCTAATAATTTTTTAAGTTTATTTGAGGATGTTCCATTCAAAGATAACACTAGGAACACCACTCTATTTGTTTTTACCTTAACCTTAACATTACCTTCCTTTAACCCTATTATTATGAATGAAATTTTTACCCTTTAGAAGGTATTTCAAGCTTTCAAAAATTGATGTAACATGGAAACACCTGAAGGTTATGGGTACCCCATTAGAGAGGTGAATATCTAGGTTAGAGGGCTAGCTCCCCTTTATCAATTACTTAGGCTTAAACACTACTCTAAAACTTATTAGCAAAAGGTAGAGAAACCTACTCTAATGGAGGTGATGAACCAAATATTAACTGATAACTACCAACCAAATATAATTACACTTAAAATAAGAGCTAAACCTACACATGACACTAATACAAATATACCTCTCTACATTAATTTTTTTCATGGAGGTTTGTGAATAATACTTGAGATAGGATTGTTAGAGGTTTGTCAATGATGTCTCCAAGATGAGAAATGATTTTTATGAGGTGTCATGTGTGCTAGAATGGCAATGACAAAGTGTAATTCAGTGTTCATGAATGGTACTTTAGTGTTTGACTTAGTAAAGCAATTTATGGATGATATTGATGGTATGGACATGTTATAGACACCCTATGGGATGTTATGAGTGTTTAGAATGCTTATGAAAGTGAATGAAATCCATCAAAATAAACATATGAATGTCTAATCTCAAGTAGTCATCTTGATAGATAAGGTTGAGTAATTAGTTTGATGATGTCATATTCCACATGTGTGAAGGTTTTAGGAGTATTTTGATACATGGATGGATTCCCTTATGAGAGGTTATCATGTGGTTTATATTTCAAGTCTGGACATTGAGTGTAGCAAATGTTATAACAATACAAGGTTGGTCTCTTAAATAGATTTCACTAAGTTTATATACTTAGCTAAATTTACAAGAGGAGTTATAACAGTGAGAATTTAATCAAATCACATATCTAACAATGAGCATTTAATTTGACCAGATAATGATCTAATGGAGCATGCCATCTTGTCAGTAGTGATCCAATGGTGTGTATCTAGTCAGTATGTCAAAGAGTCTAATATTACACCTACTAGTGAAAAGTGTCATAATATTAAAATATTTTATATAAGATAAATTACATGTAGGTGTTCATATAGATGGAGATTGATGGTGTAAACTGAGTCAAATAGTCAATGTGCTCATAAGGCATTCAAAGGTACTAGGTGGCATGATCATGAAAGTGCAGATCTAAGATCAATGATGAGAGATGCAAGGTTAAATTTTAAAGACTTATAAGGATATTAAAAGATTTTATTTGTTAACAAGGGACATTAGATGATGACAAAGTTTCTAATGTTTAACATTTACACAGTGACTGTTGGCATTTGAATTTAATAAAGGAAAAACTAGTGCTCAATATTTTGTTTATATCTTTTGATCTAGGACTAATTTGAAGGTGATGTAAAAATAAAAGATGAATATTAATTTAATGAGTATTTATATAAATGGGTTATAATATTTTAGTGTCTATATAGTCAAATATATTAATCTTTAAAGTTGACTATGTGTTTGACCATGTTCTGCAAGTGACCTGAGAAGGATAATTGAGTTGTTCTTGACAGTATTTTGATGTTTCAAGATGAAATAAATATTAGATAGTATTTTATAGTCTATGGATACTATCTATATGGAATTTATAGGTTTTACCAATCTATATTAAGTATGAAAAAATTCTTGGAAGTTGATTGTGTTTATTGAATGCACGATAGTTTGAGTGACCATGATGTAGAGGCAAGTTAAAGATGTTCTAAGTAGAGTTAAATAAATAAATGAATATGAAGATGTCAAGGAAGTATAAAATATTGATGAAAAGGTATTGGATGTCATATTATTCTCTTGATTAGTTATGGAGAGTCAAAATACTTTTGCTATATTTTGATTATGTGTGACCATTCTAAGTGATCATTCTGAGAGAGTTAAATTGAGTGATATGAGATTGTGTTGAAGTGTATAAAGCACATGGAAAATTTTTATAGGTCCTTAATTGTTCACCTATGTCATATAATCATATGGATATGTGAAATAATTGAGTATTTAATTCATAAGTTTTACGTTATATTTTCTATGTATGAAGACTTGAAGAGCGAGGAGACCTAATTGGTATGTTAAAGTGTTGCATTGATGTTTCAAGTGACATGAACCAATATGAGAGTAAATAAGGGGATATTTGAGATAAGTTTGATGTGTTTGAAGAATTTTTAGAAGCTAAGGTTGTCCAAGAGGTTTCAAGAGTTATGTATGGATGTGAAGGCCTAATTATTTATGAGTCTCATTAAGCCCCAATGGAAGATTTGAGTCTTAAGGATATGGAAAACATATAGAATTAAGTGTTTCACCCATGAAAATTTTATGGAGACCTATTTTAGGTATAATATGAGTATGGCATACATACTAGGCATAAGTAGCCTATTTGGAGTTGAGTTGAGAGTGTGTGAATGTGTGGAGCCAAGCGAAATAGAAAACCTTTAAAAGAGAAGGTACAAGTCATTGATGACCAATAGAGAGTAAAAAATATCATTAATGATTTTATAATAAAGATGATGAAGGTAAACACATAGGTCATTAGGCTTGATGAGCATAGAAGAGGAAGATTGAGTTTGTAAGTCCTAGTGTCTTATTGAGTAAGTGTGCTTAATATATGGATTAAAGAGCAAAGTAGGTTGAGGATTATGTACATAACCTATAGGTCATGTTACTGATGTTCTGATAGAGTTGTTGTAAGTTTTATTATTTTTTATGTGCTAAAAAGTGGAGTGATCCAAAAAGGTGTTTTGAATGCATTACTTGTGTGTGCAAGTTTGTGAGAGTGTAAAGGGGAAAGATAGAAAGTAAGAGAAGTCCATTATTAGGTACAAAAGACATTAGATAAAAAGTGGAAATTAGATCAAAGTAGATATGTTGGTGCTTGGTTTCCTAAGGGGTTAGTTCTTCCTTATGGGATGAGTGTCTCACTAAATTAATGGATGGGTGTTCTTTGATTAGTTAGTGCTAGTCTAAATGTTGAATCGTATCTTTATAGGATTGTAGTCCATCTTGCAGGGTTCAGTGGGTTTTATCACTCAAGAGGGTTTATCACATATATCATGTGTTATGTGATTGATCTTGATATATCTTCATTGTTTATTATAATGGCTAATTTGTATCCATCATGATTATATGTGTTGAATGTGTGAGAGTTGGGAATTGAATTAGATTATCTAGCATCATTGATTCACCCCCTCTCAATGATTATACCTCTAATAATTGGTATCAGAGTAGGACCTTCATTGTAATTTTAACCACTTCAAGGTGATCTAAGGTATAATATAGGTAAAAGGAAAGATGTTCAAAATAAAAGAACATCATGAATGATGAAGATTTTTCCCATGATAGTGGAGATGAATAAGTGTTATATGACATAGAGGAAGAAGAAGTTGATATAGAAGCTGAGCTCATGGGTGCACTTGGTGAAGTGAAGGATCAAAAGAAGAGGAATCATAAAATGAGGAATATGATCAAATGTCTTGAAGTACAAATCAAGTCTCTTGAGGGGAGTTTTTTAGGTAAATCCATGAGAGAGGAAAAGGGAAATCAAGAACTGATCAAGTATATAGAAGAGAAAGCATATAGATTGAAGTATGACATGGCTAAAGAAGCCAAGAAGGATAAGGAGACCAACAAACATCTCAAAATTTAACTAGAAGCTACAAGTTCAACCATTAGAACCATAGAAGATGTATGTGTTCAATTTAAGACTAATATTTTTTCCCTAAAGGATGAGCATGAAAAGGTCATAGTCAATATAAGAAAACTTAAAGAATATCAAAATAAATCATGAAAAGACAAAGAGGTTGGTAGCATGAAATTCAATAAGACAAATTAGGTTAAGAGTAAAATGAAGAAGCTAATTAGACATCCAAATTCTTCAAGGTATGCCAAATATTTTATGGGCCATTGTTTTATTTTCCATCTTATTGGTTATAGGGCAAAGGAATATGTAAGAAGAAGTAATTAGTCAAATGGTGATCACTTCCATATTCAAGTAAAAGATATGAATGATCTTGTTTGTTTTAGATGTCATAGATTTGGTCACATTGCTAGGTATTAGAAGAATAGGTTGGATGAGTTATAAAATAAAAATAAGGTGTATGGAGCTCCTAGTGTGAAAGGAAGAGGTCATAAATGATTGTGGAAACCTAAGCCTATTAGGAGAGATTAGATTGAGACAAAAGATGGTTTTTTTACCATGATAGACATGAAGGAAAGTCAAGAGTTTTTGTTGTCTAAATTTGTTGACAACTCTAAAACAAAGAATGAATTCAAGGATCCATTCAAAGTCAATTTGGTGATGAAGTAGGCCTATAAATCAAATGAGAATATGGAGATATGGGAATCTCCTATGTTTTGGGACTTTTAGTCTCATTATGTCAAAGGGGTTTCTCTCTCTAAGCTTCAAAGAGACACTTTATAGAAAGAGGAAGCATGGTGGATGCTTGTTAGGTCTTGGCTAGTGTTGCATAATAAGAAATCTATGAAGGTGAGTTGCTATATCAATTTGAGGTATGAAAAGCAAAGTATGATAATGTGATCCTTTGTGTTGATTCAGTTAATAAGGAGTCATGTTATGATATGCAAGAGGTAATACTTGGTGTAAATAGAGGTATTTGAGGGCTAAGTTTGTGAAGATGAGTTCTAGTAGAATAAAGGTATGGATGCAATCAGATTTCATCCATAGTTGGTCTCTAGAGGTAGCTTGTTTTGGTGTAGTGCCTTGAAAGTACTTGGGATCTTGGTTTTAGGTGAGTCAATTTACATTGTGTTTGTTCTTGTTGTTATAATCATTAGTATGGTGATTCTTGAGAGAGGACTTGTGGGACGTAGAAGTTTAAAGATTGGCATGGAGCTAGGGGGAGCTAACTCAAATAGCTTGAGAGGTTTAAAGAGCTATGCATGATGTGAGAAGGAGCATATGTGAGATGTTTCAGTCATGGTGGAGATATGAGGAAGTTTTATATATATGTGAACTCAATAATGTTTATATGATGACTTGATCAAACTAAGTCAGGTGCTTTGACAATGAATTGAATCCTCATGCATAAATAAAAAAGGAGCTTTGTAAATGGTTAGATCTTAGGATTAGAGGACTATGTAGTAGAATATGATTAACATAAGAGAGTTGAGATTATTTGAGTTTGGTTTGTCAAAATGGATGAGTTATCTTGGTGATCTTAGAATGTTTTCATGATTAATTTCTCATATTTTGGCATGTTAACTGTTGTATGTGTAAGGTCTGCAAGATGGGTATGGAAATTTCTAGGTGTCATTAAAATAATTATAAGTTGTCAAGGTGTCTTAGTGAGATATAAATGTGTGTTTACCTCATTAAATGTTTTTCTAGGTGATTTCAAGTTTTGAAGGTGTTTTATGTGTAATTGAAAAAAAAATTTGCTCTCAGGTTTCCTAGTTTGTGCTTAAGGTTATGCAAGTCAAAAAACCATGGTATAGGAATTATGGACTCCGAAAGGATTTTGAGCTCAAAAATTGGTCCATAAGTGTGTATTGATGACCCCTAAGTGTGAGAAAAGTTTAAGAGATGGGTGTTGACCAAAATATGGTGTGTTGACTGAGTTTATCTTGTAGAACTAGTGTTTGTGCTCATGTTGGAAACTTGGTTTTCATAATGATTTGAAATTTGAGGCTTCTTAATCAATTTAAATGGCCAAATGGGTTTTAAAAAATTATTTCACATTCTTTTGAAATTGCATGGTTAGTTCCATGGAGGAGGACTTTTGAAAATGGAGGGCTAATTAGCTAGTAGGTTTGTGAAGAAAGTATGTTGTAAAGGAAGAACTGAGTGTTGATTTTTTGGCACGAATGAGAGGGCATGTGAGAATTCTCCAATTATGAAATTTCAAGCCATGAAATTTCATACACAGAATGTTATGGGATCTGCAAGGTCTAGGTATGGTTACAAGGCCTCTAAGCAAGGTTAGTATGAAGAAGTGGACTTTGTGGTCTTTTTCTCCAAAATACCACGGTGCTCAAAGGGTGATTAAGCTCAAGTGATTTAGGAGGAGTCCCTATTAATGTTTTCAAGGTAATTTTATGCAAATCTGATGTTCATGTATGTTTTATCTTCATAGAATAGAGTATGGTAAAAAAAGAGTATAGTTTTAAAGCATGCTCAAGGTAAAAGGAGGAATAAAAAATGTTAGGTGGAGGCTATATCATCTCTCCAAGGTGGTCCTTTCCTATTGTTCCTTGAAATAACTTTTAGGTCCAAAATATTAGGAGTTGATCCCACTTTATCATTGTGTCAAAGGGGGAGAAAGTTTTTGAAGAGAGAGACAGAGTCTGAGCATAAGCTTTGTATTGGTGTTTGAAATCAATGAAAAAGGGGGAGATTATTGGAGGTTTGTTAATGATGTCTCCAAGGTGACCAAGGATGTTAATGAGGTGTCATGTGTTCTAAAATGACAATGAAAAAGTGTGATTCAATGTTCATGCATGGTCCTTCAGTGTTTAACTTAGTAAGGTAATTGACAGATGATGTTTATTATATGGACATGTTGTAGAGACCCTATGGGATGTTATGAGTGTTTAGAATGCTTATGGAAGTGAATAGAATTCATCTGAATAGTCATATGAATGTCTAATATCAAGTAGTCATCTTGATATATAAGGTTGATTAATTAGGTTGATGATGTCATATTCCACACATGTGAAGGTTTGAAGAGAAATTTGATACATGGATGGATTCCCCTATGAGAGGTTATCATGTGGTTCATATTTTAGGTCTGGACATTGAGCATAGAAAAAGTTATATTAGTACAAATTTGGCCTCTCAAATAGACTTCATTAGGTTTCTATACTTATAAAAATTTGCAAGAGGATATCTAATGATGAACATTTACTCAAATCATATTTCTAACATCAAGAATTTAATTTGACTAGATAATGATCTAAATGCATGCATGATCTTGTTAGTAGTGATCCAACAATGCATATTTAGTAAATATGTCAAAGAGTATAAGATTAAATTCATTGGTGATATGTGTCACAATATAAAAATATTTGATAGAATATCAATGGAATACATGTATTCATACATATGGATATTGATGTTGTGGATCGAGTCAAATAGTCAATGTGCTTAGAAGGGGAACTGCTAAGTGGCATGATGTCATGTCCCCTTTTTAGTTGACATGTCCAAAGTTAATGGTTAGCCTATTATGCGACCCTCGTAGGCTGATGGGATGGATAGAGGGTCTTGATGGAGCTGGGCTTGGCTTTCGTTCGGGCTCTTTCAGACATGAATTAAGGGAGATATTAATATTTGGTTGATTTAATCAAATATTAATTATTTGGTCTAATTTTAATTAAATATTAATTAATTATTAATTATTAATATTTTGGGTCTAATTTAAAAAACCCTAATTCTAATTTAAGAAACCCTAAGTCTAATTTAAGGAAATCTAATTTTAGCAAGCACACCATTGGAGGGTATAAGGGTTTCTCATGGGAGAGAGTTTGTATTCATGATTGATTATTGATATTGATTCTTGTTAAGAAATTCTTCTATGAAGACTGAGCCAAGGGTTCTAGGATTCCATTTACATTGAATAATGTTAACTCTTCATTGTGTGCGATTCAGAGGTTGTGAGAGATCAGCCGATCTATTGCCAAATTGAGAGATAACTTCATACAGAAGTTATCATAGGTGTTTACAAGTTTGAGAGATAACTTCATATAAAATCTATCACAAGGGTTCACAGGTATTTCTTTATTTTTGGTTTTGATTCAAGAATTATCCAGATATAGATCTTTTGTATTAGCCCATAGTTCTTCAGATCAGGATCAAGCATACAGGTTGTGCTATATTGGCGGCCGTACGAAGTCTGTACAGATATGTGAAAATCCATACACATTAGTTGAAAGATCAGACACTAACATCAGTAGGTAGAGACCTATAGAGACTGACATCAGCTGACCTATCATCGATGTCGATGATTGTGTTTTTGACACAGTAGGCCGAGACGTACTAGATCTAGATTTCTTTCCCAGTTTGCAGAATACTCAGGCTATTAAGGCCGTACTTTCAATATTCTTTATATAATTGATAGAGGACCTCTATTGTAAGCATATGAGCAAATAAATAAGATATTATACTATGATTTATTTATCTATTTGAATATATTTTGTAGAAATATAGATAAGTAATTCAGAGCTTGTCTTTCAATAGTCCCTATTGGTTGGGGATATTACAATGGTATCAAAGCTTTTGTTTTGGTATCCGAAGGGAATTATAGTGGTATCAGAGCTTTTGTTTTCATATCTGAAGGGATATTATAGTGTTATCAGAGCTTTTGTTTTAAAAAGGAGCCCCTAAGTAAGGGACATTACAGTGGTATCAGAGCTAAATCCTGCCATCCTGAGGGTTTGAAAATCTTATGTAGCCACAAGAGTTGGAACCACATAGGTGTAACACACACAGTAGAGCCTTGCTTGAAGGTACCCAGGTGTTAGAATAGCAGCTGATTATCATGAGTGACAGACGTGAGGGTAGCCCACCCAAGGGCCACTGACATAATAATGAACAGGATACCAAAGAACTCTTCTGTGATATGACACAGGCACCACAAGCGCTTACTACTATGGTAAGGAGGATGAACCCACCTGATAGATAGAATGGGGAATAAAGAGATAACAAGAGTGCTACTATTAATTAGAGGCCCTAGTAGGCCCACTCCAGAATAGTGGATAGACCTACACGTCCTATGTTTGTTCATGAGGAACCAGATATTCCAACAGAGGAGGAGGTAGAGGATTTCCAATTTGTAGATGTTCTCATGGGTGTAAGTGATGAGTGGGACTTATTAGCTCCTCAGGTTTGGGAGAAGATGTCCTTTGATCATTTTATTAATCTAAGGAGAGAGCACTATAGATTGGTTAGACAAGGTGCGAGACCTAGACACCAGAACAATGATTTGAAGCATGCTACGAGTAGGCTCACACTAGCGATGTTTAACGGTAGTGGTAAGGTGACATCACAAGACTGGGTTAGTAAGCTAGATACATTTCTCACATTGAAATTGATGGCTGAGGAAGATGCTATCAGATATGTGACATTGCATCTTGAGGGAGTAGCTCATGATTGGTGGCACCACGGGATGGTGACACTCCATCATGATCGGATCACATCATATCAGGAGTTTGTGGATAGGCTAGTGGAGCACTTTGACTGGAAGGATCTATAATCCTATTTCAGAGAGTTGGCATAGTTACGCCAGAGTGGCAGTCTATAGTCTTACATTGGTGACTTCTAGAAATTATCAGTCATGGTTCCTGAAATTTTAGAGCAGTGACTTGTAATAATCTTCATGGAGGGATTGATAGAACCATTGAGAGGTTGGATCAAAAGATTTGATCCTCCTTCATTACAGGTAGCTATGAAGAAGGCGCGTATCATGGAGATGGGAGCCCCATTTAGTAGATTTAACTCTAGAGGTACTTCTTCATCCAGGGACCATAAGTGCTCCAACAGAGATAGAGAGGGATTATATTTCAACAAAGATACATCAGGTGTTAAGAATGATTCAAAGGCCAACCTAGCAGCACCACCTTTGGATCGAGAGGCTCTTAACGATCTACACAGGAAAAGGCTTTCCTTCTACTGCAAAGGTCCATATGATGCCAACCACGACTGTCCTTTGAGGCTTAAGGGCAAGGCAAATCATGTGATGTGGGCATATTATGAGGATTCAAAATCAAAAGATTTTGAACAGTAGGATAGTCCTAAGGAGCCTAAGGCAGAGGTAGATTTAGAGCTACACATACAAGAGGCATGCCTATCCAGCATTCAGTCGAATGATTCATTCAAAATCTGTGGAGTTTTGGTAGGACAGAAGGTCATCACCCTTCTTGATACATGAGCCACACATAATTTTATAGATGCTAGATTTGTGGAGAAGCATGGACTCACTACTAAATATTTCAAGGGAATTAAAGTTAAGGTGGCTGACGGTCACACTCTCAGGTGTGAGCAAATGATTAGAGACCTCCCATTATGATTGAAAAACTATGAGTTCAACACTGATTATTATGTGGTGAACATGGGGGACATAGACATAGTCTTGGGTATGAAGTGGCTTCATTCCCTTGAGGAAGTCACTCTTCATCTTAAGGACATGGAGGTTCATTTTGATGTTGGTAGGAAGACACATATTCTTAAGGCTATCAGGGTAGCAACATCAAAAATATGTTTTTCATCAGATGGAGAGACTCATACCACATGATATAGGAGAGTGCGCTACCGAGTGCACATTGGCACCAACACAGGAGAGACATGTGGATGAGCTTTGTCTTGAGGTGAGTTCAGTTCAGGAGTTAGCACATGTGGTAGGGTCTCAGCATTCTGTTACAGGTGGGTCACATGTTGATGATGATACGAGTATGTCTAGCATTCACATTCCAGATTCAGATATTATTTAGGTGAGGAGTTCACTTGAGTTGCTAGTTCATTTCCATTCTTGGATTGGATGTTGGGATGGTACTAGGGATAATGTGATGCCATTGGATGAGAGTTGTGATGGACATGGCCTGGAGTTCATGTTGATTGACAGCGGCAGAGATCATGACTACATTTGGGATCCAGGTGGATTGATTGGTTTATCATTCAGTGATTGCTTAAGGGCAAGCAATTTTAGGAGGGGTGGATTTTCATGTTCCATTTTTAGTTGACATGTCTAGAGTTAATGGTTAGCCTATTATGTGACCCTCGTAGGCTGATGGGATGGATAAAGGGTCTTGATGGAGCTAGGCTTGGCTTTCGTTTAGGCTCTTTCAAACATGAATTAAGGGAGATATTAATATTTGGTTGATTTAATCAAATATTAATTATTTGGTCTAATATTAATTAAATATTAACTAATTATTAATTATTAATATTTTGGGTCTAATTTAAAAAACCCTAATTCTAATTTAAGAAACCCTAAGTCTAATTTAAGGAAATCTAATTTTAACAAGCACACCTTTGTAGGGTATAAGGGTTTCTCATGGGAGAGAGTTTGTATTCATGATTGATTATTGATATTGATTCTTGTTAAGAAATTCTTCTGTGAAGACTGAGCCAAGGGTTCCAGGATTCCATTTACATTGAAGAATGTCAACTCTTCATTGTGTGCGATTCAGAGGTTATGAGAGATAAGTCGATCTATTGCCAAATTGAGAGATAACTTCATATAGAAGTTATCATAGGTGTTTACAAGTTTGAGAGATAAATTCATACAAAATCTATCACAAGGGTTCACAAGTATTTCTTTATTTTTGGTTTTGATTCAAGAATTATCCAGATATAGATCTTTTGTATTAGCCCATAGTTCTTCAGATCAGGATCAAGCATATGAGTTATGCTATATTGGCAGCCGTATGAAGTCTGTACAGATTTGTGAAAATCTGTACGCATCAGCTAAAAGATCAAACACTGACATCGGCAAGCAGAGACCAACATCAGCCGACCTATCACCGATGTCGGCAGGTTCACGACCCCAGTCGACCGACGACGGCAATATAACCGACGTTAGCGACTGTGTTTTTGACACAGTAGGCCGAGACGTAGTAGATCTAGATTTCTTTCCCACTTTGTGGAATACTTAGGCTATTAAGGCCATACTTTCAATATCCTTTGTATACTTGATAGAGGACCTCTATTGTAAGCATATGAGCAAATAAATAAGAGATTATACTATGATTTATTTATCTATTTGAAGATATTTTGCAGAAATATAGATAAGCAATTCAGAGCTTTTGTCTTTCAATAGTCCCTATTGGTTTGGGATATTACAGTGGTATCAAAGCTTTTGTTTTGGTATCTGAAGGTATATTACAGTGGTATTAGAGCTTTTGTTTTGGTATCCGAAGGGATATTACACATGATTATAGAAATATAGATATAAGATCAACTATGAGTAATGCAAGGTTAAATCAAGGGACTTATAAAGAGAAAAATGGAGTGTATTTTTTCAAAGTTACTAGGTGACATGAGATGATGAAAAAATGTATGATGTTTAACTTTTACATAGTGACCATTGGCATTTGAATTTAACAAAGGAAAAACTAGTGCTCAGTATTTTGCTTATATCTTTTAATCTATGACAAATTTGAAGGTGATGTAAAAAGTAAAGTTGAAGAGGAATTCAAGTAACATATATAAAATTAAGTTATGAGGTTTTATTTTCTATAAAATAAAAGATATTAAGCTCAAAATTTGACTATGTTTAACCATATTCTACAAGTGACCCGAGAATGATTATTGAGTTTTTATTGATACTATTTTAATGTTTGAAAATTGAATAACTATTAGAGAGTGTTTTAGAATCCATGAATAATATATAAATGTATTTTTAAATTTTTATAAATCCATATTTAGTATGAACAAATTCATAAAAGTTGACTATGTTTATTGAATGCACCTATAGTTTGAGTGACCATGTTACACAGGTAAGTTGAAGGTGTTCCAAGTAGATTTGAAGAAATAAATTAATATTAAAATGATAAGGAAGTATAAATGATTTATGAGAATGTATTTGATGTAATATTATTCCATTGATTAGTTATGGAGATTCAAAATAGTTTGAATATGTGTGACCAGTTTGATTGGTCATTCTAAGATAGTTGAATTGAGTGCTTAGATCTTGTGTTAAAATGTCTAAAGAAAATGGAGGTGTTTCAGAGGTCCTAATGGTTTTACTCGTATGATATAATCATATGTATATGTAAAATACTTGAGTTTTTCCTTCATAATTTTGAGATTGTGTTTTTTGTGTATGAAGACCTGAAGAGCAAGGAGACCTAACTGGTAGGTTCAAGTGTTGCATGAGTGTGACAAGTGGAATGGAACCATACGAGAGTAATAAAGGGGATATTAGAGATAGGTTTTATGTTTTTTAAGCATTTTTAGAATCTTAAGGTGGTCCAAGAGTTTACAAGAGTTACGTATGGATGTGAAGGCCTAATTATTTTGAATCTCATTAAGGCCTAATGGAAATTTTGAGTCTTAAGGACTATGGTTGACCTATGAAATGGAGTTTTTTAAGCATGTAACATGTGTGGAGACCTATTTAAATTTTGATATGAGTATGGTATTAATAATAGGTATAATTGACCTATTTGGAGTTGAGTTGAAAGTGTGTGAATGTGTGGAGCCAAAGGAAGGAGAGAACCTTTGAAAGAGAAGGGACATGTCATTGAGGACCAACAAAGAGTAAAGAGAATAAATCATGCTTGTATAATAATGGTGATGAAGGTGAACACATAGGTCATTACAACTAATGAGCTTACAAGAGGTAGATTGAGTGAGTAATTCCTAGTGGTTGATTGGGTGAGTGTGCTTAATGGATGGATTGAAGAGTAGATCAAGTTGAGTATTGTGTGCATAACCTAAAAGACATGTTGTTGATGTTTTGATAGAGTTTTTTTAGTTTTTATGATTTTGTATGTGATAATAAGTGAAGAGTGATCCAAAAGGGTGTTTTAGATACATTACTTATGTGTACAAGTTTATGATAGTTTAAATCAGAAAGAGAGCAAGTAATAGAAGTCTACCATTAGGTGTAAAAGACATAAGATCAGAAGTGGAGTTTAGATCAAGGTATCTAGGTTGGTTTCTCCTTGTGGGATGGGTGTCTCACTAAAATGATGTTCCTTAATAAGTTGGTGATGGTATAAATTTTTAATCTTGTATTTATAGAATTATAGTCCATCTTGCAGGGTTCAATGGGTTTTATCCCCAAAGAGGGTTTCCCACATATATCATGTATTATGTGCTTTATATTTATATATCTTCCTTGTTCATTTCAATGGTTAATTTGTATGCATCATGATTGTATGTGTTGAATGTTTAAGAGTTAGGAATTGAATTAAATTATTTAGCATCACTAATTCACCGTCCCCCATCTCATTGATTGAACCTCTAATAAGGACGACTAGTTCAAGAGGTCATGACATTGCACTAGTGAAGAGAAAAATATCTAATATCATACAAACTTAATATGAAAACTTCAAGAGACCTAAAAAAAAACTTTCAAATTGAATATAAATTATAACAAGGAAAACATGTCAAGGAAGTAAATCTATCATAACAATATCAAATAGTCAAACATGCAAATTGAAATAGTCTATGAACTAGGTTTTTCTTCATTTATCAAAGGTTAAAAATAGTTAAGGATTCTCCATACCCAAGTGGAGGATACAAACTTAGCCAATTAAGGCTCACTATATAACACAATTGAGATAGAAGGAGAGAAGGGCATATGAGAGAAGGAGGTGATAATTGTCTCATGAGTTATAAACAAAAGAAGAGTTATAAAATTTCCTCAACATGTCCTAAATTCCATGTGTATCTCTTTTAAATATGTTACCTTTCTCCAAGTAGTGTAAGAGTTAGAATACTTTCTTAACAACTTGAATAGATCTCTAAAACTATCGTTTGCTTTCACTTGTTAACCAACAAGTGGCCTTATTGATAGTTATATCAGGTTGAGTTATATATTATCTCTAATCTTGACACCTCTCAACTAATTTCCTTAGGTTCTCTTTGACACTATTTTTTAAAGAATAATGGGGTTTTATTCCTAGTTAAATAAATAGGTCTGAGCAAAGTAAATTAGTAAATAATATGTAGGAATTAAGACACTGATTTATATAAACAAATCTATATGTTTGCCTTTTCTAAATATAATAATAAATAAGAGAAATTGAAATTAGATTATTCTAAATGATCCATACTAAGATAGGGTAGGATACTAAAGTAAGATTGGGAAATTAACAGAAACTTGATCGTAAGGTTTGTTGCTAGATTGGACAGAAGAGCTAGAAGTGGGACATGCTACTATCTGATGTTTTAGTCCTTTTATAGTGTTATTTTTTAGGTGGTTTGAGATTTTTAGGTTATATTTAGTAGGCCTATCTTACCTTGTTAGTGAAATATAAATTCTTGAAAGCCTAAGGAGCTCGTTATGAATCTATTTTTAATCTTCAAATCCCAAGGAGATCTTTGTGCTTGAACTTGAATGGAAACTTAGAAAATATAGATAAGGGGTTAGTGTGTAAAGGATATGCTAGACATACTTCACACCTCATGTGTGGGCATGATGACTACATATCAATACTCCAAGGAGGGATTAAGCTAATGTAGTTATTCCATTGAAGTGTTTGGTGTAATTTTGTATGATAAATTCAAATAGATGTAAAATTAGATGTAATTTAGATGGCTAGGGACTGATTCAAAGGTTTGAATAAGCTTGAAATGATCTTAGAAGGTTGTATTCAAATAATATGGAAGAGTACTTGAGTGTACTTGATTGTATTCTTGATTCTCTCTTGTAAATGAGTGTCAACCCTTATAAATGGAATTTTAATGGCCTTTTATAGGCAAATTAATGATCATGGGTTAAATTAATTCACATTAGGTTGATAAGTAAAAGGATAAGGATCTAAAATAATATGACCATTAGGACCAATTTTTCACTTTGATAACAATTT
This sequence comes from Torreya grandis, assembly GCA_037957365.1. Lineage (NCBI taxonomy): Eukaryota > Viridiplantae > Streptophyta > Pinopsida > Cupressales > Taxaceae > Torreya > Torreya grandis. The sequence continues at coordinate 1,918,075 of JARHVA010001579.1, forward strand.
CAAAATTAAGACACCCTAGGTTTCAGTGCTCATATTTAAGTTAAGTGCTATTGGCTAGAGGGAATGAGGCTTAGGGGGATGGATCTAGGCCTCAAAGAGTTACTTGGGTATATACGGGTTAAGTCTGGAAGGTTGTGGATGACTGGGATTTAGTGAAGGAATAGCCTAGAAGGGTTGTGTAAGAAATTAAGAAGACCTATGGATTAGGTGTCATTATCCATGATTAAGTCATCCAATTTTGCATTTTAAATGACTAAATTTACCTCCCCTTTATTATATTTATGCAACAAAGCAAAATAATAGGATAAAGGAAAGTAAAAATAATACATGAACTTACCTATAAGGGAGAAGCTCATGAAGATGTGTATAGAGAGAGCACATTGTGAAGTATGAATCTATAAGGAAAACATAAAAGTAGATCAATTCTTACTAAATACACTATATCTAAAATAAGAACATACAAAAGTTGAGTAAGAGGATGAGAAAGGAATGAATACACCTCATTGGGTATGTAAACCAATACAAAACCTATTGTGATGCTATATTATGTTAGATGATGTTGGGTACGTGTTAAATCAAGAGTAATATCACAAATGGAGATGAGTGCTCAATTCCCCAAAAAGTGGCTCAATAATGCAAAGGTTAGACCTTTGGCTCCATCATCACTAACTAAGTGAAGTTAATGAATCATGCATGTATTAATTAATGTTTGGACTATGTATCCAATCCCTCTGAATAGGTGGCTCAAGAATACAAAGGCTAGCCCTTTTGCTCCATCATTGCCCCATGAAGTGAAGCTATAAAGTGATTCCAATATAGAATATATGTTATATGAGAAGGCTCATGGATCCCATGGATGTTATAGAAATATGATAATGTGGTGTGGATAACTTGAATGTATGCTAGAAGTTAGGCCACGCTTAGCCATTTTGAAAGATGGAAGTTACGATTATATGAAAGCCACTCTAAAATTGATCTACTAGGATTATGTAAAAATCCACTTAGGAAATCGAGTACTCAAAAAGTTAATCTTGTATGAAATTTTAACTTGAAAGTGATGTCAACCACCTACAGATGGAGTAAGGCATGCAACTACTGAGAATGCCTAGATAATAAACTAAACTCATAAATAAAAGAAGACTAATGTGCCACTCACATTTCCCCCAATCACTAGTGTCTAGAACATGGATTTTGATCTAGAAGCTATGTCAACTACCTAATCTATAATTGGAACTAAGAACCATCATGCTATGCATGATAACCTCCTATATCTAGATTCTCTAAGAAAACTATACTAAACTACTGATTTTGACTAATTGGATGTGTAAATATTGCATCTAAAATAAACTTTTTATCTGTTTCTAGAAAGCTTGAGTGTTTTTATATCTAGACAAGAGCACCAAAATTAGGACATTGTATAGCTATTTTCATGTGCTAAAACTGGTTGCTGATCTAAAATTGTCACTATTTTTCTACTTTGTTTTGACTAGTTTGACCTCTAAATTTTGAACTAGGTGATTTGAATGCTATTATTTTGACTGCTAGGAGATTTGATATCTATGATAAAACCTTTGTTTAGTTCCCCCTATTTTGAGGGTATGAATAATGAACCATGAATGATTTCCATCATAAGAAAGAGTCCTATAAGTATGTTATGTTGTATAGATACATGATATAGCAGTGATATTTGACAACATATTTATAGATATAACAATGTTTATAGTGATAGATTTTTAGATCAATAGGGGTATGCCTAAATAGATATAAAAATGTAAAAGCATGTGTAAAGTATTTAACTATAACTAGAAATGTTAGTTGTTAGTTTTTAGTTAGAGGGATGGACCATGATGTCCATCATGACATCCAAGAAAGTAAGGGAAATGCATGATGTGGATCATGTTATTACACATATTGAGAAGTAAACAAGCAAAAACCATACTGGAATGGACAAGGGGCCATGTGGACAAGGGACATGGGCATATGTCACTCAAATTGGAAAGTAAGCATAAAATGCATGTTCAAATGCCACATACACATATAAGTGAAACAAGCAAAGTTGGCATAGGGGCCACAGGCACATGCAAGTGTACAAAAAAATTAAATTGGAAAATGTCCTATGGCACACACATGAATAGAAGAAAATGACATTAGCAAATGTCCTAAGGCACAAATAGGAGACAATCAAGAATTGGAAATGAAATCACATAAGCTACACTAAGATTGGGAAGCATGTAATAAATATAAAGGTAAAATCACATCTAACTAATCAAAGAAAATGTGGAAGTATGCGAAACATGTGTAGTACAAGACTAGGTATATGCTAAGAAATACAAAAGTACTAGATACTAGTGAAATGTTGATATAGTAATCTATGTAATCTAGAAAGGATTGTACATTAACATGATACCTTAGAGTGTGTAGTGTAAGAATGATGTAACCTAGATGGATTTTTTATTTATAATATGCCCTCAGTGGGTATTGATATCAATTTATGTCTCAAATGTAGAAGTAGGAATACCCCCTCAATGGGTAGAGTGAAATAATAAAGTATATGTATGTCACTACACACACTCAAAAGAGATCAAGTGAAGCATGGTAATGTAGAACAATCGACATACAATAACATGAAACATCAAATTTAAGTCTTAGCATGATAATACTAATGAAAATCATGGATGATGCATAAAATCAAAATGTTTTTTGGTGTTTATGACATATTTGAATGTTTTTGTATTTTTAGTTTTTGTATCATTTTTGTATTTTGATATAAGCTACATATAGGTAAAACTAGGAAGAAATGATACTATCTGATGAGTCTCAAATGAGATTCCCTATCATGGTATCCTGTATTGAATAATTGAATCATGCATGATCATGAGGCATGATTAAATGTTTGAGATTGTAAATCTAAAATTTGTGTACATTATAACTACTCTAAAATATCTAAAGTGAGAACCAAATGTGGGTTCCACCTATAACTCTAAGAAGTGGATGAAACTATAGGGTTCTTAGGGACCCATTTGGAAGTAGAAGAATCTCTCTAAACAGGTCCTCTTTGTGTAGCTACATGAGACCTTAATGTTACTACTTTGGGTGTGAACACTATAGCTAAAAGCTATCTAGAATCCTAAAACTATTGGGGTGTGTGACCCCTCTATAATAGCGATGGATGCCACAGCTATGGCTAGATATAAAGTGGAAGTAGAATTGAAACTAGAGGAGAAACTAAAATACTTAGAAGAACTGGATCTAGTGTTTGTAAGTTGGTAGATGGATCTGAAGTGAGGAGTGGTGACTCATAAGGAACTCCAATAACTATAGTAACTTTATTATCATGAATGAATTGCATTCATATATGAACTTTAGAGGGTACTACCCTAAGTTTATGAATCTGTGGTCAACCAAGTAATATGTCAAATTTTTTGTACTAGGAACTATAGTTAATGGTGTTTCCAAATATGTAGGACCAACTTGTAGTGGAAGTACTATCTCACCCAAGGAACTATATATATGCCCATCGAAACCATTGATAATTATTTTTATCAGAGTGAAAGTTAGATCCATTATCAATAAGCAAACTACAAATATGTTGATTATGAATATGTGCTCTAATAAAAAGTGAATTATAACCTATATTATCTTCCACATTCTCCTAATTTTAAAAATATATTGAAGGTATGGCTGGAAATTTGGACTCATATAAACCTATCATACCTCTTAAAGGATGTGCCTCAACTGAAGGTGCCTAGTATGTAACTAGTGGAGGATGTATAGTAACACATCGAGTAATAGATATAACCGTATTATCTACTATCCATATAGGAGTAGTATTAGATATAGGAGGAGATAAAATATAATTGATGGGTCAAGGAGGTAGAGGGACAAAAAGTGCCAACTAGCCTCTTTGGTAATGGGTAGTCACCTAGGGAAGAGTGAAATGGACCATGCAACATGACTCGATATAGGGGAGGGGATCTAAGGGAAGTGATGTAGGAGATGGATTAACATGTTTAAGAATAACTTTCTTAACATCATCCCATATAATGAAAATTAAGCATGAAATGTAAAGAATGAAGCTTTGTACTAACATATGATAGAATTCATCATTCATGTACATGATAGGGCCCATTAAGGTTTCCTTATTATTTGTAAAAAATCTAAGAAAATCTTTTAAATAAATGATCATCATTTTTAGAAGTTTAATTATGTATGTAAGGAGATATCACAAGAACAAAAAAAGGAACTAATATATGCAACTAAGGATTTTGAATGAATTTTTAAAATTAGTATGATAATTTTAAAATTTTGATATAAATTTATAGAAAATTTGTAGAATTTTGCTTGAAAAAATTAGGAAAAATTAGAAAATATTTCTAAAATTAGCAATATATTTTTCCTAGTGTTTGAAATGTGTTTATATGCAAGAAGGACCTAGTATGTGGAAACTAGAGTTTTAAAAAATATGTGATATTTTTTAATTAAGTTGTAGATTTTTTATTTTTAAATGCATTAAAAACTAGGAAAATATGGAAAAAAAATTATTATCCTTAGGGTTTCTAGGGATTTTGTGAAAAATTCAAAGTAAGTCAGGTTCACCAAATGTTTATTATTTTCAAAATAATGGGGTTTTATTCCTAGTTAAATAAACAATTATGAGTAATGTAAATTAGTAAATAATATGTAGGAATTAAGATACTAATTTGTATGAATAGATTTATGTTTTTGCCTTTACTAAATATAGTAATAAATAAGATAAATCTAACTTAGCTTATTCTAAATGATCTAGACCAAAATAGGTTCTGATACTAGAGGAACACGACTGGGAAACTATTAGAAACTAGATCCTGAGGTTCATTTCTAGATTGGACAAGAGCATCAAAAGTGGGATACCCTATAGTTCATCACTATAGTCCCTTTTTGGTGCTATTGTCTAGGTGGTCTAAGCTTTTTGGATTCTGTTCAGTAGGCCTTTGTTACCCTGTCAGTGAAATATCAAATCTTAGAAGCTTGCAGAGCTCAATATGCATCTATTTTTAATATTCAAATCCCTATGAGATATTTGTGTTTGAAATTGAATGGAAACTTGGAAAAGATAGATAAGGGGTTAATGTGTAAAGGATACATTAGACACATTTCACACCCTATGTGTGGGTATGCTATCTACATATTAATACTCTGAGGGATCAAGCTAATGTAGTTCTCCCATTGAAGTTCTTGGTGTATTTGTGTATGATAAATGCAACTAGATGTGAAAATAGATGTTTTTTATATTGCTATGGATTGATGTAAAGGTTTGAATAAGATTGAAATGATCTTGGAAGGTTGTATTTAGAGAATAGAGAAACGTGCTTGAGTGTACTTGTATTTTTGTTTCTCTCTTGTAAATGAGTTATAACCCTTTTAAATGGACTTTAAATGGCCTTTTATATGTAAATTAGTGCTCATGGGTTAAATTAATTTATGTTATGCTGACAAGAAAAAGGATAAAGATCTAAAAGAATCTAACCATTAGGACCAATTTTGCACTTGGACAACACCAAAATTAGGACACCTTGGGTTTCAACACTCCTGTCCAAGTTGGGTGTTGTTGTCTAGAGGGAATGATACCTAGGGGGATGGATCTAGGCCTTAAAGAGCTACTTGGGTCTAAAAATGTTAGGTCTAAATGTTTTTGGATGAATGGGAATCAGTGAAGGAATAGTTTAGAAGGATTGTGTAATAAATTAGGAAGACCTATGGATTGGGTGTCATTAACCATGATTAAGTCATATAATTTGGCATTTTATATGACTACAAACACATTTCTTCCTCTTCTTATTAAGTGTCTAGAAGACTCTTCATCTCCATAGGCCAATCTTGCATATAAGTTTCAAAACTTGATATCATCTTCTTTACATCATCCTATCTTCATGGATGGACTATTTAACTCATATTGGACCTAAAAAAATCCATTTGGAAGTCTCATAGTATCCCTAAGAACTCATTCTACACCAAAAGTTCCAAATTGGCCTCATTCTTTATAGCCCTAAATTCATGAAAACCTCCTTGTGTAGATAAAATTATGGATGGTAATGAGAATATAAATGAATATTATAGGACCTAGTATGGCTTTACAACTTCATGTTCAGTTTCATGTCTTGAGAGTGAGTGGAATTGTACTTTTCTATTGCTTCTCTCTCTTAGCTAAATCTCAATTAAGCCTCCTTACCTAGAGACTAAAATTTAACTCTATAGGATTCTCACATGTGAAAAATAGAAAATAAACATGTGATTTATTTATACGACCTCCTCCCCATCCTCCATGTCAATTTTAAAGTTATGTCACATTATATGGGCCTCCCAAGTAGATAAAAACAATCTTTTTAGCCTATTCTATATAGTTTCATACCTTCAAGTAAAAAATAGTGGCATGGGGTGATGATCATGGGATTTTTATACATGATTAAATTTATTTTATATTTTATCCAATCCATATGGAGGCATAGAAATTCATTTCTCTCTCATCAGGTCATTCTAGCTCTTCTAGGCAGCCTGAAATTGCTTCAAGGTCTTAATGATTGTTCATAAATCATAGTAAATTAATCCACAAAATAGTTAGATAAATTGTAAGTAACCTAGGTTATATAAATTCCCATAATATCCTAATTTCCCATACAACACCTTAGTACTATACTAATCAAAATAAGATAGCTTCTTGGGCTGTTAGTTGGCATTTTGTTAGAGCTGATAGAGAAATAAGGTCAGTGTGTAGCATTTTGAATCTTTTTATGAGTCTAAGTAATTTAGGTAGGTAAATGAAAACCTTATTGACTTGTACCCATATTTATCTAACCCTTGTATCTCCATTAAGTCTCTTATAATATCATTTTCTTAATCCTAGGGTTCTTAAGCCATCTTTCACAAAATACCCTAGTTGATTATTTTCTCTTTTTTCTCCTACTGTTGGAGGTTTCAAGGTTTCATATGATGCCTATATATACTAATCATAATATCCTCATGGTTTTCAATTTCTTCAACCCACTTCAACTATCCACCTCTTTAGGACTACCCTATAGGCTTGCCTATGCAATTAGGCATTTGTATGACTAAACAAGGTTTATCATGATTTGCTTCACTTCTTACATGATTCTAAGGGATATTATATAAATAAACTATAGAGTAAAAAAATATACATTTTTCATTTTCTAATTTTTAGTTTTGCGCTCCAAGTTTTGTCCCTACGCATTTCAATTTTGAGGTAGTGAAGTTTTTTGACACAAAGCATGGCCACGAGTTTCTTTTGCCTAAATTTTGTCTAAGTATCAAAGTCACACAGAAGCTGCCAAGTGACAGCGGCTGAGACACATTTTATAATTTTTGTAACTTGCTCAAAACATACCACATGTCTCCTGGTAACTCAGTGGAGCATGACAAGTGTTGGCATCCACATTTCAAATTTCTTTTGAGTTTTCAAAGCTTTTTTGAATAAGCTTTTCTCACTCAAGATCAAGTGCAAGGCACCAAGTGGAAATGGCAGAAGGTTTCAATATGTTTTTTTCTAAAAGCAATGGAAGATGCCATGTATCCTAGCTAAAGAAAATGGAAGCTACCACAAGTCAACATCCAAAATATATTCAATTTGTTTCATCCATAAGTAAAGACTGTGGTGGTACCTGGGTTTTTATTTCTAAAGTCAGTGGAAGCTACCAAGTGTCACCATCCGTATGAATCTAAAATGAGTCCTAAATATTTCTACAGTCTAGCTAAAGATCAATAGAAGCTGCCACATGTCATTTGTTAAAAATATGTAGAAAGTGACACCTATCCCCATTCTCCTTTTTAAAGCTATTCAAGTGAGAAGTGTTGTGGGTCCCATTCTTCAGGAACTGTTAAAGTTTGAAGAAGCAGACTGTGACAGATGTCAAAGATAGAACACTCCTAAGCAAAGGTACAGTAAAAAGTATAAGTTACGTGGAAAGTGTAGTGTGTCTTTGGTAAGTGCCTTAGAAGCTACCAAGTGTCATTTTCTAGTGCCTTTTGAATAATGAGAAAGTTTTCAAGTAGAGTAAGTGAAACACGCCAAGTGTCCTCGCCTATTTCACAGTGGGAAGCATCCTATGTATCTATTTCAGCCAATGAACTATAGGGAGATGGAACATTTTAGATCCAAGAAATATCTTTTGTTAGACACTTCCAGTTTAGTTAGAGTTCAGTTACACCATTGGGTTAGGAATGTGCAGGTAATCTAGAGCTAGTCCAATGTTATAAATATAGGTGTAGAGGGAGAAGAGAGGATCATCAAAAGATAGAGAGAATTTTCTACGAGATATTGTTATCAAGAAGTTTTAGACTTTCTTGATGTAGCCAGTAATGTCATTTGCCTTTGTTCTATTTTCTTGAATTAGAATGTTTGTATAACTGTGCATGTTTTTGTGCCTTTTATGTGACTGGAAAATAAATTAGAAGACTAAGTTTTGTGACTTTCTTGATATTTTCTATGTTATTGTAAAATCATCTAAGTTATGAGCCTTTGATCCTATCTATTCTCATCTTTTACATTGATCATGCCTTGTTTGCTCTTTAATGTAATTGAATCTTAAAGATAGCTTCACTATGCCTAGAATTAAGGGTCAAATTAAATTTAGGTGCATCACCATAGTTAGATTTTATTTTGTTGCATTTGTGTTTCTATTTAATTTCTATCCCTTTTCTCATTACACATTTGAGATAAAGAAGACTCAACTTCTTTAAAATTTGGAGGTCATTTCAAGTCACAAGTCCCACATTCCTAAAACTTTCCATTGTTGGTGTTGAGCATCAATAGTTTTTGGCACACCCAGTGGGAAACCATCTTGAAGTTTCTTTCAAGACCGTATGAACTAGAGAGCTACAAGGAGTCAGAACTATGGACCAGTAACAAGATCTCAATCTACTATAAATCTAGGTATTCTTTTCCACCATTGGTAACTAGTCCAAGAAGAAGGGTCAATTAGTTTATAGAAATACCAAGAGTAAACATGGGAGTACCTATACCTCCAAGAAATTATGCAAGTTGGAATACTAGAAGTCCTTTGATTCTACCAATACCACCAGCCACTTGGGACCCTATTCCAATAAATGCCTTAAAAGCTCTGCCTAAATTCAGTGGGCAAGATTTCAAAACACCTGAAGAACATCTGTAGCATGTGTCTGATGTCTGTGCTATACATGTGGTCACATAGAAAAATGTGGCCATAAGATTTTTAGCAAATTCTTTTAAAGGTGAGGCTCTAGAATGGTATAGATCCTTGACCCCAAATACAATATCTACATGGGATCAACTTGGAGATCTTTTCTTTGAAATATTTGAAGAAAAGGGTGATAAATCTTCTTTGTTGCAGCAATTGATTACTATCAAAAGGGCACCACAAGAAGCAATGACTTATTTCAATTCAAGATTTAAAAAGACTTGGGAAAGGATTCCTACTACAACAAGACCATTACCAGGTATGGCTATAGTATTTTATCTTAAAGCTTTAAATTTAGATATATCAGTAATGATTCAGTCACTTGGAGGTCAGACTCTGCTAGAAGCCTATGAATACACAGTTAGAGCTAAAAATAATTTAATAGATGTTGGAAAGTTTCCCCAAGGCCTCCCATGCCCATGTTCCTAGAGATTACCTTACCTTTACCTCAAGAAACCCCTAATTCCATAGCTCCACCTGTGTCTATGTACACATATCCTCAACAACCTACTAAAGAACTTGTCCCTTCCCAGTCATCTAAGATGGATGATATCAAGAACATCTTAAGGACATTTTCTAATGAGTTAATTAACATAAAAAGATAGCAGAATCCTTATCCTAAACCCCAATATCAAGGCTACCAAGGAAATAGATTTCTACCACAGCCAAACTAGTATCAAGGTTCTCAAAGGCAAAATAACCCTCAGCCAGCAAACCAATTAGTTGTAGTCCTACACCCTCACAAACTGTTCCCCCTAATCCAAATAGAGAGATTGTTCAAGGGCAAAATAATTATGTAGATGGCACCAATGCCTAGTGTTTTCCTTGTAATAATGCTCATATGCCCAAATATTGTCCCATGGGTAATCTACAATAAAAGGTAGCAGAGCAAAGAAGAATGGATAGACAATTTGCAAGTACTTCTAACACTCAAGCCTACCAATCCCTTGGTATGCAAAATTTAGTCCTGATGGCTCAGATGCAAGGGATGTCCTTACAATAAGAAGAAGAAATAGACCTTGAACATGCTTTGTTTTCATGGGTCGAGGATGAAGAGTTAGTATTCTTAAATGAAGCTTCCACTTCCAAAAAGTGAATAGTACAATCAGATTACTACACCATATCAAAGAGAAGGATGATGGAATAGCCTAAAGTCACAAATAATGAGACTATGGTTCCTCCTCCATTTCAAAGTCATCAAAACATAGCTACTAGACAAGAAGTGCATCAGCCAATGTAGAATCAAGTAATTCCTAGAAAAGTTGAAGAAAAAGTAAGGTACCCTTATTTTCCAAGAATCCAAACATTAGGACTGGTGAATGTGGTGGATCAGTTAAAGAGGACTCCAACACAAGTGTCAATATGGGAAATATTATCCATTCCTAAGCAAAAGATACTGTTACAAGAAGCTCTATAGGGCCAAGCAGTGCCTAAGCATACTGGCACCAAAGAAGGACCTACTGATAAAGAAAAGCTTAAGGACAGTTCCTCTAAAGATAACAACCCTTTTGAATAATGAAGTAGAGGTAAGCAAATCCAAACCAGAGCCCTTCTATTTGAATCTAATAGTTGGAAAGAAACTATTACATGATACGATGATAGACTTAGGGGCTAGTACTACAGTAATGCCTAAGCAAATAACAGATGCTTTAAAAATAAAGTATGATCCACTTACTAGAGGAGTCATGCATCTGGATGGAAAACTAGTGCAAACAATAGGGAGAATTAAACAACTTCCATTACAATTATATACTTTCCCCAATATAATTGTCAATCAAGATGTAGTAGTCATATATATACCCCCTGTATTTGGCCTATGTTTATCCAGGGATTTCACAGCCAAGATAGGAGGATATATGTCACTTGATTGATCTCACCTCATCCTAAAAACCAAATATGGTTCAAAGATGAAGATATTATTTGAGCCACTATCTAAGGATCACATCACCAATGAACCAACCTCAAAATTAGAGGCAGCTCATGCCATGCTAAATAATGAAGAAAGGGTCTTTGTTGAGGAGTTAGGTGACTAGACTAAACATGACCAAGAAGAGGAAAATAACCATTTGTTAGCTATGATGCAAAGTGACCCATATGGAAATTATGACTCCACTAGTCTGGGCACTTATGTCATATTTGATGGAGATCATAAAATCCCAAATGTTTTAAGGGAAGAAATGCCAAAAGATACCTCTTCTACCAATCCTCAGGTATCTCAACATGAATTCTAGATTTTGAGTTGGAAGAGGGAAAATCATGAACCAGCTTGGGACCTTGAAGATGATACGGAGGAGTGTCCTTAGTTTATGGCTAGTCAGGGAGATTTCATGAGTGTAGATGAGGAGGAAATTACCATAGGTACACCCTTTGATGAATAAGAGGACAAGTCATAGGCTTATGCCTTAATCTTTGATGAGGAAGAGATAATTTTTGACTTTCTTCTCACTCTACAAGATGATATGGAAGAGCATGGACACTTCCTTGATCATGATTTTAACGACTTGTTTGAAGTCATTAGGGCAGGTTATACTATTCTTCAAAGAGGTTGTGAGCTAGTTGTGGATGGACAAGATAGAATTGAGACTCAAATCAATCTACAAAATTACTGCAAGCTTTTAGGTTTATCCTTTCTAGAGGTTGGTGAATTTGAAAATGATATTTTTAAAGTCATTAAGGAGGATGATCATGCAATAGAACCTGAGTTTGAGGTAGAAGGAGATAAGCCAATCAATGATGCATATCAAAGGGCTTATGGTAATGAGCCAATAATAATCGATTTCTTGATGAGACATGATAGTATGAAAAACCAGCATTCAACAGGCTTTCAAAAACAAGAAGAGTATGTATATGTTGGAAGCATGTTTGACTCTGATCCACTCATATGTAGGCCAATCAATGTGGCATGCAAGAAGAGCAAGTCACCAGAGCTTCATCCCATTTAGCCACTTATCTAGCACCATAAGCCTTCTTGCCATAAAAGAGACTTCAAAAATTCTACTTTTGATCCATGGGGAGGCAAAGATACTTGGTTAATATATTATAGTTAGATAGTTTCCCTTTCCTTGTTGCTTTGTTTTCCTATTTGTCTTTCTCTCTCTTTCTTTTAAATAAGTGTTTTTTGAACACATAGCCATAGCTCAATTTTTTTTTCAAAATTTCCAAAACTCTCGACACATTAAATCTCTCCCAAATCCTTAAAATTCCACAAAATACCTTGCATAACCACTCTCATGACGTGTCTGACGCACTATCCCATGAAGATTTCATAATATTTGCTAATAGTTATCTAATTTTAATGCCATTTTCAAGACTTAATGGGTCATTAAATACCCCATAACAAGAGTTAAAGTTTACTAGTGTCTCAAACATTTCTGTGTCTACTAGAAAATCCCTGTTACTTACATTTTCATTTCATAGGAAACCTGCTTAGTGAAAGTGCCTTCTTTATTGCAAAGCTCCATACCTATTACCAAAGTTCACTATTTACAAGTATAGATATAGATATGGAGGGAGCATAGTCTTTGCAATACGGGTCTAGGATTTATGAATCCATTGATAAGTTTCTCACAAGCAAATCATATGCTTTGACCCCTGCACAACCTTTAAAAAACTATCCATGGACTAGAGTCCCTGAAGTTGGATATGAAAATGACCTAACAAAGGTGAAAGATTTTGCAGACAAAATCATGGACCCAATTCTTCAAAAGCCTAGAAAAAATCTCAGAGAAGCGTCACATCAAAGGTGTATTCAGAGGGCCAAGGCTGGACAATATGAAACATTCACAATGAGGATATGGACTTCCCAGCTGGCACAATTCATTATCCCAGGTGTACATCCATGTCTTAACTTGGTTGAAATATACACTAAATTATTTCATGCACCCTAAAATACCATACAACAGGGTCCATTCATGGTGAAGATTACACCAAAGGCTATCAGAGATATGTTGGCCTTGTCTCATGACAAGATAGCCATGTTTCCCACCATTGCCAAAATGCAGAAAACATGGGCAAATGTCAATACTCAATTGAGGTTTTTGAAATCAGAATTGCAATTAGGCAATGATGATACCACTGTGCTGACACTGCCAACAACAAGAGCACAATTTCCACAAGCTATTCAAGATGCACTTTCCATGATGGCTTTCATTTTTGGAATGAAAGAGGATATAACTATCTATGAAGAACAAATGGCCATCCTCTTTAGATTGAAAACTATTGACAAGACTCAGGAGTATCAACTTGATTTATCTAAGTAGATTTCATATTCAATGTTTGATGAACTCACACATTTCAAATCTAAAGGGGTTTTCAGGTATTCCTCTTATCTATTTCATCTCATGTTGTATCAAAATTCTAGCATCTTTTCCCAACACATGCATCTAAATATGTATGACCCAAGCTTCAGTCTACATAGAACCATTCATGTGTCTACATGGACACATATCTTGTCTAAAACCAATGACCCATAAAAATTTTGGGGACTTTTTATTGCCCCTAATTTGTTTCATCTAAGCCCAGAGCTGGTTGTAAATAGACTAATTCCAAGTGTCTCAAGCCTTACGACCAATTGCACTATTCCTTGTGATTACTTTTTTGGATCCCATCATACTATTATTAGAGTCCATGGTTTTAGTGGACAACCAGTGTTGTTACCTAAGATTTTGACTCTTAGTCTAGCATTTTTAGAGGTCACTAGGTAGGTGCCTATGGTAGATAATGAATATGGCTCTAGGAAGAAAAAGAAGAAAATGTATGATGTTCCATGGGTAACAAACAACATGGCCCTAGAGGTCAGAGATGCTGAGATCATGTTGCTAAGAAAGCTAACCTTCCTGAGTTTCTATTTAATTGAATATAAATGGGGATATGACCCAAATGGTTTCATAACTTCATGGGTCAGGAATAATAAGGTTGCTACTAGAATTATGCATGAGAATTGTCCCTTTTGCGAAAACAGAAGAAATCCTAGGGAAGATATTCTTGATTTTTATGTAGAATTGACATAGTTTCCCATTTAAGAGGATAGGCCATGGGAAACTTTTTATGTTAAGTAGAGGGATTTTGATCCTAAAATTAGAATGACTTCTAGTTTAAGAAGATCATTAAAGAACAAAGACTGGAACACTAAGAAAATAGAAGCCTATTGGAGATATAGGCAAGAGATCTGTGAGACAACTCACTCTTTTGGAAATGTGGATTCATATGAGAAATGGGAGGAAATCTAGGATGAATGTCATTTGTCTCTTATCTCTAGCCCTGATACAAGAAATTTGCAGACATAGGGTGGAGAGTTAGAAGATAAAGCAAAATCTAGTTAAACATTGTAGACCCCAGGGCAAACACCAGTTACAGTCACTATAATTGTTTGGCCCCAATCTCTCAGTACCATTAAAAAACAAAAGAGTGTGGTATCTTCACCACCATAATCTTGTCCATTAGTCTCAGCCCTTGGGGTTCCCAGTTTTACACAATCACCACTAGCAGTAGTGGTGAATGTTGAAGGGAAGGGAACATAGCCAGAAGAAGAAACACCAAGGAAACATAAGAGGCTAAGGTTTCAACTTGATTCAGAGGAGAGAATAAAACCCTTATAGCAACAACCATAGAGTACTTTGGTTTCTCCTTAGGTGAGTGTTGTTTCTCCTTCTTCTCATTCTCGCTCTTCTCCTATAGGGGTGATGATTCCATCTAGCCAGATAATATCCCCTGCCACCTCTGTTGTGACCATTTCTCATTTTGTCCCATCTATCCATACTCAAGCCACATCATTGCCTCATTTTCCCCACTCTATCCCAAAGAAATTAACTCTTCAAATTTCCCCTAGCCAACATTTGGCTATTCCATATGGCTTACCACAAGGTTATCCTTTTACAGGTGGGCACATTGCCTCTCTTTCTACCTTCCAAAATCAAGAAGATGCTGCTAAGAAGGCAAGAGAATCCTGAATGGAGAAAAAGAGGATCAAAGATAATAAAGCTCTGGCTACACCACATATGAGGTCATAATTTGACCCTATCTAGTAGGAACTAATGGTGACCTATCTGTTACCTAATGTAGTCTAACCAAATGAGCAGATGCAACCCAAAGATTATCAATGAATGCAGTGGCTATAGACATGTCCCTTTTCAAACCACAAGATAGGGTTGAGCTGCTAAATTAATCCACTTCTATAGTAGCTAATGATTATTTGAAAATATCAAAGAAGCTACAGAAGATGGAGGCTAATCTAGCCCAAGAGAAGGCAGATTATAGTAGTTTGACTACAGAAATCAATACCAAGAATAAAGAAATAGAGAGTCTCAATAAACAGTTGCAAGATATTTTTTATTTTCAAACTCACCAGGATATTCAGGCCCAAAATGATTCTTTGAAAGTAGGGCTAATGCAGGTGAAAGATGTAGTGATAGCCTTAAGGCGAGAAAAGGTGACATTACAAGAAAAAAATGAGGAAATCCTGCTACAGGTCACTCAACTTCAACAGAAGCTGTTGAATGAGCATAACAATACCACTGCTATACAGGCCCAACTTCAAGATGAGTAACAAATGACAGAATAATTGACACTTGAGTTTGCTAATAAGCCAAAGAATGTAGGGGTTTTGAATCTGGTTAAGGAGCTTTATGAATCAATATGGAAAATAATCTCTGAGGAGATTATTTAGCTCAGACCTTCTCTAAACTTTATACTAAATGCACAAAAACTATGTGAAAAGGTGGAGACTTAATTTGAAGATACTTTGACCACTATCTCTATGAGAGTGTTTGACTCTCAAATGCTACTGCAAAATCTATATGATGCAACTGATAGAACGTTGTCAGCAGTAAGGATTAGTGACATAATGATCACTGCTAAAAGAGTGAATGAAGTTCTCAATTTTAACTCTACAGTAATCAATTGTAGAGAGATTCTAAATGTGGTGAAAGAAGGAATCAAAGACATGAAACAACACATTGAAGATCTGGTGAAATTGGGTCTTCCTTCCCCTTTTCTTGATAACAACACTGTGTTAATGATTGATGAGATTAAACCTTTGTTGTTAGCTAGACAAAATGATTAGACAGTCTTTCAGGGTTTAAGAGATGATTCATCAGTGCCTGAAGTAGAAGCTATTTTGATTCCTATTTCTTAGCTTGAATTTAAATTGAAGGATATAGTTCATATTTTGTAGAATTTTTCACACAAGGACATCATCAATCTTGATTTAGCCTTTAATGAATTGTAAAATAAGTAGGGATTATCTGATGATGAGTGGTCTACTTATCAGATAGCCTTACTAAATTTGTGATTTTTGTCACATTTGATCATGCGGGAGATTGTGGATTATTATTTTTGAGTAGGCTCAAAAGTCCTCGGGGTCACCAAGAACTGTAGAGTAAAACACTCTACATTTTTCATTTTCTAATTTTCAGTTGTGCGCTCCAAGTTTTGTCCTTGCGCATTTCAATTTCAAGGCAGTGAAGTTTTTGACACAGAGCACAGGCATGAGTTTATTTTGCCTAAATTTTATCTAAGTATCAAAGTCACGTGGAAGCTACCAAGTGTCAGTGGCTGAGACACATTTTATAATTTTTATAAGTTGCTCAAAATGTACCACATGTCCCGTGGTAACTCAACAGAGCATGACAATTATTGGCATCCATGTTTCTAATTTCTTTTGAGTTTTGAAAGCTTCTTTCATTAAGCTTTTCTCACTCAGGATCAAGTAGAAGGTGCCAAGTGGCAATGGTGGAAGGTTTTAATATGTTTTTCTAAAAGCAATGGAAGATGCCATGTATCCTAGCTGAAGAAAGTGGAAGCTGCCACATGTCAACATCTAAAATATATTCACTTTGTTTCATTGATAAGTAAAGACTATAGTGGGACCCATGTTTTTATTTCTAAATTCAGTGGAAGCTGCCAAGTGTCACCATCCGTATGAATCTAAAATGAGTCTTGCATGTTTCTATAGTCTAGGTAAAGATCAACGGAAGTTACAACATGTCATTTGTTAAAAATACGTGGAAAGAGACACCCATCCCCATTCTCCTTTTTAAAGTTTTTTGAGTGAGAATTGTTGTGGGTCCCATTCTCTATAAATTATTAAAGTTTGAAGAAGTAGACTATGGCAGATTTCAAAGATGGAACACTCCTGGGCAAAGATACAGTAAAAAGTATAAGTTACGTGAAAAGTGCCATGTGTCTTCAGTAAGTTCCTTAGAAGCTACTAAGTGTCATTTTTTGGTGCCTTTTGAATAATGAGAAAGATTTCAAGTAGAGTAAGTGAAACATGCCAAGTGTCCTCTCTCAATTCATAGTGGGAAGCATCATGTTTATCTATTTCAGCCAATGAACTGCAAGGAGATGGAATGTTTCAGATCCAAGAAATATCTTTTGTTAGACACTTCTAGTTCAGTTAGAGTTTAGTTAGACCATTGGGTTGGGAATGTGTAGGTAATCTAGAGCTAGTCTAATGCTATAAATATAGGTGTAGAGGGAGAAGAGAGGATCAATAGAAGATAGAGATAATTTTCTATGAGATAGTTTTATCAAGAAGTTTTAGACTTTCTTGCTGTATCCAGTAATGTCATTTGCCTTTGTTCTATTTTCTTAAATTAGAAAGTTTGTATAGCTGTGCATGTTTCTATGCCTTTTATGTGACTAGAAAATAAATAAGAATACTGAGTTCTGTGTCTTTGTTGATATTTTTTGTGTTATTACAAAATCATCTAAGTTGTGAGTCTTTGATCCTATATATTCTCATCTTTTACATTGATCATGCCTTGTTTGCTCTTTGATGTAATTGAATCTTAAAGATAGCTTCACTATGCTTAGAATTAAGGGTCTAATTAAATTTAGGGGCATAGCCATAGTTATATTTTATTTCTTTGCATTTGTGTTTCTATTTAATTTTTATCCCTTTTCTCATTACACATTTGAGATAAAGAAGAGCCAGCTTCCTTAAAATTTGGAGGTCATTTTAGGTTGTGAGTCCCATATTCCTAAAACTTCCCATTGTTGGTGTTGAAAATAATGTAATTTTAAGCATCAACATAAACCATCAACATAAAATCTTATTCAAATATCTTTATTTGTATTAGTTCCCCTATATATCATTAAACATCTTCAAACAATAAAAGTTTCTCATGAGGTAGTAGGCATGTTCCTTGCCTTGGCTGAACAGGTAGGGGTTTCCAATGTTATCTAATATTTAGGTGAGTCTAAAATTTATATGAATATTTGGAAATAGCATGAGTTATTTCCATAGACATTACCATTTCTAAAATCAAGCAAAACATCTCATGAAATATGCATACTTGAGGTTGTTATATAAATGTGTATAGAGGGGTTTGAACTCAATTTTGACCAATTTCATCACGTTATCTCTTAACATTTCATTTTTTATTAAAAGGACCATGTTTGTCATGTTGTCTATCTAAGATAACCTCAATGTTATCTTCATTTACTTTGATCTTTACTAATTCTTAAAACTAGCCTCCCCTTTGAATGTAACCTATAGGTGACCTTTTTAGGGTCATGACTATATTTTGTGTTTAGGAGCTACATCCCACATAAATGATATTATAAATTATTTTAAACTTGGTTTAATTCAAAAGTAGGGATATAATCACTTTTCATACATAATTTATCCTTTTTTCATTATTCATTATATACTAATCCCTCTAGTAGACTTGTAGGTGACTTGTTGATAGTTTGAGTGCATTCTTTTATTATAGGACTCTATTTTTAGAACTTTGTCACTAAAAATTATATTTCATGTTGATGAGACTCTATAAACACTTCATAATGTACTCTCTTAAGTCATTTATGACTTCACAACCTACCAAGTTTAAGGTTGCCAAGTTTTGGTAGCTATAAGTATCATTTTTTAAGAGCATTTGGGCATGAAGTCTTGAGTTAGGACTTTTTCAAATAAAATATTACTCTTATAGTAGATAAATATATTTTATGGATAATTTTCACTTTTTACAAGGTTAAATTCACCTTTTTATCACTTTCAACCTTTTATCCAATAACATGTGCCATTTTTCTCACTTGAATGCATATATACAACTGAAAGTGGCCATTTTAGTGATTAGGATGTTAAGTCCATAGAGTGTGACCTTATTTAACTAGGTAATTAACAAATTTAAAGTGAATACTCCTTGTTTTAGGTCTCCTTTCATTGAATTATAAGCCTGATATATCATTCTCAAAGTATTTCATAACCTCTGTATTCAATATCCACACACACAATCTAATGTAAAAGCATTCAATTTATTTATCTTGTCATCAAATCTCTCTAACTTCAAATATATTGAAAATATTCATTAGTATATGAACCTTTTTTAACCTATAAATATTATAATGATTTCATGCCTAGGTATATAAATTTAAACATTGACACCATTGTATTTATATTGAAGTTGCAAACCTACAGGTCTATAGACATGTATGTCTGCAACCCTATGTTTTGGAATTGTAAAAGTGCAAACACACATATTGGGTATCAAATATAATTTATTCCTTTCATGAAATAATTTATCAAAAATTCAAAACTCTCAATCTCTTTTTAAATACATATTCAAACCCACTCAATTCATATTGTTTTGTAGGCACACTAAAACACAGTCCAAAAGGGGAATGAAGGTGTGACCTTATTGAAATTAGTCCAAAATGTTTAGCTAGTTAGAGGGCCTTGAATGGATTTATGGGATAGTATAAGATAATTAATAATCACTCAGATGCATTAAACCATATGGATAATTGTAAAAAACCAATAGACATTATTAGTCACCTGTAAACTATTAAAAAAGGAGCTTTCTTGTTAATCCAAGCCCACACTTGTGAATTGGAAATTTGGAAACTTAAAAGAATCTTGAATAGAACCTATACATCCTTTTTAATATTTCTCATGCATTAAATTTGTTTCAAACTACCATTTTAAATAGAAATCTTTAGCATATGGGGTTGACTAACTACTCTAGACCACCTCCTGGTATTAGCAATTTTTCCTAAAGGAGAGGGGATGAATATGTATAAAAATGACATGTATTTTAAGCTTACTAATACCCCCTCTTTTAAATAATATTTTAGGTCCCAATTCTCTCTCCTCTGTCCATATTAAACACTTGAAATTTGAATTTAATAGATTATAACTAGAGTGATGGAGGTTTTAAAGAAATTTTTACAATTTTTTGACCTGTGTCTACATCCAAAACATGAATTAAACATGTGGGAGCTTAAATAACACTTATAAACCATTTTTACTTGAAAGGTTGTACAAGTCTCTAGAAATACTTCTTTGGAGTCCAAACTAAAGTAACTAACTAGTTCTGACATGTAACTGATGTTATGACTTCAGCCTGACCTCATGAACATTAGGAAATTTACTAGAATGTTTTTACTTTTCAAAATTATGAACAAATCCTCATAATAATCTTAAAAGATGGTTAAAGTGTCATTTTAGCAATTAAGAACATGGAGAAAGGTTAAAACATCATATTGTGACCTTAAAGGCACATTAATAGTATTTTATAATTATTCTAAACTATACCAAGCTTTTAACCATGTTTGAAAATAGTAGGACCTCATAAAATACCACTAAGATTAGACAAGTACACATGAGACCAAACTTTGGACAATGCTAGATAATGACAAATATGACCATATAGAACTATCTAAGACCATTTAAGATCATGACCAAACCACATACAAGTTTTTATAATCCCATGAAAAGTTTTAAATTAGAGGGTTGACCCAGTTTTACTTGATATTAAATTTTGGTGAATAATTTGGTGATTCATAGGGTAACATTCTTATAATGCTAAATGGACCAGTACCCTTTTCCTTCCATTGGGAAATAGAGACATTTACACTCAGTTTTAGACCTTGGCCATGACACAACAAAATTATATGACCTTAAAATAGACACAAACAAGAAAAACAAGACACAAAACAAAGAATAAGAAAAACACACATGTGATATCAATCACTTAGGAAACACAACAATAATAAGAAATCAAACTAACTATATACAACTAACTTGAAAATAACTTCTTCCTCCTAGATAAAAGTGGAAGCTTGTACTATCTCTTTCTCTATGAAATGAAAGATGACATGAAACAAGTATCCTATTAAGACTTGATCTTTTTGTCTTCATCTTCGTCATTCTTGTCACTCCTCTTGGAATGATCTCAAAAAAGGCAATGTCAACTGCAAACTAATCACCTATGAAGGTGAATTTCCTTTATTTTTCAAAAATATTCTCATGACCTCTCATGATACTTGTGCTTATGTCAAGCATGGCCATCTCTTTATTTATATGAGAATTCTCAATCATGGTACCTTGGAGATTATCATATTATTATTCAAAAAGAAAGTTATCTTCAATAACATCTTCAAACTATCTAGTAGGGGGTGTAGGCTCTTAGAGATCATCAAAATCATTACATATCTCCTTGAACTTATATCATAAGTCCTCTTGGTCTATGAAAATAGTAGTATTTATATATTTTATTGGTTTTTTAAATTAAATCAATTGATCATTCTCATGAGTGTCATATTCATCATATATTGATCCATCATATATTTAAAACTCTTAGTGATGTTCTTGAAGAGACGTTTGCTCACTATGAGACTTACACCCCTCATCAACAATTTAATTATCCTCTTCTAGAGGTGTTCTCTTATCAATAATATCATATTCCTTGAACATGTGCAATAGGTATGCCACATGTCCTTCACCTCTCTTTGAATAGGATCATGATATTCAACAAACTCAATAAATATGATGTTCCCCTCAATTAGATTTTATTCCATGTCTTGATGAGCCTCTTCATTAGTAGCTGAAACTTGATTTAGATCATCTCTTTATTCACTCAAGAAGACTGATTTGTGTTTGTATTCACTAAGGGGAGTCCCAATAGTGAACTCTTCATAAACTAAAACTACATTTTGATTCTCTTCACTTATCTCCCATAGGACATCTTCCTCTTCAAGAATATATGTGGTGGGAGGGTGATGGATAAGTTAATGGGATAGAAAGGGAGATTGAGGTATATTGGATGGCTCATGGATAGGCTTTATAATGTGTGATTATTAAAGGAAATCTTGGATAGATATCATGTTGAGTTGGGCAATAAAAGGAACATCTTATTCAACAAGCACACCATTTTTCTCATAGTCTTATTAGTCCTCAACCCTTCTTAATTAGAGTACCATTCTTGTTTTGAATACACTCTTGGATAGACATCCAAGATAGACTAGCTATAGATTCTTAGGGAGAGGATAGTGGGACTTGACTAGGCACAAATCTCTCTTTGTATTCAAACTCTTAATTTTGGATCTCTTAAATTACTTTAATATTCAAGTCTAACTCTTTGATTTGCCTATCTATACTCTCTTATAATAGCTTCTCTTGAGGTTGGTTATTGGCTTCATGAAGATAAGGGACACAATAGGGTTAATATGATGTATAAGAGGGCTATTGAGTAGGGATGAGAGTGATTTGCATAGGCTTAGGTTATTATTTAAATTCAACTCCTCAATCTATACTTGCTTCACTTTTCCCACTCCATGTCTTTACCACTTGATTCTAGCTTGGAATCTTGAATGACTTATTAGGGGCTTATTGAGAAAGAAAAGTGGAATTTTGGATTGAATAAATAGGTTACTCTTCAATAATCTCCTTATCCTTTTGAATGCTCTCTTAGATGGAATTAAAAGAAGGGAAGGTTTGAGGAACACATGAAAGACTTGAAACACTTAGAAGCTAATTTGTAGATATATCTTGGGGAAGAATGGGTGGCATATATGAGAACTGAGATGGAATGTAAGAGGACACATAGGGCTGATAGAATTGAACCTGTTACCCTTCATGAAACCTTAGCATATCTTCAATTTTCTGAATGAGACCACTTAAATCCAAATTTTCACTTAAGAGGTTTTGCCAATTTGATCTCTTAATAGGTTTCAATTCTTCTTACAATAGTTGTAATGAATCTCTCATGTCATGAATGTGATGAGTAGGGATATATTTACTATATTCCCTTTGTGTATGAAGGTTTACCATGTATCTCTCATAGCTTAAGAGGATTTACTTCAAACTTGAAATGGATTGGTTTAAGGGGTAACTAGGGACATCCTAAGCTTGAGAAGGATGTTCATATACAACATCATGGTCATGTGAGGGAGAATATCCTAACCATAGGACTAATATGACTCATAATGAGAGTAAAAAGTTTGATGTGGATGTTAAAGCACATAGATGGGGTCATAACAAGGCTAATAATGAGGTATAAAATAGAATTTATCTTCATACCCAACCATCCCTACTTTAGGAGTCAAAGGAAATCACAAAATACTATCAAATAATTTTCAAAATAAGTACTTGGGTTAATAGAACCATATGATTATATGTAGAGTTACCATTTGTGTTTGTTGAATTCCTCCAAAGGTTGATAGGTAGAAGAACACACCAAGAATTCTTCCACAACTTTGGACCTTAGTCCCACTAGGTGTGCCAAAACTATTATGAATCAAATTTACACCCTTTTTAAGGTAGTTCAAACCTTCTATATTTTATGTAACATTGAAACACCTCAAGGTTGTGGCTACCTAGTTATAGAGATAAATATATAGGTTAAAGGGATAGTTACCCTTAATTAATCACTTATATTGAAACACTACTCTAAAACATGCTAGGAAAAGGGAGAAAACCCTACTCTAATGGAGGTGATGCACCAAATGTGATCAGATCACTATCAACCAACTGTAATTATACTTTAAACAAGAGCCTAACCTACACATGACACTAATATAAATTTTCCTCTCTACATCAATATTTTTATGGAGGTTTGTGAAGTAAGCTTGATCTATGAGGACTAGTTAAATTGGTCATGACATGACACTAGTGAGGACACAACTCATTAAAATAATACACACTAATTTGAACACTTTAAGATACCTAAAAAATACTTTTAAATTGAATATGAATGCCAATAAGGACAACATGCCAAAGAAGTAAATATATCACTTATCAAGATCAACTAGTCAAAAAATGCACATAGAAATAGTCCATAGAGAAGGTAAAAATAAGCTATTCTTCATTTATAAAAGGCTACAAATGGGTAGGGCTTTTCCATACCCAGTTGGAGGATACAAACTTATCTAATTAAGGCTCAATATAATCACAAGTGAGAGAGAAAGAGAGAAGGGTGTAGGAGAGAGAGAGAGAGGAGAAAAGTGTCTCATGAGTTAAAAATAAGAGAGGAGTTATGAAATTTCCTCAAAAGGTCCTAAAAACCATTTTTATCTCCTTTGAAGATGCTCCCTTGCTCCAAGTGGCATAAGAGTTAGAATAATTTCTTGACACCTTAGCTAGATCTTTACAACTACCCTTTACTTTGGCTTGTTAAATAAAAAGTAGCCTTATTGATAGTTAGATAAAGTTGAGTTACATATTTTATCTACTATTGACACCTCTCAATTGGTTTCCTTAGGTTCTCTTTGACACATTACTTCCTCTCATTACTAGGTGTCTATAAGACTTCATATCCTTAGGCCAATCTTGCATACAAGTGTGAAAAATTTATTTCATCTTGTTCATATCATATTATATTCATGGATGGCCTATTAAACTCATAATATACCTATATAAATCAATTTTTAAGTCTCAACCCATACCCAACAACTCATTCTACACTAAAAGCTCCAAATTGGCCTCATTCCTTGTAGCCCTAAAATAATGAAAAAATAATTGTGTAGAGAAATTATAGATTTAATGAGAATATAAAAGAATATTATAGGATATAGTATGGCCTTACATCTTAATTTTAAATTTTGTTTCTTGAGAGTGAGTGGAAGTGTACTTTTCTACTACTTCTCTCTCCTAACTAGGCCTCAATTAGGCCTCCCTACCTAGAGACTAAAAATTGACTCTACAAGGTTACCACACATGAAAAATACCAAATAAATGTTTTATTAAATTATATGACCTCCTCCCAATTCTCCATGTCAATTTCGAATTTATAACACCTTGTACATACCTCCTAAGTAGCTAAAAATAATCATTTTTGGCTTATTCCATATAGTTTTATACCTGTAGTACAAACTAGTTACATGAGATGATGATCAAGGGAGTATTATAAATTATTAAGTTTGTTTAGAGTTTATCCAATCCATTTAGATTCATATAAATACATTTCTCTCTCATTGGGTCATTTTTGGCTCTCTTAGGCAGCCTAAAAGTGCTTTAAGGTCTTAATGATTGTTCATACAACTCAATGCATTAATCCACCAAAAAAATTCCACAAGTTACAAGTACACCAAGGTATCTAACTTACCCTATGATCCCAAGGTCCCATGAAACACCTTTGTACTATACTGAGCAAAATAAGATAGCTTTTCAAGTTATTAGTAGGAATTTTGTAAGGGTTGAGAGAGAAATAAAGTCAATATGTAGCATATTGAAGTTTTTTATGACTATAATCAATTTAAGGAGGTCAATTACAAATTTATTGAATTTTACCCATGGTTATCCAATGCTTATATCTCCATTATGTCTCTTATAATCTCATTTTCTTAAGCCTAAGGTTCTTAAGCCATCTTGCACCAAATACCCTAGCCGACTATTTTCACTCTTTATTCCCATTGTTGGTTGTTTCAAGGTTTCATATGATACCTATGTGTAATTATCATAATTTACTCATGTTTTTCAAGGTATTCAACCCAATTCAACTATCCATCTCTTTAATACTACCTTATAAGCCTACCTATGTAATTAGGCCTGTGAATGACTGAATATGGTTTATCATGATTTACTTCACTTATTTCTTGAGTTGTAGGAGCCTAATGGAAATGAAAAATCACCATAAAATATTATTAAAATATCTTTATTTGGATTAGTCTCCCTATATATCCTTAAACCTCTTCAAACAACAAATACTTCTCATGAGGTAGCAAGCTTTTTTCTTTCCTTATCTAAGTAGGCAAGGGTTTCGAATTGTCTCTTATTGTCACATGAGTCTAAAATTTATATGAAGATTTTAAAACACCATTACAATTTTCCAAAATATTTACACTTTCTCAAATCAATCAGAATATCTCATGAAATATGCAGATCTGAGGTTGTTATCTAACTACATGTAAAGGGTTTTAAACTCAATTTCGACCAATTTCATCAGGTTATTGTTGATGTAGTGGATTGCACCTGGGGTAAGGATGTTGAACTCCTGCCTTCCACACGCAACAATGGAAACTCCCCTCTCACCTGTGGGACTGGCAAAGCTAGAGGGGAGAGTCTCTAGGTAAGGGCTAGCTCCCTTTGATGCATCTGATTTGTTCTAGTAAGTGCTAACATATACATATACATATATATATATATATATATATATATATATATATATATATATATATATATATATATATATATATATATATATATATATATATATATATATAATGGTGGGGGATGAAAAGGGAAAAAGATTGCAAGAAAACAAACTACTCTAAAGGAGGTGATGCACCAAAATGATCTGACCTTCTCACACTCATACTTAAAATCAGACAAACACATACATTGGCAGAAGGACCAAGCTCCAAGAAACTCGACAGGGAGGCTTTAATGGAAAATACAAAAAATAGAGATTCACCAAAGGTGTTTTGAAATGCACACTGTATAGTAATTTCTTCTATTTCTGCACTTCCAAAGATATCTCTCCTTGTCAGTTGTAGAAATGACACCTTATAGACACCAGGTATGTTGGTGTTGAACCTGTGGAAGCATCAAGAAGCAATGACTAAACACAAACTAACACTTAGACATACACAGAGATATCTAACCAAGACAGAGGTAAAAAATGTGTTTATTGATTCAAGTGAAAATTTGCCAGGGCTACGCCTTACAAATGTGAAAAATGATTTCTCCAAAGACAAGTCTCTAATATGTAGAGGAAGAAAATGGGCCTTTAAGCACCCTTTTTACAAGTGACCCATGGTAGGTACTGTGTCAACCACTAAAATAACTTCTTGAATCAACACCTTCCTGCATCACTTAGATCTCTTCATCTACTTCTGTGTGATGGCCATTTCACTATCAAGATTTGAACTTATGATCTGTGCCATTTTCCTATTCTGTAGTGCATATTGAAGAAAACCAATCACATCGACCACTATTGTGCCTCTTTGATGACTACATGGTAGGCACTGTGTCAACCACTAAAATAACTTCTCGACACCTTCTTGTGTCACTTGTATTTCTTCATCTACTTCTGTGTGATGGCCATTCTACTATCAAGATTTGAATTTATTAGCCACACCATTCACCTGCTCTTTGTTCTCTGGGCTCTTTGTCCTTTCTCTGCCCTCTGCAAGGGCTTCTAGTCTTTGAACTACCCTCTGCAAGGGATTTTGAACCCATCACTGCCCTCTAGCTATAGGGGACACCCTTGAACCAAGCCATTAAACCAACCCATTGAACCAACATTTGGTTCAATGATTCAATGGTTCAAGACTACGCACTGAGCTGATTAAACTGTTCATTAGATCTCCTTATTGAACAATTTGTTTGAACTAATCCATTGAAACATTCACTTGAACCATTTCAATGGTTCAAAGCTACACGCTGAGCCAAGTCCTTGAACTAAACTCTAAAACTGAAGCCACTTGAACTTTTTGCTAAACTTTTTTGATGAACTAAGTGTTGAACTTAGCTAATTAAACCAAAGCCGAAGAACTGCCGATTGAACCAAAGCTTGAAATGAAGTGATGGTTTAATGGTTCAAAGATGCCGACCTTCCTTATGAATCTCTTTAAATGAAAATCTGAAGAATATTTTTAAAATCTTGCCCTCTTAGTATGGTTCTTCAACTACCAAAAAAAAACCTGTAGAGTCCATAGAAATAGACCTATAGAGTCCGTAGAAATCACCAGATCTATGCAAAATGAAAAATGAATTGGCCTAGAATAGTAGGGGAAGAAGGGGACCAATTTTTGGCTTGTTGGGCAAAAAATGGTTAACAAATAGGTGACTCCTAGGGGAAGCATGCCTGATATGCTTAGAAGCTAGTTGCCTTAAAAATCCATTGGGCACGAGGTCAGATTGTATCTTGAAGATCAGCAATAGCTCTGATAAATTCTAGAATTAATCATGAAGATTCACCTCAAAAGGAAAATAAAAAAAACACACAAAGCTAAGAAAACTACCTGTGCAAATATCACTTAGGGAAAATAGGGAAAGAAAATTGAAAGCAACCCACTATATATAGCTAACCAAGTATTTTTGATTCCCTCTTGGATCAAAGGGAAAGATTCTAACATCTCCTTCATCTGACACACCCATTATCGATAATAGATCCCATAAGGAAATATTTATGTGTAGCTCCTTCACCTGGTCTACCATGTTGATCTAAGGATTGCTCCCTTCCATATTTTCTTTGGGGTCACTTACAGCCTTCTGAGGCATAGGCTAGGGAGCTGAATGTATGACTGGTAGCCTAAAATTTTGGAATTTTTGGTTCACCTATGTTGGAAGAGATGGTGTGGATGTTTTAACAACTATTTGAGTTTCTTCCATAGCTCTCCCTTTGGATCTTGTGTTGGCCACAACACAGTCAGCCTGATTATCTGCAGCACCCACATAATTGATTACATAGAACTCACCTTCTAGGTAGTTCATAAGAGTAGAGTCAGGCTGACTCTGACTGCTGCTTGTGTTGGGTTGCATTGGAGCCTTGGAGACCTGGAATGAGTGGTTGCTTGATTGTCTAGCACATTTGGGTAACAACCCATCATCTCATTTGTATAAATTGCCTATTCTTAACCATATCCCATGGTCAAACAACTTGGTTATTCCTATACCATGTTTGTTCTAAATGGGCACCATGACCTTAGATGATGAAAGGGGGCCTAGGTTGTAGACTTGAAATGGTCTGGTCTGAGTAAGCTGACCCTATCCTTGATTGTAGTTTTGGAAAGGGGGTCTTAGAGATTGACCATACTATTGGTATCCTTGGTTTAGTCTATTGATTTGAGCTTGCTACCTTTTAAGAGCTACAAGTTCATTCGACATTCTCTACAACAGACTCTTAACTTCATGAAGCTCATTGGATGGAGCAGCAACTAGTTTCTCTATGCTAGGTAGAGGAGCTAATGTGGGAGTAACGACCTGAATTAGAGGTATCATTTTTGGGAAATGTGGCATATGGGGTCTAGGGGCTATTTTCCCAGCCTGTATTAAGAAATTTTTAACTTCTATGGTTATGTCATAGACAATAGGTAGCACATGCCCTCCCATGGATTGTATCATAATAGCAATATCACTGTTTAATGCTCTTAAATAATACAAGAAATCATAACTAGCAGTTGGTCTTATCAAAACAAAGATTCTATCCCATGTCTTCTGAAATTGTGTGTTGAAATCATGTATATATTCGTGTGGGGCTCTCTTCATGGTTGTCAGCTGCTCAACAAGCGAGAGGTGGTCACTCTTTTCTCCAAAATGGTCCATCAATTGAGTACCCAATTCATTCCAAGAATGGATTGAATTTGTAGGCAAAGTCTCATACCAGTCAAGAGCTTTGCCCTTGAAAGACAATGCCAAAAATCTGATTGCAATACTCTCCTCAATGACACTATGAATATTGCAGAGGTTAGTAATATTTATGATGTGTTCAATAGCTATAACGGGCCCATCTCCATTAAAGGGAGGCACACTTTTGAGGACCGATCTTGGAATCAGGTCATAATGCTAGAGGTTCAAGGGAATCTGACCATGAAAGCTCATAAAGGGTAATGCCATAGCTATAAGGGGAATCAAACAGGGTACTTCTCCTATGAAGGAAGCACCTATAGCTAGACTGGGAAGATGACTCACTAAATAAGGATGAGTCCCTTTGAACCTCAGTCACTTTACTGAGTTGAGAGGTAATTCAATGAATTCAAAAGGGACACCCTTATTACTGGATTGTGTGGTGACTTTAGGCATAAGAAGTCAAACTAATCTTTGATTAGGAAATGAGGTTCTTACCAGTGGAGTCACTAGATGCTATAAATAGTTGATTTTCTATAACAAGACCAACATCAATCCTGAAACCTTACTGAGTGTAAGACTAAGTCCCACCGGGTGTGCCAAAAATTGTTGACATAGTGGATTGCACCCAAGGCAAGGAGGTTGAGCTCCTGCCTTCCACACACAATAATGGAAACTCCCCTCTCACCTGTGGGATTGGTGAAGCTAGAGGGGAGAGTCTCTAGGTAAGGGCTAGTTCCCTTTGATGCATCTAATTTGTTCTAGTAAGTACTAACACACACACACACACACATATATATATATATATATAGATATATAATGGTGGGGGATGAGAAGGGAGAAAGATTTCAAGAAAAAAAACTACTCTAAAGGAGGTAATGCACCAAAATGATCTGACCTTCTCACACTCACACTTAAAATTAGACAAACACATACATACACTTCAAACTGGCAGAAGGACCAGGCTGTAAGAAAATTGGCAAGGAGGCTTTAATGGAAAATATAGAAAATAGATATTCACCAAAGGTGCTTTGAAACACACACTGTATAGTAATTTCTTCTATTTTTACACTTCCAAATATAGCTCTCCTTGTTAGTTGCAAAAATGGCACCTTATAAACACCATGTATGTTGGTGTTGAACCTGTGGAAGCATCAAGAAGCAATGACTAAACACAAACTAACACTCAGACATACACAGACATATCTAACCAGGACAGAGGTAAAAAATGCATTTATTGATTCAAGTGAAAATTTTCTAGGGCTACGCCATATAAATGTGGAAGATGATTTCTCCAAAGACAAGTCTCTAATATATAGAGGAAGAAAAGGGGCCTTTTAGCACCCTTTTTACAAGTGACCCATGATAGGCACTGTGTCAACCACTAAAATAACTTCTTAAATTGACACCTTCATGCATCAGTTGGATCACTTTGTTTTCTTCTGTATGATGGCCATTCTACTGTCAAGATTTGAATTTATGAGCTTGCCATTTTCCTACTCTATAGTGCATATTGAAGAAAACCAGTCGCGTTGACCACTGTTGTGCCTCTTTGATGACCACATGGTAGGCACTGTGTCAACCACTAAAATAACACTCTTGACACCTTCTTGCATCACTTGGATTTATTCATCTACTTCTACATGATGGCCATTCTACTGTCAGGATTTGAATTTATTAGCCACACCATCCACCTGCTCTTTGTTCTCTGAGCTCTTTGTCCTTTCTCTGCCCTCTACAAGGGCTTCTAGTCTTTGAACTACCCTCTGTAAGGGATTTTGAACCCATCACTACCCTCTACTTGTAGGGCATACCCTTGAACCAAGCCATTAAACCAACCCATTGAATTAACATTTGGTTCAATAGTTTAATGGTTCAAGACTGCACACTGAGCTGATTGAACCATTCACTAGATCTCCTTATTGAACCATTTGTTTGAGCCAATCTATTGAATCATTATCTTGAATTGGTTCAATGTTTCAAAGTTGCACACCGAGCCAAGTCCTTAAACTAAATTCTAAACCTGAAGCTACTTGAACATTTTTGATGAACTAAGCGCTAGAATTAGCTGATTAAACCAAAGCTAAAGAACTGTCGATTGAACCAAATCTTGAAATGAAGTGATGGTTCACTGGTTCAAAGATGCTGACCTTCCTTATGAATTTCTTCAAACAAAAATCTAAAGAAGCTTTGTGAAATCTTGTCCTCTTTGCTTGGTTCTTCAACTACCAAAAGAAAACCTGTAGAGTCCATAGAAATGGACCTATAGAGTCCATAGAAATCACCAGATCTATCGAAAATGAAAAATGAATTAGCCTAGAATAGTAGGGGAAGAAGGGGACCAATTTTTGGCATGTTGGGTGAAAAATGGTTAACAAATTGGTGAATCCCAATGGGAAGCATGCCTAATATGCTTAGAAGCTAGTTGCCTTAAAAATCCATTGGGCACAGGGTCAGATTGTATCTTGAAGATCAACAGTAGCTCTGATAAATTCTAGAATCAATCATGAAGATTCACCTCAAAAGGAAAAGAAAAAACACACATAAAGCTAAGAAAAATACTTATACAAACAACACTTAGGGAAAATAAGGAAAGAAAACTAAAAGCAACCTACTATATACAACTAACCAGGTATTTTTTATTCCCTCTTGGATCAAAGGGAAAGCTTCTAAAATCTCCTTCATCTGACACACCCAGTATTGATAATGGATCCCACAAGGAAATATTTATGTGTAGCTCCTTCACCTAGTCTACCATGTTGATCTAAGGATTTCTCCCTTCCATATTTTCTTTGGGGTCACTTGTAACCTTCTGAGGTGTAGGCCGAGGAGATGAATGTATGACTGGTGGCCTAAAATTTGGGAATTTTTGGTTCACCTATGGTGGAAGAGATGGTGTGGACATTTGAATAGCTACTTGAGTTTCTTCCATAGCTCTCCCTTTAGATCTTGTGTTGGCTACAACATAGTCAGCTTGATTGTCTGAAACACCCACATAATTGATTACATAGAACTCACCTTCCAGGTGGTTCATAAGAGTAGAGTCAGGCTGACTTTGACTACTGCTTGTGCTGGGTTGCATTGGAGCCTTGAAGACCTAGGAATGAGTAGATACCTAATTATCTAGCACATTTGGGTAACAACCCATCATCTCATTTGTATAAATAGCCTATTATTGACCATATCCCATGGTCAAACAACTTGGTTATTCGTATACCAGGTTGTTCTGAATGGGTACCATGACCTTAGATGATGAAAGGGGGCCTAGGTTGTAGCCTTGAAATGGTCTGGTCTGAGTAAGCTGACCCTATCCGTGATTGTAGTTTTGGAAAGGGGGTCTTGGAGCTTGACCATACTTCTGGTATCCTTGGTTTGGTCTATTGCTTTGAGCTTGCTACCTTTTAAGAGCTACAAGTTCATTTGGCATACTCTGCAATAGACTCTTAACTTCATGAAGCTCATTGGATGGAGCAGTAGCTAGTTTCTCTATGCTAGTTAGAGGAACTAATGTGGGAGAAATGACTTGAATTAGAGGTATCATTTCTGGGAAAAGTGGCATATAGGGTCTAGGGGCTATTTTCCTAGCATATACTAGGCAATTTTTAGTTTCTATGGCTATGTCATAGGCAGCAGGCAGTGCATGCCCTCCCATGGATTGTATTATAATAGTAATATCATTGTTTAATGCTCTTAAATAATATAGGAAAGCATAACCATCAGTCAGTCTTACCAAAATGGGGATTCTATCCCATGTCTTTTGAAATTGTGTGTTGAAATCCTGCATATATTCATGTGGGGCTCTCTTCATGGTCGTCAGCTGCTCAGCAAGCGAGAGGTGGTCACTCTTTTCTCCAAAATGGTCTGTCAATTGAGTACCTAATTCATTCCAAGAATGAATTAAATTTGTAGGCAAAGTCCCATACCAGGAATGAATTAATTTTTTAGGCAAAGTCCCATACCATTCAAGAGCTTTACCCTTGAAAGACAATGCCAGCAATCTAATTGCAATATTCTCCTCAGTGACACTGTGAATATTGCAGAGGTTAGCAATATTTTTGATGTGTTTAATAGATGTAACGGGTCCCTTTCCATTAAAGGGAGGCACACTTTTGAGGACCACTCTTGGAGTTGGGTCATAACACTAGAGGTTTAAGGGACTCTGACCACAAAATCTCACAAAGGTTAATGCCATAGCTATAAGGGGATTCAAATGGGGTACTTCTCCTGTGAAGGATGCACCTGTAGCTAGACTAGGAAGATGACTTGATAAATAAGGATGAGTCCCTTTGAACCTCAGTTGATTTGCTAAGTTGAGAGATAATTCAATGAATTCAAAAGGGACACCCTTATTAACAGATCATGTGGTGACTTTAGGCATAGGAAGTTAGACTGGTCTTTGATTAGTAAATGAGGTTCTTATTAGTGGTGTTGCCAGATGCTGTAAATAGTTGATTTGCTATAATAGGACCAGCATCAATCCTGAAACCTTACTAAGTGTAAGACTAAGTCCCATAGGGTGTGCCAAAAATTGTTAACATAGTGGATTACACCTAGGGCAAGGAGGTTGAGCTCTTGCCTTCCACACACAACAATGGAAACTCCCCTCTTGCCTGTGGGACTAGTGAATTTGGAGGGGAGAGTCTCTAGGTAAGGGCTAGCTCCCTTTGATGCATCTAATTTGTTCTAGTAAGTGCTAACATATATATATATATATTTATATATAATGGTGGGGGATGAAAAGGGAGAAAGATTGTAGGAAAACAAAATACTCTAAAGGAGGTGATGCACCAAAATGATCTGACATTCTCAAACTCACACTTAAAATCAGACAAACACATACATACACTTCAAACTGGCAGAAGGACCAGGCTGCAAGAAACTTGGCAGGGAGGCTTTAATGGAAAATATAGAAAATAGAGATTCACCAAAGGTGATATGAAAGGTACACTGTATAGTAATTTCTTCTATTTTTATACTTCCAAATATATCTCTCCTTATCAGTTGCAAAAATGGCACCTTATAAACACCAGGTATGTTGGTGTTGAACCTGTGGAAGCATCAAGAAGTAATGACTAAACACAAACTAACACTTAGACATACATAGAGATATCTAACCAAGACAGAGGTAAAAAATGCATTTATTGATTTAGGTGAAAATTTGCTAGGGCTACACCATAAAAATGTGGAAGATGATTTCTCCAAAGACAAGTCTCCAATATATAGAGGAAGAAAAGGGGCCTTTTGGTACCCTTTTTACAAGTGACCCATGTTAGGCACTGTGTGAACCACTAAAAATAAATTCTTGAATCGACACCTTCCTACGTCACTTGGATCACTTCATTTTCTTTTGCGTGATGGCCATTCCACTGTCAGGATTTAAATTTATGAGCTATGCTATTTTCCTACTCTGCAATGCATATTGAAGAAAACTAGTCACGTTGACCACTGTTGTGCCTCTTTGATGACCACATGGTAGGCACTGTGTCAACCACTAAATAACTTCTCAACACCTTCCTGTGTCACTTGGATTTGTTCATCTACTTCTGCATGATGGTCATTCTACTGTCAGGATTTGAATTTATTAGCCACACCGTTTGCCTGCTCTTTGTTCTTTGGGCTCTTTGTCCTTTCTCTACCCTCTGTAATGGCTTTTGGTCTTTTAACCACCCTCTGCAAGGGCTTTTGAACCCATCACTACCCTCTAATTGTAGGGCAAACCCTTGAACCAAGCCATTGAACCAACCCGTTGAACCAAAATTTGGTTCAACAGTTCAATGGTTCAAGACTACACACCGAGCCAATTGAACCATTTGCTGGATCTCCTTGTTGAACCATTTGTTTAAACCAATCCATTGAACCGTTCGCTTGAACCGGTTCAATAGTTCAAAGCTACACGTTGAGCCAAGTCCTTAAACTAAATGCTGAACTTGAGGTCGCTTGAACTTTTTGATGAACTAAGCACTAAACTTAGTTGATTAAGCCAAAGCCAAAGAACTGCCGATTGAACCAAAGCTTGAAATGAAGTGATGGTTCAATGGTTCAAAGATGCTGACCTTCCTTATGAATTTATTTAGATGAAAATCTGAAAAAGCTTTGTAAAATATTGCCCTCTTGACCTGGTTCTTCAACTGTCAAAAGAAAACCTATAGAGTCCATAGAAATGGACCTGTAGAGTCCATATAAATCACCATATCTATGCAAAATGAAAAATTAATTGGCCTAAAATAGCAGGGGAAGAAGGGGACTGATTTATGGCCTGTTGGGCAAAAAATGGTCAACATTTATGTCTTAAAATTTCCTTTTTTATTAAAAGGAACCTATTTAATATGTTTTATATCTAAGATAACATTAGTTATATCTTCATGTACTTTTATCTTTACTCAATATTTAAACCATCTTCCCCTTGGAATGTAACCTATAGGTTATCTTCTTAGGGTCATGACTGTATTTTGTGTTTAGGACCTACATCCCACATCAATGATATTCTCAATGATTTTAAACTTTTTTGAAGTCCCAATTAGGAATCCAATCAATTTTAATACATTCTCTATCATTTTTTCATTAGGTATGATGCTATACTAATCCCTCTAGAAGACTTGTACGTGATTTGTTGATAGTTTGAGTGCATTCTTTGTTTATAACACTCCATTTTTATAACTTTATCATACAATAATATATTTTATGTTAATGAGACTTTATAACCACTTTATAATTCACTCTCTTAAGTCATTTATGACTTAATAACCTACCAAGTTTAAGGTTGTCAAGTTTTGGTAGATATAGGTACCATTTTTAAAGAGCATTTGGTCATGAAGTCTTGAGTTTAGCCTTACTAAAATCAATTATGACTCCTACAATATAAAAACATATTTAAGGGATAATTATCACTTTTTATAAGGTTAAATTAAACTATTTTATCACTTTCAACCTTATATCTAACAATATGTTCCATTTTTCTCACTCGACTACATATATACAACTAAAAGTGGCCATTTTGGTGATTAGGATATTAAATCCATAGATTTTGACATTTAAATAGGTAATTGACCACATGAAAGTGAATAATAATTTTTGGATTTGTCCTCTCATTCCATTACAATCCCCATATAGGATTCTCAAAGTATTTCACAACCTTTGTATTCACTATCCACACACACATTCCTTTGTAGAAGCATTAGGTTTATTTATCTTGTCATCATCTTTCTTTGAATTTAGATATATTATAAATATTAATTAGTATATTAACCTTTTATTAATTTAAATTATTATAATGTTTTCATACCTAGGTATAAAAGATTAAACATTAACACCATTGGAATTCTCTTGAAGTTGTAGACCTATAGTTCTACAGACTTGTAGGTCTATAACCCTATGTTTTAGAATTGGATAAGTATAAACACAGATATTAGGGATCAACTATCATATATTAATTTAATCAAATCATTTATCAATAAGTCAAAACTCTCGATATCTTTAGAAATACATATTCAAACCCACTCAATTCATCTTGTTCTGCAAAGCATACTAGAATACATTCTAAAAGATGAATAAATATGTGACCTTATTGACACTAGTGTAGAATATTTATATAGTTAGAGGGCCTTGAATGGATTTAGGGGATATTATAATACAATAAATAATCACTTGGATGAATTATAGCATCTGGATAACTTTAAAATAGTAAGAAAAAATATTAGTCACCTATAGACTATGTAAAATGGATCTTTCTTATCAATCCAAGTCCACACATGTGAAATGGAACTTTGAAAACTTGAAAGAATACTGAATAAAACCTATACATCCTTTTTAATATTTTTCATGCATTTAAGTTTTTTTAAATTACCATTTTGAAGAGAAATATTTAGCATATGGGATTGAATAGCTATTGTAGACCACCTCCTGATTTTAGTGATTGTTCATAAAGGAGAGATAATGAATCTATAGAAAAATTCCATGGATTTTAATCTTAGTAGGACCCCTTATTTTGGCCAAAATTTTAGGTTCTAGTTCTCTATCCTTTGCCTATATTGAGCACTTGAAATTTGCATTTACTATCTTACACGGAGAGTAATGGAGGTTTTGAAGAAAATTTTGCAATTTTTGATATTTTCCTACATATAAAATGTTAATTCAACCTATGTGAGCTTGAAAAACACTTATAAGTAAATTTTTACCTGAAAGGTGCTCTTACAATGTTGTACAAGTGTCTAGAATTGCTTCTTTGGAGTCCAAACTGACGTAACTAACTAGTTCTGACATGAAACTAATGATATGACTTAATAATAAACTAATTAACATTATGACACTTATTAAAATGTTTGTATTTTACAAAATTACTTACAAATCTTCATATTAATCTCAAAAGGTGGTCAAAGTATCATTTTATCACTTAAGAACATGGTGAAAGTTTAAGATAGCATATTGTGACATTAAAGACACAATAATAGTATTTTATATTGATTCTAAAATATACCAAGATTTTTAACATATTTCAAAACATCAGGACCTCATAAAATATCCTTAGGACTAGACAAGTACCCATGAGACCAAACTTTGTAAAATTCTAGATGATGACAAATATGACCATATGGAACTATCTAAGACCATTTAAGATCATGACCATACCACATGAATTTTAATAGTCCCATGAGAAGTTTCAAATTAGAGGGCTTGATCCATTTTATCTTAAGGTCAAAATTTTGTCAACACCTACATATAAAAATACAACTAGGCCAAGCTAAGCATTATAGTTCACCAAACTAGCCTTTTCCATTTTCCATCTTATGTGCCACCTCTTTCAATAACCCATGATTGATATCCCTTGTTGACCTAGCCTTCACATATTCATTATACCTTGTTTTCACATTTGTTACCTTTTGGTGATCTAACACACTTCAAGGGCAAGCTTTATCTATCCTAAGAAGGCCAACTGTAAATGCTTTGGCCACTACCTTCACACATGTTTGTTCTTCCAAACCAGCCACTGACCGATCAAAATCCCTGGGTCTAAAAGAGTCTATAAGAAGAAAAGAGCTCCAACCTAACATTTTTCCCTAGGAGTATAAATTATCAATAATTTTGTTCCATACTTTTAACTTTATATTACAATTCTTTTATAGTTTGTAAAATATCTTTCAATCTTGATCATTAAGGTTTAAATCTTGAAAAGTCAATAAAGGAGGTGTACCCATAGTTTGATTGGATATAGGCATTAAAATATTTAATTGGGTAAGTATTAATATTTCCCATGTAATATGTAGAAATAGTAGTGTTTTCTCTTCTAGCCACCTATGGTCCTTAGTGTGATCATAGGAATCCAAGAAGGGAGGTTAGTATTGTGTTAGTTCAAGCAATAAAACTTAAATAAACACACTAAAAGTTACACTCCTAGCATAGATACTAGGGAGAGATGAGTAACAAAAAAAAATGAAATCACATCAAAAACATAACATATAATAACTCTTTTACCTTCCTTAGGAGATCCAAATGGATTTATTGAGTGGCTTACTCAGTTTGTCCATCAAGAAGACTTTGGTAATGAAGCTTGTGTGTCTCCTTCTCTCCTTGGCACCATGTCTTTGTGATGTTGCTTAGCTTAATATTTTAGTATTATAACACTATTTATAAGCTTGTCTCTCTAAAAATTAGCATATAACTTTGGCTTATGAGAAATTATAAATGAAAAGGTATGGCCTTGTATTTATAGCCTTAAGAATTAATTCTCACCCAACATGAGTCAAGGCTGATTTTAGGCATGGAATGGGTTTAAACTCAACCTAAGTGAGCCAAAAGTAAATCTAGTAGAGTTAATAGTTTTCAAGTAATTATGATTTAAATTTACTAGGTATGGATCTCAACATTAGATATTTTAGGTTATTTTCATAGAGCTTGATAACTCATAAAATAAATGATGAAAGGCTAGGATATTTTGAATTTTTGAATTTTCTTTTTTATATATTCATTAATTTCAAATGGTTAATTAAACTAGGCATTTAATTTATTTTAGTTTGTTAATTGATTTTGATTATAGTTTTAGCTCTTTCAATATTTTATTGAAGTGTGAAAGTGTCCCACTTAATAGGTCTATAGGCCAAATTGACATGTTATGTTGCAAGGCAATTAGGGATGAATATGTGAGAGGTTATTATTTCATACAATAAAATACCCCAATTAGGGATGTCTCAACATGATTTTTATCTTTGAAAAATGGTGCATAATAAAATTTGGGATGTTTAATGATTCCTAAGATTAATGTGTAGCATTTGGTAGAAATCAATCTGAAGTCCAGTTGAGGGCCAATTATGGTCAATTTTAGGTGTCTATAGTTTGCCCCTATTTAGGAAGGCATTGTAAGCCATAGGTATAGTAACATATTATTAGAGAATGAAACATGTCATTAAGACTGAAATAACATAGTAATTGAATAATAATCTCCAAAAAATGTTTGGGAAGTCTATAATGATGCCCCCTTAAAGGAGTGGCCAACATTTATGATTTATGGATGGTCCCTCAAAAAGAGGGGATAAAAAGAATGAAATTAACTAATGGGTAAGATTAATCCAATTGATAAAATGATTACATGCATGATTTTATAAGTACCAATTTGCCTAAAGGTTATTATAATCAGTAATAAAGGTTGAGACGCTGATTTTACCAAAGGTGGTTATAATCAGTGGCACAAGCACATGCCCCAGTAGGGTAAATGAGTTGAAATAATTATTTTCCCATAGGACACTATAATAATTAAGAAGACTTAGATTGAATAATTATATTTTGGTTATGCCCCAATAGGGTAGATTAGCAAGCATATATCAAGGATATAACCCATTTCATAGATTAAAGATGAGTGGGCACGAACATAGATGCAATAGTCTAATAACTAAATAATCCACAAATAATTAGGAATATGAGGATGCACAAAGTGAAAAAAGAGATGATTATAATAATAAATAATTTATCAATGTAAATGATTCAATTGTACCTACCAATGTAGAGATGCTCATCCTTAATAACATTGATATAGCCAGAATGGTCAATGGGTTGATTTAATCAAAGAGATGACCAAGGAGAATTTTATGTGACTCCATTGCTTATAAGATTTACCAAGATGATTTTTTTTGTAGTATGTGATGGTATGTATCATGATATAAACACCATGATAATATAGCCAAAATATGCATAAGGACTAACTCTCGATCTGATAAATAATTTAAAATAATGCACTAATGATAAAAACCATGATGATAATGTTGACATATGAATATGAATAGAATCAAGAATAATGCATAAGGAATCACCTAATGAATGCATATATACTGAGTCAAGGCATAACAAGGAAAGCAAACAAATAGGCAAACAAATAAACAAAAACTAAGAAAACAAACACATAGAAAGATTGAAATAAAAACCATTCAAAAGCATCTTATTATCAACCAAGTCAATATATATGCATGAAGGCTCAAAGGAATAATAAATAGGTGGTTCCCCCAAGCAAGGTTACATGCAAAGGAAAGGTCACACCTTGAATGGTAGTGGAATGGATAAGAATAAAAAATGAATTTTCCCTAGTAGAGAAGATTGAGGATGACTGAGTAAGTTTAAATAGGACACATGTATTTGGAGTTTGAAAATTTTTAATGTTTTTATAAGTTTTGAGGTATCTTAAGTCGTTATAGATTGATAAGATACCACTCACAAAATGGTAAGAGCATTGGCTTAATTTACTCATAAAATGGTAAGAGTGTATGGAAAATAGGGACTGAGCTAGCATCAATGTGAATAAGGCATAGCCTACATAGTCCCATTATTTACTTAAATCATATTATTTCTACCAAAATAAAATGTGGTGAGATCTAACTAGGTAATAAAAAGTTGATGAATTTAGCTAAATGGCAAGGCAAATTAAAATAATAATGGAAACATGATGCACCAATGCATGGTAAAGGTGTTGTTCCTAATTTATCCATAGGTGGTTATAATAAGGAAACAATGACATGTGTTTGTGATACTAATTTTCCCATAGGTAATTATAATTAGTAACACAAGGAGGGATACTAATCTCCCCATAGGTGGTTATAATTAGTGGAACTAGTCAAACATACATGAAAGATAACTTGCCAGATCCACTATCATACTACTTTCATAGACTATCATTTAACATGGAATTATGAAATTTATAAAAGTGGATCAAAATCCCCTTGTAAAAGGTATGGTAATAACTAAAGGAACCATTATCAAAAGTGGTGGGTAGGCCAGGTCAAAACAAGATTTGGTCAATAGTAAAAGGTATGGTGGGGTGGCTTATGTTATAACACAAGGAAGATGGTAGGAAGGAAATTGGATATAATGGTAAGAGGTTTACACCCAAGTGATAAGGTATGGAACAACAACAATATGAATGGAAAATGAAAATAATAATGTAAAAGGAAATTGGCAAGACAAGTTAAATGGCAAGGTATGGCAAATGATAATGTCAAGGTAAATGGTAAGGTATGGAAAATTAAAAAGGAAAGGTAAATGGAAAACAAAAAATGAAAGATAAATGAAAATAATAAGGTATATGATTCTATCCAAGTAAATATTTATATTTTTCCTATTGAGGCAGAGATGCATGTCTTAGTTAATATGTGATGTAACTAGAATAGTCAATCATGTAAATTGCTAGCCCATACCTCTTTGGTATAGTTGTTTATGTCAAGAAACTTATATAAATTTGGAATCTAAGAATATTGTTTTGATATTTTTTGGTCATTGATTATGTTTCCTTTAAATGAAAAGATAAGATGTCTTTATAGCCTTTACAAAGGAAATTATAGCTAGGGATGATAAATAGGGATAAATATTGGATGATAGGTTTGATTTGGAAATGTAAAGGTGGATGCTAATGAAATGTATAATGGTTGGTCAACAAATGAAGATCAAGATTTTTAGGCACACATAATGTTGTTGATTCTATATTTGACATAAATTTGGTTGTGGTAGGGCCAAAGACTTATAAATATGCTCTTGATAGGACCATCATATTTTTTATTGTTTGGGCCTAAGAGTAGCTGCCATATGATTATGCTATAGATTTGAAGTTATATTGATGTTATCTTTGATAATGTCTTCATCAAGTAGTGAAGAACTATTGTGCTCAACTATTGGTGCCTCGATGAGATTTTCAACAATGAATTTATCTTGATTGTCCCATAGTGCCTTCGAGAAGGTTTCACTAAGGAAAATTGACTTTTGAATTTGATTGTCTTCTAGCACCTATGAAAAGGTTTCATGCACCTCCAAGAAGGTTTCACTTGGAGATTGTTCTTATTTTACAAGAATGTGGTCTTGGCCCCTTGATATTTTACAACTAATATGTCACCATGGATGTAGTTTAATAAGGTATGATTTTATCAGTCCTAATCGACACTTGTGGGAAGTGGAAGGTCAATATAATGGCTATGTTGGGTAGTGGTAATAGCATGTGGAATAGTAATGAAATGGGAAGAGGTTGTACAATCCTCATAGAATATACTAGGAGAAATTATGTTGATGTTGAAGTAATAATCCTTAAAAACCATTTAAGGATCACAAATGCATTCAAATTGATCTGCAAGGAATGCATAACCAATATTGTAACAACCATGAATGTATTCTAATTCTAAAGCTAAGTCTAACTCAAAGGACTCTGAATCTAATGTTTAGACTAAAATTGATTCTACTTTTGATGCTAAATCAAATGTTAGTTCAAGAATATAACCTAAATTTAATGTTGATTCTTCATCTAGTATGGATGTTTTTATAATGATGTCTTGTTAAATATTTGGTATTGGACAAGTAATATCATATGATGGCATAATGGGTTTCATAGAGACTAGTTTATCAAAATGAGATTCCTCAACAAGGGCAAAAAGGTCAAGAGACAACTCCATAGAGAATAGATTGTCAAATGGATGATCTTAAAAAAGAGTAAAATGGTCAAGATAATGATTTACCTAAAGGTGGTTATAATCATTAAGAAATGACTTAGCAAAGACTAGCTCGTTAGAGTGAGATTCCTTGATGACATGTATAGTATCAAAAAGTGATTTATCATAGGTTGACTTGTCATGAATAGGTGTTTCAATAAAAACATATTAGATTGGTTTATTTTATTGTCCATGATTTATAATTAGTTGTAAAATACCAATTATGAACATATCTTGGTTTTTGGATAATTGGCTCAGTTGGAGAGGTATTGATTGGCTTGATTTTGGCTCGATGAATATCATGGGTTTTATAAAGTATGGGAGGGTTGACAATGGATGAAAAATGGTCATTAGTTAGATAATGATAGTCTTATATATGATAGTCTTATATATGATAGTCTTGAAAAAAAATATGGTTTATGGATTATAATAATAACTATTACTCATTTAGTCATGATTGCACAACCTTGTTAGATAATGTGTTACCATACATAGAATG
Source organism: Torreya grandis (assembly GCA_037957365.1). NCBI lineage: Eukaryota > Viridiplantae > Streptophyta > Pinopsida > Cupressales > Taxaceae > Torreya > Torreya grandis. Next base: position 1,962,235 of record JARHVA010001579.1, read on the forward strand.
GCCTAGAATGGTAATGGTGGGGCATTTCCAAGATTGGTTACTCACATAATACAAAGGATGAGGTCTTGGAATGGTAATTGTAGGGTGTTAAAAAGCTTGGTTCTTTCACAAGACAAAGGATGAGGTCTAAAAATGGTAATGGTAGGGTGTTATGAAACTTGGTCACTCTCTCAAACTAAAGGATGAGCTATTAAAATGGTAATGGTAGGGAATTGTGAAGCTTATTAACTTAAAAAAACCAATGTATCAGGTCATATAATGGTAATATTAGGGAATTATGAAGCTTGGTTACTTGCACAAGCCAAAGGATGGTTAATAGTATAGGTATCACCATTAATCAAGTGAACTTGGTACATTAATCAGCCCAAAGAATGTATCAGCACATACTGTTCTTGAGGATATTAGATTTGTTATTCAAATTAAGGATTGTAAGGAGGATAAGGATCCATATCACAGATAACATCATATAAATAGGAGTCTTAAACAAAGTCATAATATGCGACCATGTTATCATAACCAAAATTGTGCATGGCTCCACTATGAGTGTAACAAGATATATCCAAGTCAAATGATAAATATTTCACAAAAAGGTCTAGAGTTATACAAACTCTAAAAAAAATATCCAAAGGATAAATGGTCCAAAAATAGTCTAACTTAGTCTATAAATATAGTTATATCTCCAAAATGGTTTATTTTAAAACTTGGTTTAAAATAGTCTAACATCGAATTTCTTAAACAAATGGTCAAATGAATGAATAAAAAATAGCATGTGAAAATCTAGGTTCGAAGTGTTTTAAACAAGTCTAATCTAAAGAAAACAAAATTTTTTAGGTATTTTAGAAAAGGTATAAAATATGGACTCAAAATATTCATGTGATAGGTCTTTTGGAAAATGCACAAAATTTAGACTCTAAACAAAATGAGGTATGATATTTTATCTAATTTTTTTGAAACACTTTAGCATAAACTAGGCATTCAAATTTAAAAATGAACATGGTAAATTGGTATAAGGCATAAAACAATAGGCATATGGAAGATATGGTATTTCTCCAAATATATGCACAAACAATATTTTTCAAATGGAATTAAATAATTAACTTAAGTTATAAAACTCAAAAGACAAAGATCGATGTCTAGGCTAGAATTACACAAGGCATAGGTAGAAATCAATCAATGTTTGGATTTAAAATTATCAATTCTAATTACAAATTCAACTTATAAAATTAGGATTATTTAAAAAAACAATAATTTATACAAATATGAATGGCATAATGACACTAGGTATAGATCCAAAAGGCACACGTGGATTTGGTTTTGAAATGTTACTTTGGGCATAAGGTAAACAAGTCTTGAAATGGTTTAATAAATGTAATGAAATTATTATGATATAAATATATGATCAATGGTTTATTTCAATACTTAAAGGCACAATATTTGAAATGAATTGGGCATCATAATAACACCCTTTTCAATCAAATGACACACATAAACAAGTTTGACAAAAGATTAAGGCAAAGGTATAATGTCAAATGGGTAGAATAACACCTCCTCAAATAATAGAGTGATGTAAAAACCATACTTGTTTTGATTTGGTATTAAAAATAGATATCTTAGACACAAAACCATGCAAGAAAAGGATAAAATGATACAAACACCTAATTGTAATGTCCAAAATCCTAAAACTAATAAAGTTGCATAATACTATCAAATTTTGTCAATATACTCAATTTTGGGAGGATTTTAAGTGTTAATATAAAAATAAAAGTACATGAAATTTAGGGTTTTTAGTAACCTCTTCTCCCAAGAGTTTATATTATGACATGGAACATTGGGATACTTTCCCTTCATCAACAATATGTCCATAGTAAGTGGGATAGCTTTAAACTATCAATTTTAATACATTTCTAGATGGTTCTAAGTGTGGCTAACACTAGAGATGATTTCATCAATTGGATTTGTGTCAATTGACTTTTGAAAAGGTTTTGTCCTTTTTGTGACCACTACATCCATCATTTTATTAGTATAGTGCAATGTTTTGGTTATCCCTATGGTTTGAGGTGGAGTACCACTAACAGAGCTTGTTTAACCACTCAAATAAGAATCATATCAATTCACACTCAATTTATATACCCTACCATGGAGTGGGGTGGAAAAAATTCTAGGATATTAATTCTTAGGTCAATGTTTCCCTAGATAACCCATAAGGAGGTGATGAACTTCTGATCACAAGCCAAAATACATGAAAACAAAAGACAAGTGAAAAGACTCTCAGTGTTTATTTGGGTCACCCCAACCATATAGATTTGGGTAGGGACTTAACAATGTTCTTTTCATATTCCATACTAAATTGGCATTAGTTGTTTGAAAAATTTGCAAAAAAGGTCAAAAAAAACTAAGGCATGAAAAGATCTAATTTCATTTTAAACACTAGAGATAAATTGTGAAAGATTTAACCGTGTTCAAATTTGGCCTTTTCTACCTTAGGACCTATAATTTTTTAAAGGGTTTTACCTATTATAAACCCAAAATTGAATGATAAAATAATGTTTTGAAATAAGATTTTGCGTTTATCTATTTTTTGTCTCAGAGAGATTGATGTCGATCCACACAAGGATCGATCTCAGTCTATAGAATTCAATATTGGTCAGTATAGAGGGGTTGATGATGGTTAGTATAGATCAATGTAAATTTATTAGAAAAACAAGAAAAACATGTGTTGTTTTCAAAAAAAGACTATTAGTGAATAAACTTAAAACCAACAACTAACACTAGATCCTGTAGGGAATGGTCAAATAAATGATATTTAAGATCTTAAACATAGAATGATTATAAGAAAAAGAATAAAAACCACTATTAATCACATCTCTATCATTACATATTCTTCAAATAGGGTTTGACATCAGTTCTAATTGGATTGATGTTAGTCTTAGAGAATCAACCTCGACCTCTGTGTAATCTATGTGTTGTTAAAAAATATAATTACATGAAAAGCAAAGTTAAAAATCAAATATTAAATATTATTAAAACTAAGAGCTTAATATTATTTTCCTTGATTATATGGTATGTTTATATCTCATCCCATTAATCACTCCATTTATGATCATAAGAATCTAAGAAGGGAGTGTATTATAGTGTTAGTTCAAGCAATAAAGCTCAAATAAACACACTAAAACTTACAATCCTAGAATATATACTTAGGGAGAGATTAGTATAAAAAACTAAATAAAATCACAATAAAAACATAAAATACAATGACTCTTTTACCATCCTTGTGAGCTCAAAATGCTTTGTTGAGTGGCTTGACTAGCTTGTGCATCAAGAAGTCTTTAGAAATAGACGTTGTTTGTCTCCTTCTCTCCTTATCACCTTGGATTGTGATGTTGCTTGGCTTAATATTTTGGAATTATAATAGTATTTCAAATCTTGTTTCTCTCAAAATTATCATTATAAATTTGTCTTATGAGATATTATAAATGAATAAGAATAGCCTTATATATATAGCCTTAGGAATTAACTTTCACCCTAGGTGAGTTAAGGCTGGGTTTGGGCTTGGAATGGGTTAAAAATAAACTTAGGTGAGTCAAATATAAATCTAATAGAGTTAATATTTGTCAAGTAATTATGATTTTCAATTACTAGGCATGGCTCTTAGAATTAGATATTTTAGGATATCTTCAAAGAGGTTGACAACTCATAAAGGCAATTGATGAAAGGTTAAGATATTTTTGAATTTCTTTTTCTAGATATTCATTAATTTTAAATTGATGATTCAACTAGTAATTTAATCTGGTTTAACTTGTTAATTAATTTTGATTACCCTTTAATCTCTTTCAAGATTTAATCAAGTGTGCAAGTGCCCTACTTAATAGGTCCATAGGCCAAATTTATAGTTTTTATGCAGCAAAGTGATTAGGGATGAATTCATGAGAGGTTAATGTTTCATACCATAGAATACCCCAATTAGGGATGTCTTAACATGATTATAAATATTTATGAGTGATGCATAAGAAAATTTGGGAAGTTCTATGATTCTTAGGCTTAATTTGCAATGGTTGGTAAGAATCAGTCTAAAGTCTGATCAAAAGCCAGTTATGGCCATTTTTAGGTGTCTAAACTTATAATATATGCCCACTTTGAGAGGGTAATTTTTTGTAAAAATCAATTCAATACTCCTCCTTATAAGCATCTCATGAGAGAAAAGTAGGTCCAAAAATAGGTATGCATGAGTTTTTGGTACCTTTAATGACCTTGAAATATTATTTTGGTCTTCATCATGAGTCATGGTTTGTATGAAGTCTTTAGGGGATTAATTAATTTATGATATGTGTCTTAAAGCTTATCCAAATCTTGTTTCACCTTGTTAGATCTCACTCCATGTCTAGAGTCATCTTAGTGAAGGTAATGTAAACCTTGGCTTGAGGCCTAATTATAACATCACATCAACAAAAAAGAAGTGTTTTTAAAGGTGGCTTTTGACATAAAATAAGGTCATACACATTTTTTATAAGTCATAACAAAGTCATAGATACACCCCTCATAAGCAAGATGCATTTCAAGGTGAAGAAGGGCTCAAAATATCTTATTATTGAATGATTTAAGTCATACTTTAGAAATAGACCTTTATAATGTCTTATAATCCATATAATTTTAAAGTGCCTCACCATCACTCCCTCCATCCGTATAAATATTTTAAATGTGTGTTATAGGTAGTTTTCCCCCTCTCTTTTATATTTTGTGGCCATCATTCCTCTTCAAACATGAGAAAGTGACTTGTAGAAACCAAAAATAATTTCACATCAGGCATAGTCATAGATAATTTATTATTGTTTAAGGTGTTTTATAAGGTTATTCAATACCAAGGAGGTCCACTCATGGACAAAAATTATAGTTTTAGGACAATATCAAAGAAAGACAAGTTTTCATGTAGGTGATATTTCAAGAAGCTATAGGTTTTGGCCTAAAAGGTATAAATCATAGAGGTTTCATGAAGGATCATGAATGAGTTGATGTTTAATGGACTTTTTCAAATACTCAATAGATGTATCAAGCCTCCTTGATGTTTTTTTTTTAATAGGGGAAGACAATAAATCTTTAGGGCATTGAGTTATTCATTAAAAAGTAGAGGTTATTGGGTTTTCTTAAAGATTATAGACCTGTATGACACCCAAAATAAAATATAAGGGTCAAAGGATGTCATTCACCTCATGATAAATCCATCACCTATCCTTTAGCAGAATAACCATGCTAAAAAAGTTCAAAACTAAACCAAAACTGACTAGAATCCCTTTCACATACCTAAATAGGATATTTTATAGGATGCAGTAGAAAAATTGAGATGACTAATGGGCCTATACAACCATTGGAGAAGTAGGAGTTGATGAATAATATGTCACAAGTGTTAGGAGAGATAAATATCTAGGTAGGGCTATCAACAATCATTTAAAATCTAAAAAAATCCTTAAAAAGACTCAATGGAGGCATGGTTAAGGAGTGGATCTCATTTCTGATCATGCATAATATATAATGGATCTTAGATGATGTAAACAGTTATATTTGGAGTGATTTGGATGAATAAATATTTAATAAGAAACCTCAAGGAATATGGATCCAATAAAAACTTCATTGATGGCCTTAAAAATCCTTAAAACCCTAAGGCCCATGAGCTTGCCTTTTGGTGTTCTTAAGCTTATTTTGATATATTTCATGGAGATAGATAATTTATAAGGTGATGACAATTCCTTTTGATAACTATATAAGGATATTCCAAGATATGTGAGCTAACCTAGGGTTCTAAGTGATGATTCAAGCCTAAGAGAATGCACAAGTCTATAGGTTCAAGATGGAAGTTTGTGATGTGTTTTCAATGGTCCTAATTTGGGTGAGGGTATTTAAAAAAGTAAAATTAACCCTCTCACCTTCCAATATCTTTAAAACATTATTACAATACCATAAGATCTCAATATTGTAAGTTTTTGGTAGGGTTTCAACCTTAAAGCAAATACACAGACTTGCATATCTAGGAGTGAAGTTCTCAAGAGATTTTGAGGTGTTTTTCATATAATAAAGAGTCTTGAATAATCCTAATAAGAATAATATAAACTATTCAAGTTATCCAATCAAGTGGAAGATGCATCAAGCTCACAATATCTCAATATTGTAGGGTTTTAGGGAGGTTTCTATCTCAAATATCCCTACATAGGTTTGCAAGGCAAAAATGGGGATTTGTAATGATTTTGAGGTGTTTCCTTTAGGATGTATCCTCAAACCAAAACCAAACACATTATTTAATGATATCCATGTAACACAAATAGGGAAGTGGACTCATATAATCTAATTTTAGGATAAAGTAATGGTGTTCCAATCAAAGGAGAGGACCTACATGTCTATAACTAAAAGTATGGATTCTCAAAGTGTCTCAAGAGGTTTATCTATTATAAGGAGGACATGAACAAGTCTAAAACCACCTATGTCACCCCTCATGTCTCTTAAGAAATATTCAAAATTTTAAAATATCCCATCAAAGTCGTGATGAATGTTTCATCTTGAGGAGGAGTACATAGGCCTGCAAGTATATAGATGAAGTTTAAATAAGGTTCTAAGTATTTGATGTAGGGGAATATTGGAATGCTCACAAATGTTTTATAGGTGTCTAAAGAAGTTAAAAATTTGAATTTGATTTCAAAATGGGTTTTCCTACCAAAAAGGGGATTTTAAATTTTTGAAGTGTAATAGTGGGTCTAATTGGGTCTAGTTGATGTGTAATTAGTGAAAAATCTTGTAAATGATCTTGATGTTCTCTTGAAATTTCATAAAAGAGGATTTTAATATATTTTTAGGTGGCAGTCCACCACCCTGTGTAGGTTTAGGAGGTTGATAGGAAAACATGATCAAGAATCAATTATAAGTCTTGTTTTAGGAATTTTGAATCATATGTGGGTAATATATAGTATGTATTTATTTTTGGAATAGGATACACACCTTCCATTCAAAAAGGTTGAGGAATCGGAGAACATTTGTCAAGTTTTGTTTAAAGAGAAGATTGAAAAATGGTAACCCCTATTTTAATGGAATGAAGATATAAAGACCATATTTTAGGTCAATGATTGTTGTTGTTATTTTAAAGTGTTTTGTTTGATGCAGGAATGGAATTGACAATTTATTTTTAGTGTTAATTAAATATAATTAATGTGTGTTTGAAAATAATCTCTAAAAAGTTAAAGAAAACCCTGTTGATATTATCTTTAAAGTGCAGAGCTTGTTGTTATGTTATAGATTATGTTTTGTAAGATAGATGGTTCAATGGCATTTATAATAGATATAAATTTTAATATAAGTATTTAATTAATTATATTTAGTTTATAATGTGTAATAACTAACAATTTATATATTTGGTATCTTGATGTCTAAGAAAACAAACCTTCCTTGTTCCTGTATCACACACTATGATTGAGACTGAGTGTTGAGGATTGAAGAGGCATTAGTTTAATTATGAATTGTGATTTTAAGTAATATACAAGTTGATTTTTATTTTTTTAAAGTTTAATCCCAAATAAAGGACAAGGATTATATTTTGATTTTTAAAACTTGAATGAAAACCCTATTTTCTTAAGTTACACATTATTGTCAGGTGACTGTGCATAGGAATTATTGAAAGAAAAGATTAAAAAAGGGGTTGGAAAATGATTTAAAACATTTTGGTAGGTATGTATGAATCAATTTAATTAATTTATGATATTAATTTTTATAAATACTAAGGAATGAGCTTTAAAAACTAAGGTAGAACTGTAGGGTATATGCATTATTTAAATAGTCAAGTATATTTTGGAGAGGAAATGTCTGATAGTGGATAAATACGGAATAATTATGGATTTGGAAATGTGAAAAATGTATCTATAGACTATAATAATATCTTAAAGTAAAATTAAACCCTTTATAATGAGTTAAATCCAATTTTAACATGTCTCAGATGCATATAGAGAGTAATGACCCTGTTTCTAGGGTTTCACGTACAAATGATTCTAAAGTGTGATTCCACTAGTATAAATTTACAAAATTTGGTCAGTATAAAATTTAAGGAGTTATTTTAAATAATTTTTAATATTTAAGGAGATAAATTATGTGACCATACATATAGAGAGCTTTGTATGTTGATAGGGTTGTGGAAGGGCTAATAGGCCTAAAATAGAAAACCAAAAGGAGTTGTTTAGATGATCTAGAGATTGATTCAAGGAATGAATATTTATGAATGGATACATTAGGATAAAGGGTATTTTAAACAAGTATTTTTTTTCAATTTGAATAAGGTACATGTCTATACAAGGGCAAAAAATCCACAAACAGGGCTAATAGGATATAAGGCTAGAAAGATGGTTATGTAAAGGAGATGAGCAGACAAGTTTAAATTATTTATATAAATTGGGTTATAATGGATGTTATACAAATTTAAAAGTGTCTCAATATGATTGAGACCATTTTTTTAATTTTATCTCCCATGTAAATCCATTTTGGCATCGATACATTGTGAGAATGTCATGAAGGATATAGTAAGCAAACGAACAAAGAAAGATATAGTTTAGTGAAGGTTATTGGATGGTTTAAAGTTCAATTGAATCTTGTGTAGGATGATCTTAAGAATAATTATGAAGGTAAATTTTTTTCATTTTTTCATTTTTGCACAAAAATAACTATGAGGAATGATTCTTGAATATTGTAAGGAGAACCTTGAATGAAGGATATAGATAGAGTTTAGTAAGGAAGTGAATTTTTTTCTACATCATTTGGTATAAAATCCATTTAGATGATCTAAGAAGTTATATAAATGTATGTCCATTGTGATTCTGTTTCATTTTTCATGATTAATCAATGAGTTGTAGGTAATCAAGTAAGGAGTCTCATTGGAGGACATAATAAGAAGGCAGTTTGAGGAAGGTAAGATACATTTTGTGATTGATTATTGATTTGAACCCATTGATGATAGTATATGATAGAAAAAAGTAGTTATTTTTTTGGAAACCTTGAATATAGAGGAGAGAATCTCATAAATATCATTTAAAGAACTTAAATAGTCCAATTGTGAAGGACAAGAAGTTGAAAGGCCCAAGTGTGGTCTGAAATAGAAAGTTTCAAGTGTGAACCAAAAGGGAAGGGTCCAATTGAGAGTAAAACAAGGAGAATAATGTACCCAATTGAGGTAATCTAGGAGAAGATGAAATAAAATGTAGAAAATAAAGTGAAAGATAAGGTGAAGTATGAAATCTGTAAAGAAAAGATGGTGCATGAAGACATTAAGAAGAAGATTGAGATGGTAGATATGAGGTAGAAAATGAATGAGATACTAGTAAAGATAGAGAAGATGAAAGAATTTGTGAACCCATATCATATATGGGTCATGAAAAGGAAACTAATCAAATGGCTAATCAAGAAAATAATGGAAAGGAGAAGAAGATAAAAGAGGAAGGACAAGGAAGCAATCAAGCCTCATGATTTGAAATCTAATGTTGATTTGATATGTTTTAATGCAATTTTGAGTGATGAAGAGAAGGAAGAGATAGTTGAGCCCATTCATAGAATCATGAGATAAGAGGAAGAGGCATATGAACAAGTGGTGATCAAAATAAGTCAAGAAGAAGAAGAGATTCCATGTAGATTCATGTTTATGGAACAAAAGCAAATAGGTCATCCATGTTGGAGGCAAGATAACATGAAGGAAGAGATCCTCACTCAAGAAGATGCAAAACAAGCCAAAGGATAAATAATATAGAAAATAAAAGAGAGGTATGAATTATATTCAAGTTCATATAAATATTTAAAGAAAGAGTATGGATTTTATCCTCATCAAATGTATAGAGAAATGGTTACGGATGTTACCAAGGAGAATATAGACATGTGGAATGTAACATTAGTGTCCAAGATAAAGTCATTAATAAAGGAAAGGATGAGTCAATCATATGAAGGTACATCCCAAGATGAATTTGAATCTATTGAGGTTGAAGTATAGGTGTAAAATGAAGGAAAATTCATGCAAGAAGAGAAGAAAAATGCATTTTTAGCCAATGCAAAGAGGAAGAGTAAATCATACAAAGCACATGAAGGTGCTTAGAAGCAAGAGAAATAAGAAATCGAAGATGTAACATGGAGAATGCCTCGAGGGCATAAGAAAGAATAATTTTTCATTAATGAGTTATAATTTTTAGGTATGGCATGGAAGAGCATATCAAGAGGCAAGAGAAACTACAAGTGTTGTAATCAAGAGCACACACATCTCTATGAGTATTTGAAGGAAGAATGATATTGGATCCAAGAATTTTTATCCTCTTTGGAGTATGATATAGGGTAATATTTGAATAATAATAAATTGTTTAGAGGTGAATTAAAAGTTATAAATTTTAATTTGAGTTCAAAATGGGTTTTCCTACCAAAAAGGGAATTTCAAATTTTCAAAGTGTAATAGTGGGTCTAGTTGATGTGTAATTAGTGATAAATGTTTTAAATTATCTTTATGGTCTCTTTAAAGGTCATAAAAGAGTATTTTAATATATTAATCAAATATAGTTTGAGGTGGTAGTCCACCACCCTATGTAGGTTTACAAGGTGGATAGGAAAACTTGATCAAGTATCAGTTACAAGTCTTATTTTTAGGAATTTTGGATCATAGGTAGGTAATATATAGTATTAGTTTGTTTTTGAATAGGATAAAAACATTCCATTTGAGAATATTAAGGAATGGGATAAGATTTATCAAGTTTTTTATAAAGAGAATATTGAAAAATGGTAACCCTTGTTTTGATGGAATGAAGATATATAGACCATATTTGAGGTCAATGAATATTATTGTTATTTGTAAGTGTTTTGTTTGATGAAGGAATGGAATTGAAAATTTATTTCTAGTGTGAATGAAATATAATTAATGTGTGTTTGAAAATAAGCTTTGAAAAGTTAGAGAGAACCCTGTTGATATTGTCATTAAAGTGCATACCCTGTTGTTGTGTTATAGACTATGTTTTTCAAGATAGATGGTCTAATGGAATTGATAATATCTATACATGTTATTTTAATGATTTAATGAAATATCTTGAGATTATAATGTGTAATAAATAAAAAGGTAGATATTTGGTATCTTGATGTCTGAGAAATAAACCCTCCCTATTTCCAGTATCACACACTGTGATTGAGACTGAGTGTTTATCTTGAAGAATGAAGAGACATTAGTTTAATTTTGAATTGTGATTTTAACAAATCGAAATGTTTATTATTATTTTTTTGAAGTTTAATCTCAAATAAAGGACAATTATTGTGTTTGTATTTTTAAAACTTAAATGAAAACCTTATTTTTTAAAGTTGCACATTGTTCTAAGGTGACTGCTCATAGGAATTCTTGAAAGACAAGATTAAAAAAGTGGTTGGAAAATGATTTAAAACATTTATTTATGTATTAATGACTCAATTTAATGAATTTATGGTCTTTTTTTTATAAATACTAAGGAATGAGCTTTTAAAACTAAGGCATACCTATAGGGTATACATTTTGTTTAAATAGTCCAGCATATTTTGGAAAGGAAATGTCTGATAGTGGATAACTAAGGACTAATTATGGATTTATAAATGTGAAAAAGGTATCTACAGATTATAATAATATATTAAAGTTAAATGAAACCATTTATAATGAGTGAAATCCAATTTTAACCTATCTCAAATGCATAAAGAGAGTAATAACCTTGTTTCTAGGGTTTTAAGTGAAAATGTTTGTAACATGTGATTCCACAAGTATAAATTCACCAAATTTGGTAAATACATATGTTAAGGAGTGAGTTAAAATAATTTGAAATTTTTAAGGAGAGAGAGTACATGAAAAAGTTGTGGAAGGGATAATAGGCCTAAAATAGGAAACCAAAAGGAGTTGTTTAGATGATCTAGAGACTCATTCAAGGAATGAATATTTTTGAAGGGGTATATTAGGATAAAGGCTATTTTAAAAAAATAATTGATTTTTAATTTGAATAAGGTATAAGTATGTATAAGGTGAAAAATTACACAAATAGGGCTAGTAAGAGGTAAGGCTAGAAATATGTTTATGTGAAAGAGATAAGCAAATAGTTTGAACTTAGTTGTATAAAAGGGGTTATAAAGGATGTTATAAGAAGGTTAGAGGATCTTGATATTATTGAGACCATTTTTGTGATTTTATTTCCCATGAAAATACATTTTTGCATTGATACATTGTGAGAATTTCATGAAGGATATAGTAAGCAACATGAACAAAAAAGATACAGTTTAGTGAAGGTTATTAGATGGTTTAAATTTCAATTGAAAATTATGTAGGATGACCCCAAGAACCATTATGAAGGTAAATTATTTCCATTGTTGAATTTTTGTACAAAACTAACTATGATGAATTGTTCTTTAATATAGTAAGGAGAACCTTGAATGAAGGATATGGTAAAAGTTTTGTAAGGAAGTGAATTTTGCTCTACATCAGTACTCCTCTCTCAAACAAAGACAATGTTGTGATGATTGAATAATGTTTTAAGGAGACAAATCCTAATGAATGATCCCTATATTATCCAAAACTTAGAATATTTGGTTGAAATATAATTCAATAAACAAGAACAACACAATAACAATAATGTTATCTCTGAGAAGACATGTTTTATTCATAAAAATTTGCAGATCCAAACATATGCTTATCTCTAAGAAGAGATATATGATTTCAATTTTGGGTTAAATATTAATTTATACACATTTTTAAGGTATTAGGAGGATGTGTAAGGTAACCAATATAAATTTATATTAAGTGGTTCTAATTCCATTATTTACAACAATATAGAATTTGAGGAAGTACTATTTTTAGAAACTTACTATTTTTAGACTACACTACTAAAATTGAAATTTGGGGCACTTCCATTATGTTTTATAGGTTAAAATACATCAATAAGATATAAATTCCATCTCATAATTTTATCCTCATTCTTATCTTTCCAACGGTTCAAATGGCAAGTTGATTGGAGCTATGGTGCAAAAGTTATAGCTCCTAGAAGTCTTGCCACCAATTGGGGTAGAACCTTCACCCAAATTGTCACCTGGAATGTTGCTCAGATCATTCCTTCCTCCTTAAGAATCAATGGTCCCCATTACATCAATATTTTTCATCAATTTTTTTAGTTGTTTTTTGATTTGATTCCTAATGCATACTTGGAATGGACTGTGCTTTGTGGAGCTATACTTTGTGGAGCTTTGTAGGGCCTGATTATTTACCATTTTTGTCTAACCATTAATCTATGGATGGGAGGCCATGAAATTATTCAATTTATTATTTATTATATTTTTTTATTGTATTGTTTGTGTATTCAAGGCTACAACATCAACCCTTTTGGATTCTTATGGCTTGACCACCATGAGAACAAATTTCTTGGCACTAATCAGAGAGAGAGATGTGGAAGGTGGTACCTCTGGTACCTTGTAGTGCCATGTTATAAGAGTGAGGGTGATCCTATGATTTATTTATTCATAAATGATATGTTGATCATAAATGAATGGCTAACCAAAGAGTACATCACAAACATCCATATTGATCACATCACATAAGACCTCATCTTGGAAAGGTTTTATTTCATATGAGAGAAGATATTGGTGGGTGACATGGAGGTTTCTCCCTGGACTCAACCATCCAATAATGTATGGCTTTGGGTGAGGCTTCATGGACAAATTTAGGCTTTTCACAACATTAGTGGAGATTAATTTTTTGTAACTCTCACTATCAAGAATGAAATGCAGAGGCATACCTTTCACCCATAAATTAGAATGAAACAACCTTTACCTATCATTTTTCCACTCCCCATGGGTTTGTGATGAAGCAACTATGGCATCAAGCTTAGAATCTACAATTTCTTCTTCATCCTCTTCAACTACAAGTTATGTATGAGGTAGAGAAGTAGATGTTGAGGATTGTGACTCAGAAAGCAGGGACTTGATGGCTCTACATTCTTATTTGGAGTGAGTTCTAGATTTGTGATAATCACACCATTTCCTAGTTTTTCCTTCCTTTTGCTTCCAATTTTGGCCTCGTGTTTGACCTTCTTTGTCACTTTTCCATTTTGAAGGCTGACTCTTTGTATTCATTCTTCCATGATTCTACTCAATCTTCACTATGAACTTGTATGCATCACCAAGGGTTTCCAAATTGAAGAGTTCCATTTCTATCCATATATACCATTGTATTCCACCATGATATTTTATAACTTTGTGTTTCTCACTTTCTTGGATGCCCAATCTCGTAGATAGAGAATGAAATCTATCAGTGTAATCTTGAATAGACTATTCCTTACCTTGGTGAAGTTGTTTCCACTCTATATATAGATTGTCATATGCTCCAATGGGGTAGTATTCTTCCTTTATAGCTTCTATGCAATCATCCTAGGTATGTTCTACCTCAAGTCCAATATCATCTACACTGAATCTCTTTTTGTACACTTCCCACTAATTTTTGATAGGCAATGATGCTTTCAAAAGAGCAAAAGTGATCTTCTCTTTATCGATGAATTTTTTATAGAAAAATAAGATGATAATTGATCCAAAAAGATTTATACTATATCAGCATTGATTTTTCCTTCAAATGTATGGATATCAAAATTCACTTGAACCTTAAAGGGTGTTGGGGCATTGAAAGGATGTGGGGTTGTAGATGAGAAGCCAAAATTTCCCTTTGGAATTTGTTGGAGAATTTGAGAAAATTTTTATATAATATATTCTTGTTGTTTTTAGAGGGATTAATTCACCATTTCCTTGAAAGGATTGGATGTATTAGTGTTTTCTACCATTTGAAGTCATTTGGAGCGAATAGGTGGATAGTCTGTTGGTTCTATTTTCCACCCAAGCTTCTTATAATCTGACCTCATCAATAGGATCATACACTCTAAAGACAAACCAATATAATACCACTTATCCAAAAATTAGAAGCTTTGATTGAAATATAATTCAATAAACAATAATAACACAATAACAATAATGCTATCTCTGAGAAGAGATGTTTTATTGCTAAAAATTTGCATATCCAAACATATGCTTATCTCTGAGAAGAGATGTCTAATTTCCATTTCAGGTTACATATTCATTTATACACATTTTTAAGGTATGAGGAGGATGTGTAAGGTAACCAATATCAAGGTAGATTAAGTTTTTTTAATTCCATGATTTACAACAATATAGAATTCAAAGAATTACTATTTTTAAAAACTTACTATTTTTAGACTGCACTACTAAAATTGAAATTTAAGGCACTTACATTAGGTTTTATGGGGTCAAAATCCATTGATCATATCTCTATACCATCTCATCATTTTCTCCTCGTTCTTATCTTTCCAATGGTTCAAACGATGAGCCGATTGGAGCTACGGTGCAAAAGTTATGGCTCCCAGAAGTCCTACCACCAATTGGGGTAGAACCATCACCCGAATTGTCACCTGGAATGTTGCCCGGATCACTATAGGATGTATATATGATGTAAGGTTATAAATAGATAAAATTGGTTCAATAATTCATTCAAATTTCCAAATTTTCTACTCTATATTAGAAAGAGGTTGACAAGTTTTTCTATGAAACCCTGGATCTATTACAAGATTTTATGACAATCAATTTTTTTATGAAATATGATGAGGTAAGATCAAGGATATAAAAAAAATTAAATGGGAGTTAAATAAACATTTTTAAAGATAAATATTTCTCCTTCCACATCTCATACTATCCAAGGCAAGATCCAAGGATTTCAAAATATTAAGATCAATGTGCAATCTTATGGAGAAGAAGAGAATAACATATCTAAGTTTAAGTACTCACATTATCTCCAAATAAATAAAGATCCTTTTATTATCATTGATATTATTTTTAAAAGGTGATATATGATTCCTAGATCATCAAAACCCAAGATATATTTTGATGATGTAAAATGTAAGACTTTTATCAAGACAAATTATTAGAGGTTAAAGAGATTGTAGGTATAATGAGAAGACTCAAATGTTTTTAAATGCTTGTGTCTTGGGAAAAAGATAATAAAAATATCAATATATTATTAATACATATAATCCACTATAATTCAAGCTCCAAGATAAGTCATTTGTAGACCCATGGAGAAGATGCATAGTTTAAAAGAGTTGCATCACCCCTCAAGACCTATGGATGTTTCTTGCTAGATTGAAACAAGGTCTAAGAGGCTATAATAGGTATAAACATGATATATTACCACATGATAGGGTTTCATCCAAGTATCAAGATATTTTTGATGTATTTTTAGGCCCTAGGTCTTAATTTTTCAGCCATAATAGTCAAGATGGAGTTTAGGTTGAGGGAAACCTAAATGCAAAACCTCCTTCATACATTGTGAGTTATAACCACTCCCAATAGATTAATCATGGAGAGATGAATATATTAAAGCCTAAGTAAATAAGGTTTTATAATAAATTTGAACAATACTCTAATTCTCATGACCATATAGTTTAGTTATGGGATATGTGCAAAGTTCACAAGGTGTTTTGGTTTCTTTGAGAGAACTTACATAAACCCTAAGAGGGTCTAGTGCATTTATAAGGTCTATCATGATATTGTTCAAGGTTAGAATGGTTTAAGAACAAGTTTTTAACAATAAAGAGGCCCCTTAATAGGTATTGGGGCAAAATTTTCAATTCTTATAGTATGGGGGTTATTTGATCAACTTCTAGTCGTGAACATGAGATGCTTTTCATATGCTAGTTTATAATTAGGCTTGATTTGTTAACACTAAGTCTATATGCATACAAAGTTAAAGTTAATAGTTAAAAATATCCAATTTTTCAAGGTTATTTAAGGAATATTCAAGGTGTTAAGTTTAAAAAATGATTCACTAACTAATTATAATATAAATTATTCTCAAGGCACTTCAACAATATTTTACTTGATATTAGGGTTTACAATGTCTTGAAGGAGACTCCAAGCATAGTCTGATATGAGAAAGAGATAGATTTGGGAAGGTGTTATAGGTAATTATTAAAATAAATAGTTCCAAGTCTATAATCTTAACTTATAAATTATATGGCTAAATAAGGGATGAATACATAAGTGGTAATAAAGTTGGAAGGGGGGTAAATTAAGATCATTATAGACTATGAGTACGACGAATCAAGGTCCTATCAAAGTCTTAATGGTTACAATGATAAGCGATGGTTTTAGGCCTTAAAAACCCAACCAATAGTCCAAAAATATATATTGACTCTCAAGATCCATCAAACATGCCTAATATGTAATTAAAAAAGGGTTTTAGGTCTTTAGGACCTAACACACAAATCTATAAAGTATCTTGATCTTTAATACCTATCAAGTGAGATTCATGATAATGGATTGAAGCTTAAAGATACTCCAAATTATTATTTCATGTATCACCAAGGATAAGAATGATATTTTTAGTTTTAAATATGTCATAATGCTCCTTAAGAGCGTCTTTAATCTCTTCCATCTTATAACAATGATGTATTTTATGGTTTATGTTATGATTTCAGGTTTACCATCAGGTTATAGGGACTTTGACATGATAAAGCCTATACATAACCAAGGAAGGATCATTATGTTTGAAATAAGGAGTTCTCAGATACATTGATGGTGCATGGAGTAACAATGACTATTCCAAGAGTGAAATCAAGAGTATAGTTGTTTGTAAGTGAATGATTTCACAAGATTCATGAGTAATGAGGAATTATTTATAGAATATGAAAGAGAGATAAAATGCCTAAAAATAAAATATGCAAAGGATGGTTTAAGCCTACAAATCAAGTTTCAGTTAATATTCAAGAATTTATTAGAGTTAACAAGGTTCCTCAAGGAAAAGGAAATCATAAGGAGTCAAATCACTCAAGAAGCATGCTAAGAGGATGAGAGTAAAAAATAGAGGTGATTCATCTTGAAAATGCAAGTTAAAACCTCTCAAGGTACATAAACCCTTCTACCTCTCTTTAAAGTCACTATATGTTTCAATTTGAATATTCTCATGAAGCTATTTAAACATGACCATGATGGAGGATAGATTCATTTAAGACCATAATAGAGAATCAAAGTGTTGGATAGGTAATCCCACTAGCATGTGATTTCCCATTAGGTGATCATTCATTAAATCTAACTATGATCAAGAAATAAAAGTGGTACTAAAAACTACCTTAGAAGAGGTAACTCTTATCAAGTAAAGTAGTGGTCAACCCAAGTAAACCATTAAATATAATTTTACATGCAAAAGGAGGTGAGAATGGGTATAGTTAAGGCTAGAGGAAGGAGTTTAAAGAGTTTGGAGCAACCAATTAACCAAGCCATCCAAGGTCAATCACTCTAAGAGATAAATTTAACAAAGATAAATCCCTCTCCTCCATTCCTACACCACTCTCTTTGGAGGATCATCATTATGAAAAGTATGAAGGTGTTGGATAAGGCATAATGGCCTAATTTTTCAGTTGTCTTTCTCTTGAATAGGCTGAATTAATATTTTAATAGTTGCATTTATGCATCTTAGTAGTGTTATATCATATCATTATCTTAAAAATTGGGTTAGAAGGGCATTTATTTGTATCATACTACTAGTTGTAATGAAACTCTACATCTATAGAGACATGTACTAATGGATTTCAAGCCTTTGAATCAATGAAAAAATTATTTTACTATCTTCCATACTTGTGTTTTATGTGAAATTATAAAATTTTCTATGCAATATTATGATTGAAAACTATTTATCCTTGATTATTGTCCAATTTTATCACCTTTATACAAGGTAGGTTTTCATTTTTAGGTCATAGGTTGTGTTTAATTAGTTTTTTACAAATAATAAACTATGAATAAGTGTCATTCCTCCTATTTTAGCCTTTATCCCCTGACCTTATTATGAGATACTTATGCAATAATGCTTAATTTGGGAGTTGTGTAGGTGTATCAATACTTTTGGGTTTTATTTTACTATCATAAGTAGGCAAGGGAACATAATTTTTTTTGTGCATCACCTCATATTCAGTTTTTAGTTTATCTTTATTCATTTTTTACTCCAAAGCATAGAGTAGGCTTCATTAGGTGATTGACCAAGGGAACCAAAACTGTCTAGAGATTCACCCATCAAACAAGGTTACCCATAAATTGAGTGGTGTTTCCATTATATTAGATAAAGGGATAATCCTTGAAACCACTTCTCAAAAGGGTGTAATTTAGACTGATAATAGTTTTTGGTATGCCCATTAGGACCTTTCAATAATCTTAGAATCATCTATTGAAGAATTTTGATGTGTTTTTCAATGTATCTATTAGATATTTTTTATTTATGTCATGGTGATTTCATGGAGATGTCATGGTGAGTGGATGAAGAGATTTGATAGCCTAAGTAACAATGACAAAGTGTGTAATGTTCTTGTCCTAGTGTGTTTAAAGGAGGCTTGGTTAATCTTCCGTTTTGGCTTGATTAGAGATGTTTAAGGATGAGTATGGTGATTTTAGAATGTAAAATAGGCCCCTAAGATGTTTTAAAATATTTGAGTGCTTTTGTGCATAAGTAAAATTCATCTGGTTGTCCATAGTTTTCATCTAGACACTTTGTGTCCAGTGGTAAAAATATGAGTAGTCAATTTGATGACATCACCATTTCCATGTGTTGATGAGTTAGGGGGAGTTGGTCATATGGCTATGATCAAATTATTCTATAGTTATTATGTGATAAATCTTAGGTCATGTTCCTAAATAAAATCAAAGATATGTGGGTGTAAAGTTGGGCTCCTAGGCATTTTGATAGTGTTTCCCATACTTAGCAAAATTTGTAATGTGGTAAGAAGAGCTGGGTAAGAGTTTTTATGATGGAATATATCATAGGTGTGAATTTTTCATAAAAATATGATCATATGGGTTTGTTTAGTTTTGAGCCTAGTTAATTTTTACTAAATTTTAGGTCATGTAATGAAGTATATCAAAAGATATGCATGTGCAAAGTTGACCTTCCAGGTAGTTTTTGACATAGATGGCTCTATGGTAGAAAAATATAAGTGATAATATTAATGGAATTATATATTTCATGTGTGAAGGTTCCAGGAGAAGTTTGTTATATGGATGGATTATCTTATGTGAGGAGATCATATGGTCCAAATTTGAGATCATGCATCTAAGTAGAATAAAAGTTATAAAGGTTCAAAGTTGGCCACTTGGATAGATTGAAATGGTCCCCATAGTAAATTTTTCATAAGATAATGTTTGATCAAATATCAAAGAGATTGATGATGTGTGTTTTCTCAAAGTTTTTAGAAAGCAGCTAGATGGTATAAAGTACTCAGGGTTTAACACTAAATAAAGATAAAGATCAAGCTTATTCCATGAATCAATGGTGAGTGGGAGATCTTAAAGATAGAGATAAATGGTGCATATTAAAATTAATAGGTCAAAGTGAAATTTTTTTATATTTTTTAAAAATTGAGCTATGTGTAAGAGATCAATAGAGTAGGTTATGTCAAAGTTTCCAGATTGCATGAGATGTGGTCAACATGTTCAAAGTTTAATGTCTGAGTATTGGTTCCTATGTGTTAAGGTTTGGAAAATATTAATGGTGCAAGATTGATCTAAATATGAGAGTAAACAAGATGAAATATTAGTGTTCAAAGTTTAACTATGACCCTATTCATTTGAATATTTGAATTTACAAATGAAAAAACTAGTGCTCTATATTTTGGCTATATATTTTGATCCAAGATAAATTTGATAATGGTGTAGAAATAAAAGTGGTAGATTAATAAAAGGAGAATATAAAAAATAAATTTAAATGTATAATTATTGGTATCATTAAATATATTTAGATCTAAAGTTGACTATGTGTTCATCCATGTTATACAAGTAACCCAAGAAGGGTAATTGAGCTCATTTTGATGTTATTTTGATATATCTTGATGAATTAGCTATTGGAGCATGTTTTATATTCCATGAGGATGATTTGTGTTCTTTTTTAAGATTTGATAAATCATATGTAGTAAGAAAAAAGTTTATAAGCTGACTGTGTATTCATTCATGGTGACTACATGCATAGAATATTGTTTAAGTAATTTGTACTTAAGCATAAGGGTATTGTGATGGATATGGAAACTTAAGGAGGAACTATAGATCACGTGTAATAGGTCCATGATTTTTTA
Organism: Torreya grandis; assembly: GCA_037957365.1. Classification (NCBI taxonomy): domain Eukaryota; kingdom Viridiplantae; phylum Streptophyta; class Pinopsida; order Cupressales; family Taxaceae; genus Torreya; species Torreya grandis. The sequence goes on from JARHVA010001579.1 coordinate 1,983,387, forward strand.
AAGTGTTCCTATGTTTTATTTTTCTTTTAAAAGTGTTAAAGATTTGAATGGGTCTCTGTAGGACTTGAAAGAGCTACGAGGGCTTTATTAAAAGGTGTAGCTACTTAAGGGTTACCCATATATGTTATCACCAACATATGAAGATTATATTAAGTTTTTACAATGAGATAGATGGCTTAAGTTTTAAATCATGCCTAATGGTTGACCAAGATGGTGATGATCATAATTTCTCTATAAATAGTGAAACCAAATGTGTTGGTTTATATACTTATAAGACTTGGATGAGGGAGTGTGAATGTGGAACCAAGTGAAGGTAATGACCTTTAAAAGATAAAATAAATGTCGATGAGGAATGGAAAAGAATGAATAAAATAAAACATACTGGTCTGATTAATCTGGTGTAGGAGGACATATAGGTTAGTGGACCTAATGAGTCTAGAGAAGATAGAATGAGCAAGTTGGTCAAGAGGTTGTTTGAGAGAGTATATTATGAGTGAAGATAAGATGAAGACTATATGAGCTTGGTTATTAATCTGAGAGGTAGATAAAAGTGTGGATTGTGTGTATGACTATTTGGTCATGTTATTGTTATTATGATACAGTTATTGTTGGTGTGTTGAAGTAAGTGTGAATAAAGGGTTGAAGAGTGGGGATAGTTGGGATATGTAATGTGTCCTAATTGATCTTTATGTGTTGGTTTAAGTATGAAATGTGATTTGAATAGCAAGGATTGTTGTGGTTATAAATTTTTTACTAATAAGTGTAGAGTGGTCCAAGAGGTGACTATGAAAGACTTGTGAGAGAGACTTGTGCAAGGTGGATGTGAGAGTTGTGGGGTGAAGGAGAGGTAGAGTGCCCAGTTGGATGAGTTGATAAGAAAATAAAATTTAGGACTATGTGTATGACCTATAGGTCATATTCCTGATGTTATAAAAGTTCTCTTTAAAATTAAGGTTATGCAAAAAAGTATGAGTGTGCATATGAGGTTTATTTGAGATAAATAGGAAGTTTGTGTAGGGTTTATATAAACATAGATCCATCATCAAGTTTTGAAGACATCATTTCTAAGGTAGAGGTGTTCAAATAAGGGTTTAAATGACTTGGTCTTCCTTAGGGGTAGTTGTTTATTATGAAACATGTGTTTCACAAAATACCTTTGGTTAGGAGGATATGATTAAGGTTCTCTAGTCTTAAGAAGGGCTAGTCTCTTGTTTGTAATTTCTTATAGGATAGTAATCCTTGTGTTATAGGCTTGAGAGTGGGTTTTATTCTCCATGAAGGTTTCTCACATGAACTATGTGTTATGTGTTTGATCTTGTGTATGCATTAAATGAATGAGCTCTCATGTTAGTGTTGATTGATCAAGCTAATATATGTTGATTGTTAAAGAGTTTAAAAGTGATGTGATTATAATTAAAATATATTGGATCACTGATTCACCCCCCCTCCTCAATGATTATACCTCTAATAATTGGTGTCATAGAAAAGTATAGAGATATGGGAGTCTCCTAGGTTTTGGGACTTTTAGTCTCACTATGTCTATGGGGTGTCTCTATTTAGGCTGCAAGGAGACACTTGTTAGTCAGAGGAAGCTTGGTGGTTGTCAGATATTGTTTGATGAGATGGTATGAAAACAAGGTATGTTTATGCATTCTTTATATATATTTTTTGTTAGAGAAAATAATCTTGTGAAGAATATTAATGGACCTATCTTGAGAAGGATTTGGCTTGTTGATCATGGCTTGGATGCTCTAGTATAAAGGTGAGTTTAAAATATTTATCTACATATTAGTTTGTGGTAGATGTCAGATGAGTCTATAAGTTGAAGGCCTTTCTTCTAGACATATGTTTTATATCTTACTATTCCTATTAAATACTTGTTGAATAGTTGTGTATGCCATGGAAGTTTACAATGTTCTAAAGATGAGGTGTCTCTATATGAGTATTGATTATGATTGGATAGTTTTTGAAAACTTGTTAAAGATGTCATGTTCTAGGTGAAGCATGAAGTTAGGGAGAGAAAAAATTTCATGAGCTTGCTCTAGAGGTTTGGTAAGAAGCTATTGTTTAGGGTTAGAATGGGAGGTTTTGGGTGGACTAATGATATTGATGTAATATCAAGTAGAGTTTGGTGATTATAAAGTTCTATATACTTCTTTATGATATGCTCCAGGTGATTTTGTGATCTAAAGGCCTAAAATGGGTTATATAAAGTCAATTATCCCAGATGTGTGAAGGATAATTTTGGTATAGAAGTGTGTGATGGGTGTCTCTAAGTGTACAAGAAGTTTTAGAAAAGAGTGTTGACCAAAAGGAAGTTTTTTGACTCTATGTGTTTTGAGATTTTAGGGTTTTGGGATATGATAGAAAGGTGTTTTTCCTTATGAGTTAAGGTCTAAGGATTATTAGTTTATTTAATGGGCCAAATGGGTTGTCAAAACAATATTCATAAAGATATTATGGTTTGTGTTTTTCAAAATATTCATGTTTTTGTGAATATGGAAGCCTAATTGACTTTTTTGTTTGTGAAGGAAGTATATTTAAAAATATTATATAGTTGTTTAAAATTGATGTGTTGAGGTGAAATATGAGAATTATTTATATATGAAGTTTTATAACTTGAATTTGTATCTACCAAAAGTTATGGGCTCTTCAAGTTGTAGGTAGGATTAAAAGGAGACTAGATAAGCCTAGTATGTAGAAGAGTGCCTTTTGCTAAGTTTATACAAAATATAAAGGCATGTTTTATTTAAGGTGTGTTCCTAGGTTGGTTAAGATCACGTTTCCTATTTGGTGAGTGGCATGAATTTCTAGTGGTGGTCCTTAAGTTAGCTTGAGAGAGAAGGCTAATAAGCATGTGTGATGGTTCTTCATAGTGTATGGAGATATGAAGATGCTAAACAAGTGAAATGGCTCAGAGGTATTATGGGGAGTCTCTATTAGATGTTTCTTATTTAGGTCCATTAGATTTTATTTCTTTTGTGTTTTTTTTCTTCATTGGTTGCAGTGCTTGGTTGAAGAAGAGTGTTGGCATGGAACAAGAGGAAGTTGTCAAGGCAAGACGAGGTAGTCTCAACGTAAGGGGGAGTATATATCATATTTATAAGTTTTAATTATCCTATTTTATGTTATTTTTAGGTCCTCAAGATCATATTAGTTCCCACTTTATCATTTTGTCAAATGGGGATAAAGTTCCTAATGTGAGAGTACTTAAAGAGAAAGAAGCTAAGCTGAATGATGTTTGTTGACATCAATGACAAAGGGGGATATTTTTGGAGATTTATTAATAATGTCATGGTGATGTCATGGATGTTACCTAGTGATTGGATGAATTTCTTTGATATCCTAAGTAATTATGACAAAGTGTGCAATGATTTTGTCCTAGTGTGCTTAAAAGAGGCTTGGTTAATCTTCAATTTTGTCTTGATTAGAGATGTTTATAGATGAATATGGTTATTTGATCATGTAAAATAGGTACCTAGGATGTTGAATGAACTTTTATTGTTTGTGTGCATAAGTGGAATTAATTTGGTTGTCCATATTTTTCATCTAGACACTTTCAATCTAGTTGTAGAAAATCTAAGTAGGCAATTTGATGACATCACCATTACCATGTGTGGATGAGTCAAGAGGAGTTGGTCTTATGGTTGTGATAAATTTATTCCCTAGTTATTATCTGATAAATTTTAGGTCATGTGCATAAGTAAAGTCAAAGATATGGGTGCAAAGTTGGGATCCCAAGCATTTTGATAGTGTTTTTCCATAGTTTGCCAAATTTACAATGTGGCAAGTAGAGTTGAGTAAGCTTTTTGATGATTTTATATCTCACATGTGTGGATGTTTTAGAACAAGATGATCATATGGGTTTGTTTATTTATAATCCTAGTTGACTTTTTATAAATTTTAGGTCATGCAATGAAGCATGTCAAAAGTAATGCATGTGTGAAGTTGACCTTCTAGGTAGGTTTTGACATAGTTGGCTCTATGGTTGAAAAATCTTAGTGAGTAGATTAATGGTATTATATATTTCACACACAAAGGTTCTAGGATTATTTTTTTATATGGATGGATTCTCCTATGTTAGGAGATCATATGATCCAAATTTGAGATCATGCATCTAAGAAAGTAAAATTTATTGAGGTTCAAAGTTGGATACTCAAACAGATTGAAACAGTCCCATAGTCAATTTTTCACAAGGTAATGTTTGAGAAACTCTCAAAGAGATCTATGATGCATGTTTGATCGAAGATGTCAGGAAGTAATGAGATGGTAGGAAATGCTTGATGTTTAACACTAAGAAGAGATAAATATCAAGCTTCTTTTAAGGATCAATAGTGAGTGGGAGATTGTATAGATAAAGATTAATGGTGTGTATTAAAGTAAAGAGGTCAAATTGATAGTTGTTTAGCTTTGTTAAAAATTGAGATATTTACAGGATATTGATAGAGTGTGTTGAGTCAAAGTTTATAAATTACATGAGATGTGGTTAACATGTTTAAAGTTTAACATTTAAGCATTGGCAAATATGTGTTAAATTTTGGATAAGATTATATTTGAAACATTTATCTAAAGATGAGAGGACATGAGATGCAAGATTAGTGTTTGAAGTTTAACTATGACCATTTGAATTTATTAAGGAAAAAACTAGTGCTCTATATTTTGGCTATATCTTTTCATCTGTTATGAATTTTCTCATGGTGTAAAATAAAAGTGATAGAGGAATTCAATATTCATATGAAAATATGAATTTTAATGTATAATTATTAATAATATTATTAAATATATTAAGATCCAAATTTGACTTTGTGTTCATGCATGTAACCCAAAAAAGGTAATTGAGCTCATTTTGATGTTATTTTAATATCTCTTAATGAATTAAATATTGGAGAATATTTTATGTTACATGAGGATGATCTATGTGAATTTTTAATATTTAACTAAATGTATGTAGTATGAAAAAAATTTTAGAAGGTGACTATGTATTCATTTATGATGACTGTGTGCACATAGTATTATTTAAGAAATTTGTGTTTAAGTAGAAGGGTACTGTGACAGATATGGAAACTTAAGAAGGACCTAAAAATCATGTGGAATGGGTCCATTTTTTTTAAAGTGTTCCTATGTTTTAGTTTTATTGGATAATTTTCAAAGAGATGAATGTGTCTCCACAGGACCTAAAAGAGCTACAAGGGCTTTATTAAAAGGTGTAACTACTTAAGGGTGAACCATAGGTGATATGACCAACCTATGAAGATTGTATTGAGTTTTGTATTAATGAGATATATGGCTTAAGTGTTAAGGCATGCCTAATGTTTGACCAAGATGACGATGATCATGATTACTCTATAAATAGTGAAACCAAATGTGTTGGTTTCTAGACTTGTAAGACATGGAAGACGGAGTGTGAATGTGGAACCAAGTAAAGGTAAGAACCTTAGAAAGAGAAGGCATAGGTTAGTGAGGAATAGTATAGAGTGAAAATGATTAGACAATATTATCTAATTAAGTTGGTTTAGGAGGACATACAAGTTAGTGGACCTAATGAGCCTAAACAAGACAAAATAAGAAAGTTGATAAAGGTATAATCACTGAGAGGGGGGAGGGTGAATCAATGAGACAAAATAATCTAACTTCAATTGTAATATTTATAACTAATTAATAAGTTACCACAATAATTCATGAAGCATACACATCATTCATAGCAATGAGCAAGAGAGACAATACAAGATCAATCATATAACACATGACATACATGGGAAACCTTTTTAGGGAATAAAACCCAATAGAAAAAAAATTGGACTACTATAATATAATACAAATATCCAATTTAGAGCATGTACAATTGATCAAGGAACTACAATCCCTATTTAGTGAGACTCCAATCCCATAAGGTGTTGCCATACCTATCAAGTTGTGTTGCAACAACAACTAAAAATTTAGCAAGTTTCACCTTGCAAGGAGGTTGCAACCACATTAGATGATAAGCTACCACAAAAAAACCTATGAACACATCCATGTTTACACTTATGTCTTCAACACCTAATGATGTACCTCTACTTATCACTCTTCACCTTCATTCACACTCAATTAGCAAGTACACTATTATACCAAAAAATTTATGACCAATAAGGCATACAAATAATCCTCAATTTGTTGTGATATCAAAATAATCCTTAGGTCACTCTACCCCTACTTTACTCCAAAAAACACACACAAACCTCTCTCAAAATTATCCCAAATCTTTCACACCAAGTATAGTAATCACCATCTTTGATTTCACTATTTTTAGAGCAATCTTGATAATCATTGCCTTGGTCATCCATTAGAATGACTTAGCCCTTGATGCATCTCTCACAAGAAGACACAACTTAATCCAATGTTAATAGGTATTCCAACCATTTATAGGTCACCTTTAAGCATCTACACCTTTTAATAAGGACCTTGTAGCTCTTATAGGTCTCATAGAGACCTATTCACCCATTTAGCACACCATCAAACAAAACAAGAACACAAGATAGATTTTAAGTACATGGGTCCACTCTTTATGTCCCCTTAGACATCCTTAAATTATCATAGTCATCTTATCTTACTTTTGCATATTATCGATCAACTCAAACATAGATCTTATACATAAGAACACTAGTACCAAACATACAATCAACTTCTTAAGCATTATTCATACTCGAGATAAATTTATCATGAATCAAAAATACTCATAGAGCATCCTCATGGAGTCTAAAACACTCTAAAATAGAAAATTCATCAGAATACATTGAAATATTATCTATATAAGCTCAAATATCCTTCTCTAGTTCACTTGTAGAACAAGCACAAACACATAGTCAACTTTGAACATTAATATCTTTAACTGTACATACTTTAAAATATTCAAATTAGGTTTAATAGATCTACCATGGATTCCTCTTCATCTTTTATTTTTACAACACCAAAAAATTTGAATTCTATTGAATGATATGGATAAATTATAGATCTTTGGTTTTTCATGTGTTAAATTCAAATATTTGAATTTAAACAATCATAATTAACCTTAGAACACAATGCTTTAATCTCATGTCATCTCAAATTTGGATCAATCTCATGCCATCAATCATGTTCAAAATTTAATACATAGTCTATCAATGCCAAACATTAAACCTTAGTCACTTTGACCTCATCTTGTGTAATCTTGAGATGTTGACTCAACTCACTCCATCGATCTCTATGGATCAGTCAAGTGTTTTACAATCAATGCTTACCATTTGATCAATCTATATGAACACCTCCATCATATTTCATCCTTATCTTGTACATTTATTTATTTTTTAAACATCATGCACCTATTTTCATCTCATTACTTCATGACTTCTGGGATCAATGTGCACCATTGATCATGCTCAAGATTTAACTTGTGCAAAAATGACTAAGTATGGGGACCCTTTCAATATGCCTAAGTAGAGATTTTTGAACCTTAATAAATTCTTCTACACTTTGATGCATCATTTTAAATTTAGATGAGATGATATCCTTAGATAGGAGAATCAAACCATGTGACACACTACTCTTTAATCCTTCGCATGTGCAAGATATATCACCATTAAAATTCCTTCTTAAAAACTTATATCACATAGCCAACTATGTCCAAACCTACTTGAGAAGCTAACTTTGAGCATACATAAATTTTATTTCACTTTAATGCATGATCTGAAATTTAGCACAAATAAACTAGGATCAAAACTAAACAATCCCATAAGATAATTTTATCTTGACACCTTTACATATGCAATATATTCCACCATAAAAATTCTCATTCGGCTCTTCTTGAAACATTAAAAGATTGACTAAGTATGGGAAAACATATTCAAACTACCTAAGATCCCAAATTTTCATATTCATATCTTTTGATGCACTTCATCACATGATCTAGAATTTAACGTAAATAAACTAGGAAAAAAGTAAACAAACCCATATGACCATTTTATCCTAAAACCTCCATGTATGTGAATTCTTACCTTATCAACATGCTTACTTGAATCTTTATATCCAATTACAAATTTGGCTAAGTATGGGAAAATAATGAATTTTGGCTGAAAAACCAACTTTGCACTCTCATATCTCTGATCATGATTTGACACATGACTTGAGATCTGATGCATAAAAACTAAGGACTAAATTGATCATAAAAATAAAAATAACTCCCCTTTACTCATTCCCACATGGAAATGGTGATGTCATCAAATTTTCTACCACTAAACCCAAAGTGTCTAGAAGAAAACTATGATCAACCATATGAAATCCATTCATGCATACAAGATATCAAAGCGTACAAAACCTCCTATAGGATCATTTGCACATGATCAATACTCCGAACTCATCCTTGAACATATCTATCCATGTCAAAATTGAATATCAACCAATAATACTTCAAACAAACTATGAAAATCAAATTGCACCCTTTCTCATTGTTACTTACACTATCAAATAACTTCATGCACTCATTAGGATATCTCCATGACATCATTGAAAATACTCCAAAATTATCCCCCTTCATCATTTATGTCAAAAACCATCATATATATAAATATATATCTCACCTTGTCTCTCTTCAAACACTCTCATAATAGGAAATTTCTCCCCCTTTGACAAAATGATAATGTGGGCACCAACTAATCTTGAGGACTTGGAAGGACTATAAAATAGGAAAGGACCATTTTAGAAAGATGATAAAAACTCCACCTTACCTTAAGCATACCTTTTATTGAATTGAAAATATTCCCCTTGCTCCATTCCAATACTCTCTATAGAGTAAAAAATACTCTACATTTTATTTTGATTTTCAGTTGTGTGATCCAAAATTTTGTCCCTGCACACTTTGATTCGAGACAGTGAAGTTTTGACTCAGAGCACAGGCTCAAATTTCTTTTCACCTCAATTTTTTCTAAGTGTCAAAATCAAGTGGAAGCTGCCAAGTGTCACCGACTGAGGCACATTTCATACTTTCTATAATCTGGTCAAAACATGCCACGTGTCCCATAGTAACTCAGTGGAGCACAACAAGTGTCAGCATCTGCATCTCATGTTTCTTATACATTTTGAAAGCTTCTTTTTAATAATATTTTATCAGGATCAAGTAGAAGGTGCCAAGTGGTAATTGTGGAAGGTTTCAATATGCTTTTATAAAATCAACAGAAGCCACCACATACCCCTAGTTGAAGGAAGTGGAAGCCGTCATGTGTCAACATCTAAAATATCTTAACTTTGTTTCATCAATAAGTAAAGATTTTGGTGGGTCCCAGGTTTTATTTCTAAGGCAAGTGGAAGCCACCAAGTGCCGCCATCCATGTAAATATGAAATGAGACCTAAATGTTTCTATAGTAGAGACAAAGTGACACAGGGACAACCAAGTGTCACCTTACGTAGGATTCTCAAAGGATAGCTAAAAGTAGTAGAGATCACCATATGTCCCTTGTTAAAGATACATGGAAAGTGCCACCTATCCCTGTTCCCTTTTTGAAGTTTTTCAGGTGAGAAATTATATGGGTCCCATTTTCTATAGGTTGTTAAAATTTTGAAGAAGTGGACTACGACAGATGTCAAAGGTGGAACACTCCTGATCAAAGACACAAAAAGAGTATATGTTACATAGAAAGTGTTGTGTGCCTTCGATAAGTGCTGTGGAATATGCCAAGTGTCATTTTATGGTACCTCCTAAATAATAAGAAGGTTTTCAAGTAGAGTAAGGGAATCAACCAAGTGACCTCTCTTGTTTGAAAGTGGGAAGCATCCTGGGTATCTATTTTGGCCAATGAACTTGCAGGAAGACAGAACATTTCAGATCCAAGAAATATCCTATGTTAGACACTTCTAGTTCAGTTAGAGTTCAGTTAGACCATTAGATTGGGAATGTGCAGACAATCTAGAGTTAATCCAATGTTATAAATAGGGGTGTAGAGATCACCAGAAGGAGGATTAGAAGATAGATATAATTTTCTATGAGAGATTATTGTCAAGAGTTTTTAGACTTTTTTTAGCTATGATCAGGAATATCATTTGCTTTTGTTCTATTTTTATTGAGTCAAAAAGTTTATGTAACTGTGCATGTTTTTGTGCCTTTTATGTGACTAGAAGATTAATAAGAAGACTGAGTTTTGTGCTTGTGTTGATATTTTTCTGTGTCACTACAAAATTAGTCTAAGTTGTGAGCCTTTATTTCTATTGTTTCTCATCTGTTACATTGATCACGCCTTGTTCACTCTTTAATGTAATTGAATCTTACATATAGCTTCACTATGCTCAGAATTAAGGGTTGAATTAAATTTAGGCACATCACCATAGTTAGATTTTATTTCATTGCACTTGTGTTTCTGTTTAATTCCTATCCCTTTTCCCATTACACACTTGATATAAAGAAGAGCCAACTTCTTTAAAATTTGGAGGTTGTTTCAGGTTGCAAGTCCCACATTCCTAAAAATTCCCATTGTTGGTGTTAGAAATATCACAATTTTAATCATCAACAGTTATTTGGCACACCTGGTGGGACACCATCTTAAAGTTTCTTTCAAGACCATATGAACCAGAAGCTACAAAGAGTCAGAGTTGTGGACCAGTGACAAGATCTCAATCTGTTGTAAATCTAGGTATTCTTTTTCTGCCTTTGATAACTATTATGAGATGAAGAATTAATTAGTTTATACTAATACCAAGAGTAAATATGGGAGCTCCTATACCCCAAAGAATTATGCAAGTTTGAACACTAGCAGTCATTTGATTCTACCAATACCACTAGCCACTTGGGACCCTATTCTAGTAAATGCCTTGAAGGCTCTACCCAAATTCAATGGGCAAGATTTTAAAACACCTAAAAAGCATCTTTAAGATGTATCTGATGTCTATGTTATACATGTGGTCACACAACAAAATGTGGCTATAAGATTATTAGCATCTTCTTTTAAAGGGAAGGCTCTAGAATGGTACTGATCCTTGACTCCAAATACAATATCTACATGGGATCATCTTGGATATCTTTTCTTTGAAATATTTAAAGAATTGGATGATAAATCTTATATATTGAAACAATTGATTACTATTCAAAGATCACCACAAGAAGCAACGACTGACTTCAATTCAAGATCTCAAAAGACTTAGGAAAGGATTCCTACTACAACAAGACCATTACTAGGTATGGCTATAGTGTTTTATCTTAAGGCTTTAAATTTAGATGTATCAATTATGATTCAGTCACTTGGAGGTCAGACTTTGCTAGAAGCTTATGACTATGCAGTCAGAGCTGAAAATAATTTAATAGATGCTAGAAAGTTGCCCCCAAGGCCTCCCATGCCAATGTTTCTAGAGATTACCTTGCCATTACCTCAAGAAGCCCCTAATTCCATAACCCCACATGTGTCTACATATAAATATCCTCAACCACCTGCTAAATAACTTGTCCCTGCCCAATCATCTAAGATGGATGATATCAAGAATATCTTAAGGACATTTTCTAATGAGTTAATTAACATAAAGAGACAATATAATCCTTACCCCAGACCTCAATATCAAGGCTATCAAGGAAATATATTTCCATCATATCCAAACCAATATTAGGTTCATCAAAGGTAGAATAACCCTCAGCCAGCAAACCAATTAGTTGCAGTCCCTACACCCTCATAGACTATTCCCCCAAATCCAAATAGGGTGATTATTCAAGGGCAAAATAAATATGTAGATAACATGAATACCTAGTGTTTCCCTTATAATAATGCTCATACACCTAGAGATTGTCCCATGGGTAATCTACAACAAAAGGTAGTATAGCAAAGAAGAATGGATGGACAATTTGCTAGTACTTCAGATGCACAAACTTATCAGTCTCCTAGTATGCAAAATTTAATCCTGATGGCTCAGATGCAAGGGATGTCTTTCCAACAAGAAGAAGAAATAGCCCCTAAACATTATTTGTTTTCATGGGTTGAAGATGAAGAATCAGTATTATTTAATGAAGCTTCTACTTCCAAGAAACCAATGGCGCAATCAAACTACTATACTAGATTAAAGAGAAGAATGATGGAACAGCCTGAAGTTACAAATAGTCAAGTTATGGAGAATCCTCCATTTCAAGGTCAAAGAAACATAGCTGTCAGATAGGAAGTGCCTCATCTAGTACAAAACCAAGTGATTCCTATACAAGTTCAAGAAAAATCAAGGTATCCTTATTTTCCAAGAACTCAAGCATTAGGACCAATGAATGTGGTGGAACAGTTGAAGAGGACTCCAGCACAAGTATCAATATGGGAAATATTAACTATTCCTGAACAAAATATGTTGCTACAAGAAGCTCTACAAGGCTAAGCAATGCCTAAACATTATGGCACCAAAGAAGGACTTGATAATAAAGAAAAGCTCAAGGACACAATTCCTCTGAAGACAATAGCCTTTTTGAATAATGCAACAAAGGTAAGTAAATCTAAACTAGAGCCTTTCTATTAAAATTTGATAGTTGGAAAGAAACTCTTTCATAATGTGTTGATAGATTCAGGGGCTAGTACTATAGTAATGCCTAAGCAAATAACTGATGCTTTAAAAATAAAGTATGAACCACTTACTAAAGGAGTTATGTAACTAGATGGCAAATTAGTACAAATAATAGGGATAATTAAACAACTCCCATTACAATTATATACTTGTCCCAATAAAATTATCAATCAAGATGTAGTAGTCATAGATATACATCCTATTTTTTGTTTATGTTTATCTAGAGACTTTACAAACAAAATAGGAGGATATATGTCCCTTGATTGGTCTCACCTCATCCTAAGAACCAAACATGGTTCAAAGATGAAAATTCTATCTGAACCACTATCAAAGGATCACATCACCAATGAACCAACATCAAAATTAGAGGTGGATCATGCTATGTTAAATAAAGAAGAAAGGGTTTTTATTGAAGAATTGGGTGACTGGACTGAACATGACCAAAAAAAGGAAAATAACCATTTGTTAGCTATGATGCATAGTGATTCATATGGAAATTATGACTCTACTGGTCTAGGTACTTATGTCATTTTTGATGAAGATCATGAAATCCTATATGTTTTAAGGGAAGAGACATCAACTAATCAAGAATATGAAAAAGATTTAGAAATCTGGACCTTAAATTTTGATGGGGCTAGAAGTAAAAGTGGTGTTGGAGTAGGAATTTGTCTTATTGCTCCAAATGGGGAGAAAATTTAAAGAGCTATTCATTTCCAATTTGTTTATACCAATAATGATGCTGAATATGAATCCTTAGTTCATGGGCTCATTTTAGCCAAGAAAAAGGGAATAAAGAATTTAATAGTAAAAGGAGATTCAAAATTAGTGGTGAAGCAAATTAGGGAAAAGGCAATAGACAAAAATGTAAGGATGAGATCCTATAGATAGAAAATTTGGGACTTAATAGAAGATTTTGAATCTTTCAATATTGAAGTAATTCCAAGAACCTAAAATTTTGAAGCTGATACGATGGCATAGATTGGCTTGCAGTTTGATCCAGCAACTAGCCTATTAGTTAACAATGAGTTAGTAAAGTTTATAGTAAGGCCAACTATCCTAGACAATGATGAGAATTGGAAATTATTTGAAAATGATTCTTAGGTACTCTCATTCTTGCAATAATTAGGGGAGTTTGTTGATCAATTAAAACTAAAAATTGAAGAGGCATATGGGGATCAATTTATACAATTAAAGAATAATAATCTTTCCAAAGGCTTAATCACTTTAGAAAACCTATTTGATCCAGAAGATGTAGGCCTAGAAAAGAAAAGGTTCTAGGTAAACAAAGCAGATTATTCTGAAATAGAGGTGAGTGAAGGGAGAAAATTAAAAAATTGGAAATTTTGCAACTCAAGAGGAAAGAGAAAGACTAATTGACTTGTGCAAAATATATGACAGAGTCATATCCTAGATCTATGAAGACTTTCATGGATATAATAGAGATATCATTCAACACACAATAAAACTGATTGAAGGATCTAAGCCAGTCAGACAAAAGTAAAGGCTAGTAAATCCAAGGATTAAATCTCTAATGGTAGATGAGTTGCATAAACTTTTAGATTCCAAAATATTTTTTTCAATCAAGCACTTAACTTGGGTATCAAATCTAGTACTAGTCAGGAAAAAGAATGGTGACATAAGACTCTATGTAGATTTTAGAGACTTGAATAGAGCATCTCTAAAAGATCACTATCCCTTTCCATCTATGGAACAAATTTTATAGACTATGGTTGGATCAGAGAGATTTTCCATGCTAGATGGCTTCTCTAGATACAATCAGATTTGGTTGGCTGATGAAGACCAATATAAGACTAATTTTACTACAAAATGGGGAACATTTGCATATGCTAAGATGCCATTTGGCCTATCAAATGTTGGAACCACTTTTCAAAGATCTATGTATGTAACACTTGGGGAATTTATAAATAAAATAATCCTGATTTATCTTGATGATCTTACTATTTTCTCCAAGAATGTTGTTGATTATTTTGATCATTTAGAATCTATTTTTAAGAAATATCAATAATTTGGAATATCCTTGAATCCTAAGAAATGCATCTTTACCGTACCTCAAGGTAAATTATTGGGACATATAGTATCTAAAGAAGGACTCTCCATAGATCTAGAGAGAGTTGTAGCTATAATGAACTTACCTCTTCTAGTAAACAAGAAATCAATTCAATCTTTCTTGGGGAAAATTAATTTTGTCAATCGGTTCATATCTGACTTTGCAGGCTTAGCAAGACCAGTGACACTCTTGTTGAAAAAAGACCTAATTTTTAAGTGGATTATAGAAGGAAGGCAAACCTTCAAAGAGGTTAAGAAATTAATTTCAATGTCCCCAGTACTTAGAAACCTAGACTTTTCTAATCCTTTTGTAATGTATGTCTATGGAGGAGAGCTCAGTATTGCTACTATTCTAACATAGAAAGATGATAGATAGGAGGGAGAGAATCCAATAGCCTTTTTATCAAGGACTCTTCAAAATATGAAACTAGATACAACTTTATTGAAAATCAAGCATATGTTATGGTAAAAGTCCTCAAGAAATTTAGGCATATAGTATTAAGAAGTAAGATTTTGATACTTGTGGCTCACCCAAGTGTCAGAGAATACATTATGGAGGGTGAAACTATTGGAAAAAGAGTAAACTGGATAACAAAGATCCTTGAATATGATGTAGAGATCAAACCCACTAAGTTAGTCTAAGGTAGGGGCTTATGCCAATAAATGACTCAAGAGATTGAAAATATGATACCTGTGGAAAAAGATTCAAAAATGAAAAAGGAAACTTTATTGAGGATACAAGAGGTTGATCAAAACTCTTAGGTGACAAACAAGATTTATTTTACTAAATATGGGATTTACCCAAGAGAACTCCCTCAAAACAAGAAAATATACTATCGGATGCAAGGGGTCCATTTTGTTTTAATTAAACAAGTTCTTTTCAGAAGAAATTCTGATGGCAAATGTTTAAGATGCGTAGATAAGGATGAGGCTAAGAAAATACTACATGAATGCATCACGGAGTCTTAGGTAGACATTTTTTTGCAAAGACCATATCCATAAAGATAAGTGAGGTAGGTTATTTTTGGCCTACTTTATTTATAGACTGTTATCAACTTGTTAAAAAATGTCAATCTTGTCAATATTATGTAGGGATGAGTAAGAATGTAGCAATGCCTCTTAGTCCTATAATTATTGATGAACCTTTTGCTCAATGGGGTCTTGAATTCATTGGAATGATAAATATAGTGTCTAGTATGGGTCACAAATGGATTTTAACTACCACATATTATTTCACTAGATAGACTGAGGTAGTGCCACTTAAAGAAGCAATAGAAAATGCGATCCTAGACTTTCTAGGGAGTATCACTACTCACTTTGGGGCTCCTCAAACCATAATATTAGATAATGATAAATCATTTTTAGGGTCTAAAGTATCCTAATTTTCATTAAAGCGTGGAATTTATCTAAAAACTTCCTCCAATTATTACCCTTAGGGTAATGGTTTGGCAGAATCAACTAATAAGAAATTGATTAGACTCATCAAGAGAATAAGGGTTGATCATCACAAAGACTAGAATAATGTGCTAAATATAGCATTGTGGGCTGATATAATTACACCTAAGTAGGTGATGAAAATGTCCCCATATGAATTGGTATATGGCAAGCCTACTATAATACCTCTAAGCTTGGAAATTCCTGCTCTCCAATTGATAAAATAGATTAAAATTGAGGAAAATGGTCCCATGTAGGTTAGACATGCTAAACTTTTGGAAGTTTAGGAAAGGAGAGATGCAGCACATGATTCATTAATTAAGCATCATAAAATAATTAAAGACTGCTTTGATAAAAGGACTTCAAATCCCCATTTTGAAGTAGGGTCAATTGTTTTTAAATGGGGTGCAAGAGTTGCCAAGCTGGGTCAACATACTAAATTTGAAACATTATGGAGCGGACCCTATAAAATTCATGCATGTAAACATAAGAATTCATTTGAGCTGGAAACAATGGAAGGTGAACCTGAAGAGATTCCTGTGAATGGGATCTACTTGAAGCATTCTAGTTAAACTATGTCTCTAATGTATTATAGTTAGATAGTTTCCCTTTCTCAGTTGCTTTGTTTTCCCATTTTTTCTTTCTCACTTTTTCTTTCAAGTAAGTGTTCTTTGAACACATAACTGTAGCTCAGAGCCTTTTTCAAAATTTTCAAAAACTCTCGACACTTTAAATATCTCCCAAATCTTAAATTTCCCAAGGTACCTTGCACAACCACTTGCATGACGTGTCTAACTCATTGTTCCATGAAGATTTAGTAAGATTTACTAACATTTATCCAGGTTTAATGCCATTTTGAGACTTGATGGGTCAATAAATACCTCATAGCAAGAGTTAAAGCTTACAGTGTCTCAAACATTCTTACATCTACTAGAAAACCCCTGCTACTTATATTTTTAGCTCATAGTAAACCTGTTTAAGTGAAAGTGCTTCCTTATTGCAATAGCTTCATACCTATTAACAAAAATCATTATTTTCAAGAATAGATATAGATATGGAGGGAGCATAGTCTTCGCAATAAGGAGCTAAGATTTATGAATCCATTGACAAGTTTCTTACAAGCAAATCATATGCTTTAGCCCTTACACAACCATTAAATACCTACCTATGGACTAGAGTCCCTAAAGTTGGTCAAGGAAATGACCCAGCAAAGGTAAAATATTATGCAGATAGAATCATGGACCCAATTCTTCAAAGAACTAGTAGCAAAACTCTCAGAGAAGGGGCACATCAAAGGTGTCTTTAGAGGGCCAAGGTGGGACAATATGAGACATTCACAATGAGGATATGGACTTCCCAACTGGCAGAATTCATTTTCCCAGGTGTGCATCCATGCCCTGACTTGGTTGAAATATGTGCTAGATTGTTTCATGTGCCTTCAAATACCATACAATAGGGTCCATTCATAATGAAAATTACACCAAAGGCTATCAAAGATATGTTGGCCCTATACCACGACAAAATATCCATGTTTCCCACCATTGTCAAGATGCAAAAAATGTGGAAAAATGTCAATACTCAATTGAGGTTTCTAAAATCAAAGCTACAATGCGGCGATGATGATACTATTGTGCCGACACTACCAATAGCAAGAGCATAATTTGCCCAAGCTAGTCAAGATGCACTTTCCATGATGGTTTTCATTTTTAGAATGAAAGATGATATAACCATCTATGAAGAACAAATGGCTATCCTTTTCACATTGAAAACTATTGACAAGACTCAGGAGTATCAGCTTGATTTCTCTAAGCAGATTGCATATTCAATAGCGGAACAACTTGCCCAGTTTAGATCTAAAGGGATTTTCAGGTATTCCTTTTATTTGTTTCACCTTATGTTATATCAAAATTTTGGCATCTTTTCCCAATACATGCATCTACACATGTATGACCCAAGATTTGGTTTACATAGGACCACTCCCGTGTCTACATGGACACATATCTTGTCTAAAACTAGTTACCCATACAAATTCTAGGAACTTTTTGTTGCCCCTACTTTTTGTCATCTGAGCCTAGAACCAGTTATAAATAGACTATTTCCAAGTGTATCAAGCCTTATGACCAATTTCCCTATCCCTTGTGATTACCTTTTTGGATCCCATCATACTGTTATTAGAGTCCATGGTTTTAGTGGGGAACCAGTGTTGCTACCTAAGATTTTGACCCTCAGGTTAGCATTATTAGAGGTCACCAAGTAGGTGTCTATGGTAGATAATGAATATGGTTTTGGGAAGAAGAAGAAGAAAATGTATGATGTCCCATGGATGACAAACAACATGGCACTAGAGGCCAAAGATACTGAGATTGTGTTGCTTAGAAAGCTAGCCTTCTTGGGTTTCCTTCTAATTGAAGATAAATGGGTATATGACCCAAATGGTTTCATAGCTTCATGGATCAAGACTAATAGGGTTGCTTCCAAAATTGCACATGAGGGCCGCCCCTTTTGGGAAAATAGGAAAAATCCTAGGGAAGATATTCTTGAGTTTTATGTTGAATTAATGGATTTGCCCCTTCAACAAAATAGACCATGGGAATATTTTTATGTTAAGCAAAGGGATTTTGACCCTAAAATTAGAATGACTTCTGGTTTAAGAAGAGCATTAAAGAATGAATACTGGAATGCTAAAAAAATAGAAGCCTATTGGAAATATAGGTAGGAGATTTGTGAGACAACCCACTCTTTTGAAAATGTGGATTTAGATGAGAAATGGGAGGAACTCTGGGATGAATGTCATATATCTTCTATGTCTAGCCCTGATATAAGCAATTTGCAAACATAGGGTGGTTAGCCAAATGCCAGAGCAGAATCTAGTCAAACATCATAGGCCCTAGTGCAAACTTCAGCAGTAGTTACTATAACTGTTTGGCCCCAATCTATTATTACCATCAAAAAACAAAAGAGTGTGGTATCTTCACCACCAAAATCTTCTCCATCAGCATCAGTCCTTGAGATTCCCAGTTCTACACAAGCACCACTAGAAAAAGTGGCAAATATTAAGGAGAAGGGAGCACATCCAGAAGAAGAAACACCAAGGAAACATAAGAGGTTGAGGTTCCAACTAGATTCAGAAGAGAGGGTAGAACCCTCACAACACCAACCATAGAGTACCCCAGTTGCTCATTAGGTAAGTATTGTTTCTCCTCCTTCTCAATCTCTTTTTGCTCTTATAGGGATGATGATCCCATCTGATCAAATGACATCCCTTGCCACCTCCATTGTGCCCATTTCTCATTTTTTCCCATGTATCCATACTCAAGCTATATCATTGCCTCACTTTTCCCCCTCTATTCCCAAGAAACAAAGTGTAGCATTCTCAAAAGATAGCTAAAAGTAGTAGAGATTGCCACATGTCCCTTGTTAAAGATGCATGGAAAGTGCCACCTATCCCTATTCCCTTTTCAAAGTTGGTCAGGTGAGAAATGTTGTGGGTCCCATTTTCTATAGGTTGTTGAAATTTTGAAGAAGCAGACTGTGACAGATGTCAAAGGCAGAACACTCCTAAGTAAAGACACAAAAAGAGTATAAGTTATGCAGAAAGTGTTGTGTGCCTTCAGTTAGTGCTGCGAAATATGCCAAGTGTCATTTTTTGGTGCCTCCTAAATAATAAGAAGGTTTTCAAGTAGAGTAAGGGAATCAGCCAAGTGTCCTCTCCTGTGTGAAAGTGGGAAGCATCCTGGGTATCTATTTCAACCAATGAACTTGTAGGAAGATAGAACATTTCAAATCCAAGAAATATCCTATGTTAGACACTTCCAATTTAGTTAGAGTTTAGTTAGGCCATTATATTGGGAATGTCCAAACAATCTAGAGCTAATCCAATGTTATAAATAGGGGTGCAGAGATCACTAAAAGGAGGATCATAAGATAGAGAGAATTTTTTGTGAGAGATTATTGTCAAGAGTTTTTAGACTTTTTTTATCTATGATTAGGAATATCATTTGCCTTTGTTCTATTTTTCTTGAGTCATAAAGTTTATGTAATTGTGCATGTTTCTATTCCTTTTATGTGACTAGAAGATTAACAAGAATACTGAGTTTTATGGATTTGTTGATATTTTTTTGTGTCACTAAAAAATTAGTCTAAGTTACATGCCTCTATTTTTATTGTTTTTCATCTTTTACATTGATCATGCCTTGTTCTCTCTTTAATGTAATTAAATCTTACATATAGCTTCATTATGCTTAGAATTAAGGGTTGAATTAAATTTAGGTGCATCGCCATAGTTATATTTTCTTTCATTGCACTTGTGTTTCTATTTAATTCCTATCCCTTTTCCTGTTACACACTTGATATAAAGAAGAGCCAGCTTCTTTAAAATCTTGAGGTTGTTTTAGGTTGCAAGTCCCACATTCCTAAAAATTCCCATTTTTGGTGTTAGAAATAGTGAAATTTTAATCATCAACACTCTCTTCAGCATAACATTGCAACTAATGAAGAAAGAACACACAAAACCACTAAAATCTGATGGAACTCACCAAGAAACATCTGAGAGGGAATCCCCATAAGAACTCTCAGTAATTGTACCTTTTGATCATCTTTATATCTCCAAACACCATGAAGAATCACCACACATGCTTACTATCCTTCTCTCTTAAGCTACTTGAAACACACATACCTTTCTCTATTGGAAAAAATGAGCAAAAAACATTCTTCTTCAAAATAGGCCTATCTAGCCTCCTTATAGCCCTACCTGGAACTTACAAATCCCACATATTTTATTAGACACATCTTTAGGACCTAAAACTTCATATCTAGAGCACTATGATATTCTCCCTCAATCACATTGATTTATAAAAACTATCTCAACCTCTATAATAGACTTCCTTCATAAAATAACTACCCAATTAGGCCTCCAACAAGATAAAAACTTGATTAACTTGAGAACCAAAAACCTTATATTCTTTGTGAATATTTATTTGAACACCCATTTTCCAATTAAACATATTAATAAGCCTCAAACCTCAAATAATAAGGAAATCTACTTTTTTTATCAAAGCCCAAAACCCTAAAATCTCAAAATAGATAAAGTCAACACAGTACCTTCCAGTCAATGTCCATATTTGAAAATTCTTATACAACTGGAGATAACCATTACACACTTCTAGACCTTGTTTTGAGCTTCCACACCATTGGGAACCTTGACTTAATATAACCCATTTTAGGACTTTGTCAAAACACAAATCCTCCTTAATCATCTACGAACCTTCAATTTGACCCTAGAGGTTATTCCAACTCAAAAACATCACATAAACACTTACTTATCCACTTGAAAGGATTATATTAAGAATCATAGATAAAGATACCCTATATACCTCAATGCTCTAAAATAAAAACAAATCCTCATATTCTTCCTCCTCCTTACTGAATTGATAGCTATAGATCTTCTTCTTATTTTTCCTTGGCTTTAGAGAAAGAAATTCCTCAAGTACTAAAACATTTTCCTTTTCTTCTATGATTATATTATCAATACATGGAGACAAAATATATTCATGGCATATGTTTTCATCTAAATAATATTCCTTGTAGCTTAGATCCTTATCACTTGTCACTTGTTCAACAATAGCAGGATGTTCACTTGGATCCATACATACCTCATAACTAGCTTCAACTAGCACCTTGGTATTTTCTTTGAGCTTGATCTCTTTATTATCAACATGAGTAGACAATGAGATCCCTTATCACTCTTCAACTTCTAAATCATTTCCCACCATAAAATATAGATTACTTGGACCTGTAGTCTCATCATGACTCACACTTTTCACCTTTGGCTTCCATGTGTTAAAATTCCTTCTTCTTTGCACTCTAAGATCCTAAATAAACCTACTCTAACTTGTATAAATTTGTTTTTAGAACCTATAAATGTGATCTCTATATTTAAAATTGTATCACACCATACCTTTTGAAAGAAATATATCTTGCTTTACCTTATTTGGGAAAAAAATTAGAATATGTCCTATGTCATGAAAAACAAAACAACCTCTCCTTTTTGTAGAGGACTCACCTTGTCTAATCTTATGTGGATAATGGTTTTCAATGTGTCCCACATCAATATAGTTAAATCACTTGATTCTATTCACACTTTTTGACTAATAATCCTCATCATAGTCCCATGCAAATTCATTTCTAATAGGTCCCTTTCACTCTCTATCCCTATGACCAAATTGATTACATGTATAAAAATACTATTAAATCTTCCATACCTCATGGTATTTGTCTATCTGATCTGATTTGTGTTTACTCTGATAGCACCTTCATTCCTTATTTGATTATTTATCTTCAAGGTATGATTTCCCTAGTTCACATTAGTCTTCATCTTGTCTTGAGTTACATTATTTTATTCTTCTTCATATCTAAGACAAGTTCTATCACTAGCATGATTTTGACCACTCAGAATGTTGTCTAGATCACAAGATCTTTTTTCAAATATCACAAATGACTTCACCTTACTAGATGTCTTCTCGAACTTAGATTACAAAGACTCATTTTTAGAAACATACCTTAAACATTAATCTTCTTTAGCTTTTAGGTTTGTAGATAGAATTTCTAATTAAAAACTAAGATACTTGATCATATCTTCATGATCCTTGGTTTATTCATTCAATTTTACCTCAAATACACTGAATTAATCTTCATATTCCTTAAGCTTATATTTCATCTTCTTATTGATCTTCTTCTCAGTCTTTATTTCTTCAAGAGCATTCATCGATATAGTCTAATATTCCACCTCATATTTATCATTATCTAAGTCACTCCAATTAGACACCTTATGATGTGATAAAATTCCTTCTTAATCTATGAACAGAGCTTCATCTTTAGCAGGACCATCATTTTCATGATCATATTTTGAGTGACTATCTTCACTCTCATCTGATGAGTTGTAGTCTTCTTTGGTGTAAAGACTCTTCTTACTCTTGAAGGACATATTCTTTTTTTTATACTTTATGAATTCTTTCTTCCTATATGTATTCTTTTCATCATCTTGGTCTTCATCTTGCTCTTCATCATCTTTCTTCTCATGCTTATGAGGGAAATTAAGAGTAAAATTTCCTATCTCTCCATAGTTGAACCATTTGAAGGTTAGTTTACCCTTATACTTCCCTCTGATTGTGTTTAATTTCCTATTAATAAAATTAATTAGTTCATCCTCATCAATGTTAGATATGTCATCCTCTTTGGATTTATTACCTAAAAACTTCTTCGTAGGCTTCATTTTTGTCTTGAATGTAGATTCCTTCTTTTGTTGTATATATTTATTTATTCTCATCTCATATGAAGTAAGGGTGTGATGTAATTGATCCATATTCAACTGAGTAAGATCATGACTCTCTTCTATAATAGATACTTTTGGATCAAATTTGAGAGATAGAGACCTTAATACCTTTTGGACTATAGTTTCCTCTTCAGTATTATCTTCAAGAAATCTAATGATGTTCATAGTCTCATCAACTCTTTGTAGAAAGGATGCCATAGAATCTTATTCTTTTATCTTTGGACTTTCAAATTTTCTTTTGTGAGTCTACAACTTAACAATCTTGACTTTTGAATCTCCTTCAAAAATCATCTTCATTTTGTCTCATATCTCTTAAACAGAAGTAAAATAGATTACCTTGGTGTATTCAGTATCTAAAAGACCACAAGTGATAGCATTCATCACCTTATTATTATTATCAAATAACTTCTTGTCTACAACAATATATGGAAGAGTAATAGGCACAATATAACCATCCAAAATTGATTTCCATACATAAAACATTAGAGACATAATATATGCCCTCATCCTTGTATTCTAAAAATCAAAATTTTATCCATTAAACATTGGTGCTTCCTTGGTATAGAAACCTCCTTGATGACTACCCATATTGTACCTTGGATCACCTTCAAGATATTAAGCCTTTACTAAAGGACATGCTATGAAACCAAATTGTTAAAGATACAATCACTAAGAGGGGGGAGAATCAGTGAGGACAAATAATATAGATTCAATTCTAATCTTTAGAAATACTTAATCAATTACAATAAGCATTCATGAAGCATACAAATCATTCATAGTAATGGGTAAGAGAGACAATGTAAGATCAATCACATAACACATGACATATGTGGGAAACCATATTGGGGAATAAAACCCATTGAAACCTATAATTTGAATACCATCCTATAATAATAAGATCTAATGAAGACCATCTATAAATGATCAAGGAACTAAAATCCATAATTAGTGAGACTCCAATCCTACAAGGTGTTGTGACACCTATCTAGCTGAGTTGTAACAAAAACCAAACCTTTTTAGCAAGTTTCACCTTGTAAGGATTCTATAAACACCTTAGATGTTGAGATTCCACAACAATACCTATGAACACATCCACCTTTTCACTAATGTATTCAACACATGATGATGGACCTTTGTTTATCACTCTTCACCTTATCTCACACTTTAATAGTAAGCACACTATTATGCCAATAGAATAATGACCAACAAGTCATATAAATACTCCTCAATCTATTCTACTCTTCAATTCATCCTCAGGGAAATATAACCCTCCTTTTTCCACAAAATACATGCAAACCTCTCTCAAAATTCTCACAAGTCTTTCACACCAAGTCTAGAAATCATCATCTTTGATTTCACTATTTATAGAGAAATCTTGATAATCACTACCTTGGTCAGCCGTTAGGAATGCCTTATCCCTCAAGGCATCTTTCACATGAAGACACAACTCAATACAATATTCATAGGTTTTCCATAGAATCTATGGGTCACCATTAAGAAGATACACCTTTTAATAAGGCCCTCATAGCTCTTATAGGTCTCATGGAGACCTATTCACCCATTTATCACACCATCAAACAAAAATAACATAAGACAACTTTTAAATATATGGGTTCACTACTAATTTCCCCTTTTACATTTTTAAAATATCATAATCATGATATCTTACCTCTACATATGCTCAATCAACTCAAACATAGACCTTATACATAGGAATGCATTTATCAAACATACAGTCAATTTATTAAGCATTGTTTATACTCAAGATAGATTGACAACAGCTCCAAAATACTCATAGATCATCCTCATAGAGTGTACAACACTCTAAAATATCAAATTCATCAAAATACATTGAAAAATATCTATATAAGATCAAATATCCTTCTAAGGTAACTTGTAGAACAAGCACAAATATATATTCAAATTTGAACATTAATATATTTGATTATACACACTTCTAAATATTTAAATTAGGATCAATAGATACACCATGGAGTTCTTATCTTTATTTTTTTACATCACCAATAAATTTGACTTATATCAAAAGATATGGAAAAAATATAGAGCTATGGTTTTTCCTATGTTAAAATCAAATATTTGAATTCAAATGGTCATAGTTAACCTTTGAACACATGCTTGAATCTCATGTCCTATCATCTTTGGATAAATCTCACACCATCAATCATGTCTAATCTTTAATGCATAGTCTACCAATACCAAACATTAAACCTCAGTCACTTTGATCCCATCTCATGCAAACCTGAAATGTTGACTTAACTCACTTCATCAATCTCTATGGATTAATTAGGTGTTTAATAATCAACACTTATCATTTGATCAATCTGTATAAACACCTGATCACCATTGGATCCTTATCATATACCTTTTCTCAGTCATTAAGCATCATGCACATATTCTCATCTTGTTACATCCTCACTTCTTGGAGTAATTCACACCATCGATCTTACTCAAGCTTTAACTTGTGACAAAATGACTATGGGGATCCTTTCAATATACCCGAGTAACCATTTTTTAACCTTAATAACTTCTTATGTGCTTCAATGCATGATATCAAATTTGGACCAAATGATCACCTTACATAGGAAAATACAACCATGTGATACATTGGTCCTAAATCCTTTGTATGGCTGACATATATCACCATTAAAAATACCTCCTCAAAAACTTCTATCATAGATCCAACTATGTCCAAATTTGCCTAAGAGGCCAAATTTAAGCATGCATAACTTTTATAGTGTTCCAACACATGATATTAAATTTAGCATAAATAAACTAGGATCAAAATTTAACAAACCCATAAGATCAATTTCTCTTGACACATTCACATGTCCAAGATATTACACCATAAAAATGCTCACTTAGCTCTTCTTGCCACATTGAAAAAATGGATAAGTATGAGAAAACACAAACAAACTACCTAGGATCCCAACTTTGCATATGCATATCTTTTGATGCACTTCATCACATGATTTTAAATTTAGTAAAAATAAACTAGGCACAAAAATGAACAAACCCATATGATAATTTTTATTAACACCTCCACACGTGTGAATACTAACCTTATCAACATGCTAACTTGGCTCTTTTTGACCAACTACAAATTTGGCTAAGTATGGGAAAATAATGAATTCTGACTGAGAAGTCAACTTTACACCATCATAACTTTAACTACACTTTAATGCATGACCTGATATCTGACACATAATAACAAGGGACTAAATTGATCACAACCATATGATCAACTCCTCTTGACTCATTCCTATGTGGAAATAGTGATGTCATCAAAATTCCTACTTAGATTTTCTACCATTGAATCTAAAGTGTCTAGATGAAAACTATAATCGACAAGATAAAATATAATCATGCACACAAGCACTCAAAGAATAAATAACCTCTTATAGGATCCCTTACACATTATTATTACTCCATAAACATCCATAAACATCTCTATCCATGTCAACACTAAATATCAACCAAGCATACTTCAAGAAAACTAGGACAAGCACACTACACACTTTGTCATTGTCACTTAGGCTATCAAATAACTTCATCCACTCATCAAGATATATCTATGACACCACCATGACATCATTAATAATAATCCAACATGAGTTGCTCAAGAGGTAATTTTAAAGAGTATATTATGAGTGAATTCAAGGTGAAGACTATATGAGCTTAGTGGTTGATTTGAGAGGTAGATCAGAGTGTGGACTATGTGTAAGACCATCTAGTCATGTTATTTATTTTATGATAGAGTTTTTTTAGGTGTGATGAATTAAGTGTGATTGAAGGGTTAAAGAGGGGATATTTGGGATATGTACATCTTTATGTGTTGGTTTAAGTATGTAATGTGCTTTGACCAATAAGGAGTGTTATGGTGATAAAATTGTTATTGAGAAGTGTAGAGTGGTCTAGAAGGTGACTATGGAAGAATTGAGTGGAAGAATTGTGAGAGAGACTTGTGTAAGGTGGATGTGAGAGTTATGGGGCAAAGGAGTGGTAGAGTGACCAGTTATATGTGTTGATAATCAAAGCATATTGATGACTATGTGTAAGACCTATAGGTCATATTTCTAATGTCAAAAAAGTGCTCTTACAAATTAATGTTATGAAAAGAGTTATAAGTGTGCATATGATGCCTTTTTTATCTAAAGAGGAAGTTTTTTCAAGGATTAGATAAATAGATATCCATCATTAGGTGTTTTAGACATAATTTCTAAGGTGGAATTGTTCAAAGGAGGGTTTAAAGGACTTGGTCTTCCTTATGGGTAGATGCTCCTTGTGAAATAGGTGTTTCACTAAATAATTTTGCTTTATTTCTCCAAAATATAAAGGTATGTTTGATTTAAGGTGTGTTCTCAGTTTGGTTGAGAGCATGTTTCCTATTTGGTGAGTGGCATGAAGTTCTGTTGGTGGTCCTTGTGGTAGATTGAGAGAGAAGGCTAGTAATCATGTGTGGTGGTTATTCATGGTGTATGGAGATTTGAAAATTCTTAAAAGGTGAAATGGCTCAAATATCCTAAGGATATTCCCTCTTGGATGTTTTTGGTGAGTTCCAATAGATTTAGTTCTTTTGTGTGTTCTTTTTTCATTGGTTGCAGTGTTTGGTTGAAGAAGAGTGTTGGCATGGAGTAAGAGGATGTTTTCAAGGAAATAAGAGGTATGCTCAAGGTAAGTGGGGATATGTATCACATTTATAATTTTTTCCTCTCCTATTTTATGTTATTTTTAGGTCCTTAGTATCAGATTGGTTCCCACTTTGTCATTGTGTCAAAGGGGGATAATGTTCCTAATGTAAGAGTACTTAAAGAGAAACAAGGTGAGTTGAATGATGTTTTTTGACATCAATTATAAAGGGGAATACTATTGGATATTTTTTAGCGATGTCATGGTGATGTCATGTATGTGTCTTAGTGAGTGGATGAAGTGATTTCATAGCCTAAGTAATAATAACAAAGTGTGCAATTTATTTGTCCTAGTGTGCTTAAAGGAGGCTTGGTTAAACTTAAATTTTGGATTCATTATAGATGTTTAGGGATGAGTATGGTTATTTTATCATGTAAAATAGGTCCATAAGATGTTTTATAATCTTTTATTTATTGTTTACATAATTGTATATCATCTGGTTATCCATAGATTTCATCTAAATACTTTGGGTCTAGTGGCAAAAAAATGTGAGTAGGAAATTTGATGACATCACCATTGTCACATGTGGATGAGTTAGGGAGATTTGGTCATATTATTATGACAATATTAGTACCTATTTATTATGTGATAAATTTTAGGTCATGTACCTAAGCATATCCAAAGATATGTGTGTGCAAATTTGGGTTCCCAAGCATTTTTATAGTGTTTTCCCATAGCCAAATTTACAATGTGACAAGAAGAGCCAAGTAATATTTTTGATGATGGAATATCTAACATGTGTGGATGTTTCAAAATAATATGATCATATGTATTTGTTAATTTTTAATCTTAGTTGATTTTTCTAAATTTAGGTCATGCGATAAAGTGCATCAAATGATATGCATGTGAAAATTTGACCTTCCAAGTAGGTTTTGACATAGTTGGGTCTATGGTAGAAAACTTTGGGTGAGTATATCAATGGTGTTATATATGGAATGCACAAAGGTTCCAGGAGCAATTTTTTATATGGATGGATTCCATTATATGATTATATCATATAATCCAAATTTGAGATCATGCATCTAAACACAATAAAATTTATTGAGGTTCAAAGTTGGCTACTCAAATAGATTACAATGGTCCCCATACTTAGTCAATTTTTCATAAGGTAATATTCAAGAAACTCTCAAAGATATCGATGATGCACATTTAATCCAAGATATCAGGGAGTAGTGACATGGTAGGAAGTGATTGATGTTTAACATAAGAAGAGATAAAGATTGAGCTTCTTCCAAAGATCAAAAGTGAGTGGGAGAACATATATATAGAGATCAATGGTTTTTATTAAATTCAAGTGGTAAAAGTGATAGTTGTTTAGCTTTGTTAAAAAATAATATACATATAGGAGATTGACAGAGTGTGTTGAGTAAAAGTTTATAGATTACATGAGATGTGGTCAACATGTTTAAAGTTTAACATTTGAGTATTGGCACCTATGTGTTAAAGTTTGGATAATATCAAAAGTGCAAGATTGATCTAAAAATGAGAGGACATAAGATGGAAGGTTAGTGTTCAAAGTTTAACTATAACCATTTGCATTTGAATATTTGAATTTACAAAGGAAAAAACTAGTGCTTTATATTTTGGATATATCTTTTGATCTAGGATGAATTTTCTCATGGTGTAATTATTCTTATTGTCAAAGATATTGAGCTCCAAAGTTGACTATGTGTTCATGCATGTTCTACATGTAACGCAAGAATGTTAATTGCGCTCATTTTGATGTTATTTCAATATATCTTAATGAATTAATATTGGATCATGTTTTAGATTCCATGAGGATGATTTGTGTGTATTTTGAATATTTGATCAATCATATATATTATGAACAAAGTTTTAAAAGGTGACTATGTATTCATTCATGGTGACTATATGCATAGAATATTGTTTAAGCTATTTATATTTAAGTAGATGGGTACTATGATGGTTATGGAAATTTAAGGACTTATAGATCATATGGAATGGGTACATGATTTTTTAAAGTGTTCCTATGTTTTATTTTTCTATGAGAAGTGTCGAAGATATGAATGGGTCTCTATAGGACCTAAAAGAGCTACAAGGGCCTTATTAAAAGGTGTAGCTTCTTAAGGGTAACCCATAGATGATATGGCCAACTTATGAATATTTTATTGAGTTATGTCTCATTAAGATAGATTAATTAAGTTTTAAGGCATGCCTAATGTCTCACCAAGATGGTGATGATCATGATTACTCTATAAATAGTGAAACTAAATGTGTTAGTTTCTATACTTGTAATACTTGGATGAGGTAATGTGAATGTGGAACCAAGTGAAGGTAATAAACTTTGAAAGATAAGGTATAGGTCAATGAGTACTAGTAGAGAAGGAAAACGATTAGACATGCTTATCTGATTAAGTTTGTGTAAGAGGACATATAGGTCAGTGGACCTAATGAGCCTAGAGAAGGCATAATGAACAATTTGTTAAATGTATAATCACTGAGATGGGGTAGGGTGAATCAATGAGACAAAATAATCCAAATTTAATTATGATCTTTAAAAATACTTAATAAGTTACCACAATAATTCATGAAGCATACACATCATTCATAGCAATGAGTAAGAGAGACAATGTAAGATCAATCACATAACACATGACATATGTTCCAAACGCTCTTGGGGAATAAAACCCACTAGAACCTAAAATTAGACTACTATATTATAATAAAAATATCTAATTTATACCATCTACAAATGATCAAGGAATTACAATCCCTATTTAGTGACACTCTAATCCCACAAGATGCTGCTACACCTATCTAGTTGAGCTACAAAAAGAAACCAAATCTTTTAACAAGTTTCACCTTGTAAAGAGGCTACAACCACATTAGATTCTGAGCGGCCACATTAAAACCTATGAACACATCCACATTTTCACTAATGTCTTCAACACGTGATGATGGACCTCTACTTATCACTCTTCACCTTCACTCACACTCAAACAATAAGTGCACTATTATGCCAAGAAAGTTATGACCAACAAGTCATATAAATAATCGTAAATATGTTGTGATATTCAAATTATCCTAAGGGCACTCTACCCCTCATTAAATCCAAAAAACATAGATAAACCTCACTCAAAATTCTCCCAAGTCTTTCATCCCAAGTCTAGAAATCATCATCTTAGATTTCACTATTTATAGAGCAATCTTGATAATCACTACCTTGGTTGGCCATTAGACATGTTTTATCCCTTAAGGCATCTCTCACATGAAGACACTACTTAACACAATCTTCCTAGGTAATCCATAACATCTATGGGTCACCCTTAAGTAGCTATACCTTTTAATAAGGCCCCCGTAGCTCTTATAGGTCTCATGGAGACCTATTTACCCATTTATCACACTATTGAACAAAAAAAGAACACACAACTACTTTTAAGTACATGGTTCCACTTTTTATGTCCCCTTAGACATCCTTAAATGATCATGTTCATCTTGTCTTACCTCTACATATGCTCAATCAACTCAAACATAGACCTTATACATAAGAACACCATTACCAAACATACAATCAACTTCTTAAGAATTTTTCATACTCAAGATATATTGATCACACATCCAAAATAATCACAGAGCATCCTCATGGATTCTAAAACACTCAAAAATAGAAAATTCATCAAAAGACATTGAAATATTATCTATATAATCTCAAATATCCTTCTCAAGTCACCTATAAAACAAACACAAACACATAGTCAAATTTTAACATTAATATCTTTGATTGTACATACTCTCTAATCTTGAAATTAGGTTTAATAGATGTGCTATGGATTCCTCTTCATCTTTTATTTTTATATCACCAATAAATTTGAATTCTATCAAAATATATGGATAAAATATAAAGCTCTAGTTTTTATTGTGTTAAATTCAAATATTTGAATTCAAATGATCATAGTTAACCTTTGAACACAATGCTCGAATCTCATTTCCTCTCGACATTAGATCAATATCATGCCATCGATCATGTTTTAACTTTAATGCATAGTCTACCAATTCCAAACATTAAACCTTAGTCACTTTAACCTCATTTTGTGAAATCTTAAAATGTTGACTCAACTTGCTCCATCGATCTATATAGATCAGTTAGGTCTTTAATAATCAATGCTCACCATTCTATCAATCTATACAAATACCTAATTGTTATTGGATCCTTATATTGTATATTTCTTTATTTTTTAAACATCATACACCTATCTTCATCTCATTACTTCCTAAATTCTTAGATCAATTTGAAATATTGATCTTTCTCAAGCTTTAATTTGTGTATAATTGACTATGGGGTCCCTTTCAATATTCCTAAGTAGCCATTTTAAAACCTTACTACTTTTGTACTTTGATGCATGATCTCAAAGTTAGACTAGATGATATCCTTACATAGGATATTACAACCATGTGACACACTACTCTTGAAGCCTTCACATGTGAAATATATATCACCATTAAAATGCCCCCTCAAAAACTTCTATCACATAGCCAACTATGTCCAAAACTGCCTAAGGGGCTAACTTTGAGCATGCATAACTTTTATTACACTTTAGTGAATGATATAAAATTTAGCATAAATAAACTAAGATTAAAATTAAACAAATCTATTAGATTAGTTTATCTTGATACCTTCATGCATGAAAGATATTCCACCATAAAAATTATCACTTGGCTCTTCTTGCCACATTTCAAGATTGGCTAAATATGGGGAAACATAGTCAAACTACTTGGGAGCCCAAATTTGCATATGCATTTCTTTTGATGCACTTCATCACATGATCTTAAATTTAGCATAAATAAATTAGGCAAAAAAATTAAAAAAAAACCCATATGATCATTTTATCCTAACACCTCCACGTATGTAAATTCTAACGTTATCAACATGCTTACTCGACTCTTTCTATCCAACTACAAATTTTGCTAAGTATTGGAAAAGAATAAATTCTGACTAAGAAGCTAACTTGACACCCTCATATCTCTGACCATGTTTTGACACATGACTTGAGATATGGTGCATCAAAAATAGGGACTAAAATGATTATAACCATATAACCAACTCCCCTTGACTCATTCTCATATGGCAATGGTGATTTCATCAAACTACCTACTCAAATTTTCTATCATTAAACCCAAAGTGTCTAGATGAAAACAATGATGAACCAGATAAAATCTAGTTATGTACATAATCACTCAAAGCATAAAAAATGTCTTATAGGACCATTTTTACATGATCAATACTCCATACTCATCCATGAACATCTCTATCCATGTCAAAACTAAAGATAAACTAAGCATACTTCAAACAAACTAGGACAAGAACATTGAACACTTTGTCATTGTTACTTAGGCTGTCAAATCACTTCATCCACTCACCAAGATATCTCCATGACATTACCATGACATCATTAAAAATACTCCAACAATCTCCCACTTTGTAATTTATGTCAAAACCATCATATATAACAACATAAAACTCACCTTCTCTCTCTTCAAACACTCCCATAACAAGAACTTTCTCCCCCTTTGACACAATGACAAAGTGGGTCTCAACTAATCCTAAGGACCTAAAATAAATATCAAATAGGAAAGTAACATCTTAGAAAGATGATAAAAAATCCCCCTTACCTTGAGCCTATCTTTTATTTCCTTTAAAAACTTCCTCTTTCTTCGTACCAACACTCTCTTCAACCAAGCACTACACCCAATGAAGAAAGAACACACAAAACCACTAAAATATGATGGATCTCACCAAGAAACATCTAAGAGGGACTCCCCATAAGAAATTTGAGAAATTTAAAATTATGAGCATCTTCATATCTCCACACACCATGAATAATCACCACACATGTTTAATATCCTTCTCTTTTAAGCTACTTAAAACACACATACCTTGTTCTTTTGTAGAAACTGAGCAAAACACATTCTTCTTCAAACTATCCCTATCTAGACTCCTTGTGGCCCTAATTGGAACATATAAATCCCAAATATTTTAGTAGACACATATTAAAGACCTAAAACTTCATATCTATATCACTCTCATATGCCCCTTCAATCACACCAATTTACAATAATTATCTCATCCTCTACAATATACTTCCTTCACAAATTAACTACCCAATTAGGCCTCCAACAAGATAGAAACTTGATTAACTTGAGAAAAACAAACATAAATTATTTTTGAATATTTATTTAACCACTAATTTTTCCCATTAAACATATTAAGAAGCCTCAAACCTCAAACCATAAGGCAAACTACTTTTCTAGAACAACCCAAAACCCTAGAATCTCAAAACAGACAAAGTCAACATAGTACCTTCCAGTCAACATTCACCTTTGAAAATTATTGTACACCTAGATACAACCATTACACACTTCTAGACCAATTTTTGAGCTTCCACACCATTAGGAACCTTGACTTCCTATAACCCATTTTAGGACTTTGTCAAAACACAAATCCTCCTTCGTCACCTAGGAACGTTCAATCTGACCCTACAGACTGTTCCAACTCAAAAACACCACATAAACACTTACTTATCCACTTGAATGGAGTATATTAAGAATCATATATAGATACATCCTCTATACCTCAATGCTCTGGAAAAAAAAACAAATCCTCATAATCCTCCTCTTCCTTATTTAATTTATAATTATAGTTCTTCTTCTTCTTTGGCTTTAAAGAAACAAATTACTCGACTAATACAACAATCAACTTTTATGATATGATTGTATTATCAATACATAGAGACAAAATAGATTCATGGAATGCCTTTTCATTTAAATAATATTCCTTTCATCTTGGATCCTCATCACTAGGCACTTGTTCAACAATAGCAAGATGTTCACTTAGATCCATACATACCTCATAACTAGCTTCAACCAATACCTTGGTATTTTCTTTGAGATTGATCTCTTTGTTATCTAGATGAGTATACAATGATATTTTTAGGCACTCTTCAAATTCTTAAGCATTCTCCACCATAGCAAACATATTACTTGGACCTGCAGTCTCATCATGACTCATACTTTTCTCCTTTGGCTTTCATGTGTTAAAATTCCTTCTTCCTTGCACTCTAGGATCCTAATTAAACCTATTATGACTTATAGACCTTTATTTATAGAACCTAGCAATGTGACCTCTCTGTTCAAAATTGTATCACACCATACCTTTTGAAAGAAATATATCTTGCCTTACTTTATTTGGACAAAAAATTGCAATATGTCCTATGTCATGACAAACAAAACAACCTCCTTTTTTGAAGAGGACTCACCCTGTATAATATTATGTGGACAAT
The DNA here is from genome assembly GCA_037957365.1 of Torreya grandis. Taxonomy (NCBI): domain Eukaryota; kingdom Viridiplantae; phylum Streptophyta; class Pinopsida; order Cupressales; family Taxaceae; genus Torreya; species Torreya grandis. The sequence continues at coordinate 2,018,749 of JARHVA010001579.1, forward strand.
GCTTTGTAAATTGTCCCACATCAATATAATTAAATCACTTTATTCTACTCACACCTTTTGATAAATGACCCCCATCATAGTCCCATGCAAATTCATTTATAATAGGTTTCTTACACTCTCTAGCCCTATGACCAAATTGATTACATATGTAATAATAACCATTGAATCTTTCATACCTGATGGAATTTTCCTATCTGATCTAATTTTTCTTTACTCTGTTATCACCTTCATTCCTTTTCTGATGATTTTTCTTCAAAGTATGATTTTAGTGGTTCCCATTAGTCTTCATCTTGTCTTGAGTTACATTCTTTTGTTCTTCTTCATATCCAAGACTAGTTCTATCACTACCATGCTTTTAACCATTCAAAAAAATTTCTATATCACATGATCTCTTTTCAAATCTCACAAATGACTTCAACTTACTATATTTCTTCTCTAACTCATATTTCAAAGACTCATTTTTAGAAACATACCTTAAACATTCTTCTTCTTTAGATTTTAGGCTTGTATATAAAATTTTTAATTGACAACTGAGATGATTGATCATATCTTCATGATCATTGGTGTCTTTATTCAATCTTTCCTCAAATACACTAAAATTCTCTTCATATTCCTTGAGCTTATATTTCATCTTCTTATTGATCTTCTTTTCAATCTTTAGTTCTTCAAAAGAATTCATCAATACAATCTAACAGTCCATGTCAACGTCATCATTATCTAAGTCATTCCATTTAGACACATTTTGATGTGAGAAAATTCATTCCTTAGCCATGAATAGAGATTCATCTTTAGTAGGACCATAATTTTCATGATCATATTCTGAGTCACTATCTTCACTCTCATATGATAAGCTACAATCTTCTTTGGTGTAAAGACTCTTCTTATTCTTCAAGAACATATTCTTGTTATTATAATTTATGAATCCTTTCTTCTTGTATGTATTATTATCATCATCTTGGAATTCATCATGCTCTTCATCATCTTTCTTCTCATGCTTATGAGGGTACATATGGGCAAAATGTCCTATCTCTCCATAATTGAAACATTTGAAGGTTAGTTTACCCTTATACTTCCCTGAGCTTGTGTTTAATTTCCCATTAATCAAAACAATTAGTTCATCCTAATAAATGTCAAATATGTCATCCTCTTTATATTTATTACCTAAAAACTTCTTCTTAGGCTTCATATTTTTATTGAATGTAGCTTCCTTCTTTGGTTTTGTATAATAATTTATTCTCATCTCATATGCAATAAGGGTGTGATGAAATTGATCCATCTTTAACTGAGTAAGATCATGAATCTCTTCTATAATAGATACGTTTAGATCAATTTTGAGATATAGAGACCTTGATACCTTTTATATTATAATTTCCTCTTCAATATTCTCTCCAAGACCTCTGATTATGTTCACAGTCTTATCAACTCTCTACTAAAAGGATGCCATAGAATCTTCTTCCTTCACCTTGGGAATTTCAAATTATCATTTTTGAGTCTAAAAATTATCAAGTTTGACCTTTGAATATCCTTCAAAAATCATCTTCATTTTGTCCCATACCTCTTTAGTAGAAGTATAATGGATTACCTTGGTGTATTCAATCTCTAAAAGACCATAAGTGATAACATTCATCACCTTGGAATTGTTCTCAAATAACTTCTTGTCTATAGCACTAGATGGAGGAGTAATAGGAGAAACATGACCATCCATAATAGATTTCCATATATAAAACCCTAGAGACATAATATATGTCCCCATCTTTGCACTGTAAAAAACATAATTAGATCCATTAAAAATTGGTGTTTTCTTAGTTTAGAAACCTCCTTGATGACTACCCATATTATAAATTGGATAATGTTTAATAAGTTAAGGCTTTACCAAAGGACTTACTATGATACCAATTGTTAAAGATATAATTACTGAGAGGGGGTGAGTAAATGAGCCCAAATAAACTAACTTCAATTCTGATCTTTACAAATAGTTAATCAGTTACCATAAGCATTCATGAACCATACACATCATTCATAGCCATGAATAAGAGAGACAATGTAAGATCAATGAGATAACACATGACATATGTGGGAAACCCTCTTATGGAATGAAACCAATTAGAACCTAAAATTTAACAACCATCCTATAATAACAAGATCTAATTTAGACCACCTAAAAATGATCAAGGAACTAAAATCCCTATTTAATAAGACTCTCCACACATTTTAGAAATTTTCACCTTGAAAGGAGGTTACAACAATCTCAGATAATGAGCTGCCACAACAAAACCTATGAACACATCCAACTTTGCATTTATGTCTTCAACACATAATGGTGGACCTCTATTTATCACTCTTCACCTTATCTCACACTCAAATAGCAAGCACACTATTATACCAAGAGAATTATGACCAACAAGTCATATGAATAGTCCTTAATCTATTTTACTCTTAAACTCATCCTTACGGAACTCTACCCCTCCTTTTCTCCACAAAACACTCACAAACCTCTCTCAAAATTCTCCCAAGTCTTTCACACCAAGTCTAGAAATCACCATCTTTGAATTCGCTATTTATAGATAAATCTTGATAATTACTACCTTGGTCAGCCATTAGGAATGCCTTAGCCCTCAAGGCATCTCTCACATGAAGACACAACTCAATACAATATTCATAGGTCATCCATAGCATCTATGGGTCACCCTTCAATAGATATACCTTTTATTAAGGCCCTTGTAGCTCTTATAGGTCTCATAGAGACCTATTCACCCATTTAGGACACCATCAAATAAAAAAGAACAAAAGACCACTTTTAAATACATGGGTCCACTCCTTATGTCCCCTTATACATTTTTAAATTATCACAGTCATCTTAGCTTGCCTATACATATGCTTAATCAACTCAAACATAGACCTTATACATAGGAACACCTTTATAAACATATAGTTAACTTATTAAGCATTTCTCATACTTAAGATAGATTGATCACACCTCTAAAATACTCACAGAGCATCCTCATAGAGTCTACAACACTCTAAAATATCAAATTCATCAAAAGATATAGAAATAGTATCTATATAATCTCAAATATCCTTCTCAAGTAACTTGTAGAACAAGCACAAACATATAGTCAACTTTTAACATTAATATATTTGACTATACACACTTCTAGATTTTTAAATCAGGTTTAATAGATGTGTCATGGAGTTATCTTCATCTTTGATTTTTTACATCACCAATAAATTCTATTTCTATCAAAATATATGGACAAAATATAGATCTATGATTTTTCCTATGTTAAATTCAAATATTTCAATTCAAAGAGTCATAGTTAACCTTTAATCACAATGCTTGAATCTCATGTCCTCTCGATTTTGGATCAATCTCACACCATCAATCATGTCCAAACATTAAGGCATAGTATACCAATACCAAACATTAAATGTTAGTCACTTTGACCTCATCTCATGTGAACTTGAAATTTTGACTTAACTCACTTCTCCAATCTTTATGGATCAATTAGGTCTTTAATAATCAATGCTCACTGTTCTATTAATCTGTATGAACACCCCATCAATGTTGGATCCTTATCATACACCTTTGCTTAGTAATTAAACATCATTCACATATCCTCATCTTTTTTCTTCCTATTTTATTAGATAAAATCACACCATAAATCTTGTTCATGCTTTAACTTATGAAAAAATGACTATGGGGACCCTTTCAATATGCTTGAGTAGCCATTTTTGAAACTTAATAAATTTTTCTATACTTCAATGCATGATCTCAAATTTGGACTAGATGATATCCTTACAGAGGAGAATCTAACCATGTGACACACTTTTCCTAAATCCTTCATATGTGTGAGATATATCACCATTAAAAATAACTTCTCAAAAAATTTTGTCATAGAGCCAACTATGTCCAAACTTACCTGAGAGGCCAACTTTGAGCATTCATAACTTTTATAGTGCTTTAGTGCATGATCTGAAATTTAGTACAAATAAATTACGATAAAAAATAAACAAACACATAAGATAAATTTCTCTTCACACCTTCACACGTCCAAGATATTACACCATCAAAATTCTCACTTGGATCTTTTTGCCACATTCCAAAAATGGCTGAGTATGGGAAGACATAGTCAAACTACTTGGGATCCCAACTTTGCATATGCATATATTTTTATGTAATTCATCACATGATCTAAAATTTAGTGAAAATAAACTAGGCATAAAAATGAACAAACCCATATGATTATTTTTTCCTAACACCTCTATGTGTGTGAATACTGACCTTATCAACATGCTTACTCAGCTTTTTTTAGCCAACTACAAATTTGGCTAAGTATGGGAAAACAATGAATTATGACTAATAAGCCAACTTTACACCCTCATATCTTTGAGCACACTTCACCACATGAATTTAAATCTGACACATAACAACTAAGGACTAAATTATGACAACCATATGATCAACTTCCTTTGACTCATTCCCATGTGGCAATGGTGATGTCATCAAATTACCTCCTCAAATTTTTTGCCACTAAAGCCAAAGTGTCTAGATAAAAACTATGATCAACTAGATGAAATCAAATCATGCACACAAGCACTCAAAGCATATAGAACCTATTATATAACCCCTTTTACATTCTTAATACTCCATACTCATCCATGAAATCTCTATCCATGTCAAAATTAAAGATCAACCAAGCATAATTCAAGCAAACTAGGACAAGCACATTGAACACTTTGTCATTGTCACTTAGGCTATCAAATAAATTAATTCAATCACTAGGATATATCCATGACATCACCATGACATCATTGATAATAATCCAACTCAAGTTGCTATTTGAGAGAGTTTATTATGAGTGAGTGCAAGGTGAAGACTGTATGAGCTTAATGGTTTATCTAAGAGGTAGATCAAAGTGTGGACTATGTGTATGACCGTTTGGTCATGTTGTTATTGTTATGATAGAGTTGTTTTAGGTGTGTTGAAGTGAGTGTGAGTGAAGGGTTCAAAAGTGGGGATAGTTGGGATATGTACTGTGTCCTACTTGATCTTTGTGTGTTGGTTCAAGTATGTAATGTGATTTGACCAACATGGAGTGTTGTTGTGATTGAGTTGTTCCTAAGAATTGTAAATTGGTCCAAAAGGTGACTAGAAGACTTGACTGGAAGACTTGTGAGAGAGACTTGTGCAAGGTGGATGTGAGAGTTATGGGGCAAAGGAGAGGTAGAGGGCCTAGTTGGATGAGTTGATAATCAAAGTATATTGATGACTATGTGTATGACATATAAGTCATATTTTTTATCTCAAAAAAGTGATCTTATAGATTGAGGTTATGCAAATAGGTCTGAGTGTGCATATGAGGCTTGTTTGAGATAAATAAGAAATTTATGCATGTATTAGATAAATAGAGATCCATCATCAAGTGTTGAAGACATCATTTATAATATTGAAGTGTTAAAAAGAGGGACTAAAGGGCTTAGTATTCCTTAGGGTTAGTTTCTCCTTGTGAAATAGGTGTTTCATTATATAATTTTAGTCAGGAGGATATGATTAAGGTTTTATAGTCTAAAGGAGTGACCAGTCTCTTGTTTATAATTTCTTATAGGATAATAGTCCATGTGTTATAGGCTTGAGAGTGGGTTTTATTCCCCATGAGGGTTTCCCATAAAAAATATGTGTTATGTGTTTGATCTATAGTATGCATTGAATTAATGATCTCTTAATTTAATGTTGCTTGATCAAGTTGATATATGCTAATTGTTAAATAGTTTGAAAGGGATGCAATTGTAATTTAAATATATAGTATCAAATCTACTTGTTTAAGTAGTTCGAGTGCTTAAAATGTCTTTTCAGCCTTTATTTTATGAAAATGATATTATTATACCTTCTTGTTTCCCATATCAAGATAAAAATACTCTTGGTTTCACATAAAATAGTCTTAAACTAGTAATATGCCAACCTAATCATAGTTTTTACTATTTTCACATTAAATTTTCACCCTATGAAGAGGTGCTTCACATCTCCTCACCCAATCAACACAATGGGAATACCCCAAGGCTTTGAGTCATCTATAATTGGAGTGAACCTTTTGATAAGGTTGGCTTCCCCTGATGGATCAACTAAGACCAACACTAATGCTATTGTACTTATATGGAAAAGGGGAAGAGAGAGTATAAGAAAGGAACTAAAATAAAAAAATGGTGTGAAACACCCAAATAATATGACATCCTCTATTTATTTAAGCATAAATAATGAATATAAAATAATAAATGACATACATAACTTAATCATGAACTTCTTGGCATAAATATTTCATAGAGAGGTATAAGGATTGATGGAAACATTAGAAGGATAAGCATTCATCACCATAAATAATAATTCATAAACCATGAGATATAAAAACTATGACCTACAAAAGAGAGTTCACTTACATAAAGGTGAATTAGAATTGGACATGATCAAAGGGAAAGAACAATTCACCACAAAGATAACATAAAAAATTCATAAGATACACATAAAATGAAAGATATTAATAGGGTAAAAACAATTATATTATTCATTAAAAATCATAAAATCCAAGTAGAGGGATCAAGAATGGGCCAATTTATACAACATTTATGTGTGAAAAAGGGTCACCTTGCAATGGTAATTTTGATTATTTTTACAGGTAAAATATTCAGAGCCTGGGTCCTCTTTGGTCTTCCCCACTATTGATGTAGTTATAATTTTGATAATGATCATGGAAGAGGGTGAGGTATTGGGTATCCCCTTAGTATTTATAGATCCATGCATGCATAACCACCTTATATGTCCTTCTAAGCTTGTAACTTATCTTTTGTGTGCTCTCCATTTCCACTTGTTTCCATAATGAATGGGTCCAGATTATATCACCTTCTCACCATTTTTATAGTATTTATATTAAGTTTTTCCATGACTTACATCATTTACCTATTGAATCTATCACCAAGAAATAAAATAACCCTAAAATAGCTAAGTGTTGAAGCACTTTCTTAACCTACTGAGAATCTTTTAAATAGAAATGGCTAAGTCCTAAAGAGAAAAACATGACATGTGGCTCTGACCAATGTTCATATAATCGATTGAGTTTTGAAAAATTTCCCCTTTATGTAAAAATTATGACATATCTTGTTGTTTAAAATTTTATCTGGAACTTGTGATTTTAGAACTTTTGTTCACAACAAAATTTTTGACAAGCCTTTCATAGAATCTCCAATGAAGAAAAGATAGACAAATTCTTTGAAAATACTTATTCGGGATTTAATTTCTATGTTTGGATGGAAAAATTATTATAAAGACCCAAATCCTTCACAAAAATTATCATTTTCATTAGTTTTGACTATTCAAAACACATAAAATCTGAAGAGTAAAACACTTAGATGAATTCATGAGTGTGAAAACCATTTTTTGAAAACATACTAAGTCCTTTTTTACTTTCCTAACTTAGCCACTTTTGCTAAATTACAATAAAACTTAGAAAACCCCTTTTATACTAAATATAAAGCCTTGAACTAAGATTTAGATGTTACTCTTCCATGGTGACAAGAAATGCTCAACATTCTTGGAAACCTCTATAGGATGCTTACATGCTAAGAGGGAATATAGTAGCCTTTGAACAAAACCATTGGGAATGGATTCATATAAGGTTTTATAACTCTTGATTTTGATAACAAAACCCTGTTATAACTTACTCAACCTAATACTTAATAATAAAACTGAGATTCACATCCAAATAGATAAAGAAATCAAAAATAAAAACAAAAAAATGTACAAAAGCACTTAGATGAAATAAGAATAACAAAACCAAAGTGCAATAACACCTAGAGGGAAGAAAAATAGCTAAAATACAATGTACAAAGTTCATAACACTTAAAGAATAGTTCTTTAGATGATCTCATTAACTAGGATTAGTAGATCTTTCCCATCCAACTTTAAGTGTTAAAATAAATTGGATGATTTATAGTTGGTTATGATGTAAGGGTCACTCCATAAGGCATCAAACTTGGTTTTCCTCCTAGGATTTTCTCTATCCTTATCCCACTTTAACACCAAGTCTCCCTCAAGGAAGACTCTATGGGATTCTCTTTTGTCAAAATACTTCACTTGATATTGATGAAGCTCCATTGTACATAGATCTTGGTCACATGTTTCTTACAATTTCATTAGTTTTATAAATTTGATCTCCATGGAACTCTCCATCATTTCTAGTTGATGTGTAAGTTTTAAAGCTAGCATTTTGAGATATATAGGAAACTTTACCTCTCTACCATAATCAAGTATGTAATGAGAATTTACACTAAAATTATTATGGGTGATTCTATCTACCTATAAGTCTATCCTTAACTTGGTATGCTAGGTCCTCTGATTTCCCTCCATAGTCCTCTTAATTATTATGATCAAATTATCATTAGTGGACTCTACCAAACCATTTCCTTGGGGATAGTCGCTGGATGAGGTGATCAATTAAACACCATGTATAATTACCCAACCAATTATATTGGTGCTAACAAAGGCCATTACATTATCAAATATGATTGTAGAAGGCACCCCAAACCTAGTGACTATACTTTCATAGAAGTCCCATACATTGGATTCATTTTCCTATTTTAAATCCACTATTCTATCCACCTTGTAAAATAATAAGTGGCTTCTAAGACCCATTTATGACATGAATTAAAATATGGGTTATTCATCCTTATGAAATCCAAACCCCACTATATGAAGGGTTATTCTACCTAGATGGGATGGAGAGGGAGGGTTGATAACCTATGTTTAGAGAAGAATACACTTTTTAAGCAATTCTTAACCCATGCATACACATTTGTAAAATAATTGGTCCAATAATAAATTTCCCTAATTATCTTTATGGCTAGTCCTTAGATCAAAAATTCCACCAGATGATCCATCATGAAATTTTTCTAGAATCCTATCAATATGGTTTATTTCAACACATCTCACAATAATACCACTGACATATTTCCTAAATAGGACACCATCTATAAGAGCATAAACAATTAAATTTAGTCTAAAATACTTCTTTTGGTCTTTTTCAATCCTTGAGGGCATACACTAGTTTGGAGGAAGTTGGAAATATTTTGGGTCTAACTAGTAGGCAATGAAGGTGTAGCTAAGTGTTGGCCATCTTGGAGTACTAAAACAACATTTTTAACATTTTGAAATTTTGAAGTTAGTTTTTCACACAAAAATTTATTCCTTACTAGCTTTGTGACATGGATGTCCACATCATATTCCATCACATTTGTAATCTACCTTGCCCATTTCTCATTCAAATCTTTGCTTAAGAGGAACTATTTAACACTTAGGTGGGAGATAAGTAAATGCACCTTATTTCTAGACAATAAATGTCTAAACTTATTTAAATTTATTATAATAATCAACATTTGATTCTTTACAAAGGAATAATTTACCTCATAACCTTCCAAGCCATGGTTAAATAAATCTATTAGCTTCTCCATATCTTCCTCATTCTTTTGTACTAGCATGTCTGAGATAGTGTCCATACCCCAAAATTAATAGAGAGTAAATTCATTGGAAAAATATATATTTATGAGGGTTGGGGCTTATTTTATGGATTGTTTAATTGCTTCAAATATATCTTTCCCTTACTTGGGCTAGTTGTATATCTAGTTCTTCTTTAACATAGTAGTTAGAGGCCTTGCACAATTGGAAAAATCATGAACAAACTATTGTGACATGAGATTTCACCCTTGTGGAGGAGTTATTTATGATCCACCACTCCTAGTCATAATATGGGAATAACCCCAAGATATGTGTATCCTATGATAGGTTTGAACCTCTATAGAAGGCCGACTTCCTCTTGATGGATCACCTAAACTAATGCTACTACAAGGAAAAGGGTTAGAAAGGTAGAAGGGATCCTAATAAAGTTAACCAGGTGATGCACCACATAAAATGTGATACTCCAATAATATTGAACCCACACTAGATCTACACAAGACAATACTAGCTCACACAACCTCATAGACCAATCGATTGCATAAGTGTTTCATGGACTAGGTTCAGAAAAAATACTAATATAGAATTGTTATAGCTTAAAAACACCCTAAAAGAGGTCATAAGGAAGGAAAATGGATGAGGAAGATTCTCCTTCACTATGCCATCATGTAAAACTCACTAAACACAAATCTAAGGAAAGAGATAGGTAAAGAAAGTTGTTTATTGCTTCAAGAGGTAGTTATTATAAATGCTTGACAAGGTTTATCTTAATCAAGATGAACATATTTTGTAATATCTTAGAGACTCCCCTACTCTTTTAGATCAAAGATTCCTTATTAGAGTCTAAAATCAGAGAGAGAGAGAGAGAGAGAGAGAGAGAGAGAGAGAGAGAGAGAGAGAGAGAGAGAGAATGGGGTGATATAGGAGAAAGGGAGAGAGAAGAGGAAGCACACCATTTGAGATCATTAAATGAGATACCACCATATTTTAATGAATGCTCCACCATATTTTGATTAGACCAGCACTAGTTTTCCATTAAAAAGTTAAATTTTATTTATCCCAATAGACCTCAAATATTATCATTGGTTGATAAACATGCTAGAGGATAAGAGTTTTCTTGAATATGAGTCATGCTTTTATTATGAAGAAAAATGCCTTGGAAGATTTGGAAATATAATCAATATTCCAACTAATTTATCTAACTACCAGATCTACACCTTAGGACTTTATGATATCTTCCACTTGACTTGCTTATGAAGATAAAATATTCATAACTTGATTCTGATAGAGGCATGATTATGTCTATTTTAGCAGTTATAGGTACTTTTCAAATAAAAGACTATACCAAAGGATGAGACACCTCTCTATAACCATATTTGTGTCTGTATCTAATCCAACCTGAATATAGATATTTTTTTATAGATTGAAAACCAATCCAATTATTAGTTTTTATACAGTCATTATATCGATGCAGATCCATAGGTTGTATAGATTAATTTTGGACTATACTAGGTTTAAACAAACCTATCTTGCATCTAAGCTTTAATGGAAATAAAGCCTCAACATGAATAATCTTTACTATATGGCTATGTCTGTTTAATGATATTTGATCGATCTCTAATGGCAACACAACCCTTTGAAATATTATTCTTGGTTTGATTTGGACCATGTTTAACCTCTACTCAAAGTCTCATGTCTTCAAATTTAAATATTGGCTATTGATCTTAATCTAGGATTTTAGAATTGTGTCATTTATTAGTGATGCATACCTTCTCAATATCTTATTTTTCAGTCTATCTACATCTATTCTTGTGCTATGTGGTGGCCTCATATTTAATTTTATCTCAATTAACCCTTTGACTTTACATTCACCATTGATCTTATTTTGCATAGATCAAATGCATACCATTGATTTACCTGGTAGTTACCATGGTCATGACACTTAGAAAATATGCATTTATCTTCACAATATACTAACTTGTTGACTTCTTTCTCACTACGAATCTACTTTGGTATGATTAAACATGATCCATTAATTTATTTGGGCCCATTGGCCTTGTCAGTCAATTCTTGCCATTAGATATTCATTCAGGCACCTGAGATCTTGACACTTATCATCCACACATTCATATTTGGAATACTTGAATTCAAATGACTATTTCTTATAGCTTTAACTTGGCATCCCCATGCATGTCTCATTCTGATTGTTTAACTTTTGAATATTGTAACTTGAGATAGACAAATCATTAAGTCATGAAATTTGTAGATAATTTTTAAGGAATGAAGAACCTCATGTTTGTACAATCTCTGACCTTGATTGATTTCCCAATTTTATTTATTAAATGTACAACCAAACTAACCTACCCATTATTTTATGATGTGTGATGATGGTATAGCTCTTCTATGCTTGTGCAAGTCATTTTATCATTCACTCAATCAAGAAATTGCTCATCTGATCTATATAGGCAATATCTTGGTATGTGGGCTAAATTTGGCCAACATCTTTGGCAACTCATAAGGAAGCATGCATGTTATGATTGAGACCCCAGACTAGTTGCCTTGTCTGATCCATTGGGCATGAAGTCATAAGTTGATCTAAATTAAGGTTATCCCTTTTTTATAACTATTCTCTTCAAGAAAAAAGGAAAAAAAAAAACAAATTTCCCAAGGCACTTTGGAAAAGGAAACACACAACAAGAAAGGAAACTAACCTAAATAAATCAATGGAAAATAACATACTAAAAAAAGTGCACATAGGCACTTAGAGAAAAGAGTGAAATCTACTCCACTATATACTATATTATATAGAAATTTACAATCACCTCCATCCTAGTTTAAATGGAAAACTTTGAGTATCATTCACTTGTAATAAACCAAGATGAAAAATACCATACTTTAGAGGTACCAAAATTGTTAAACTAGGTAGCTTGATGGATAATCCTTTTGATGTGTTCTTTAGTGGATGAAAGGAACAAACATGCCTCCAACGTAGACATATAGGTACAAGTATTCTAATCTTAGTTCATGTTAGACTATAGGAGCAATTGTTTGATGTTGTTCATGGCTCTTGAGAAAGCCTTGCATGAAGACTTCATTTATGCTCTTAGGAGAAACTTCACTTGGTTTATTTGGTGGTTCAGAAAGACCATGTTATTTCACCTTCTCTTTGTGAAAATTAGGACTAATCATGCTTAGAGTAACATGCTCATAATGTTTTGGAGGAAAAACATGTCTCTTAGCCTCTTTAAACTCTTTGGTTATGGCATTTAACCACTACCATAACTCTTTAGGCTCTTCACTGGTATGCTTCTTAAAATCCATCCTTGAGAACTTGAGATGTCTCCTTCATGAACCTCACTAAAGATTTAATCTTGTTCTTCAACTACAAATGAGGGCTTATTTGACCATCCAAGTTCCAAAACATCACACATATCTTTCTCAAGATCTAATTTTCTTTCCTCTAGCTTTAACATATTGGGGTTATCCTCAACTGACACCTTATCTTGAAGTGGACCAACCTCAGGCACCTAGTTCTAATCCTCTTCTTAATCTATGTAGAATGGACAGTTAGTAGTCCATTTAAGGTCTACCCAATGTTTAATATTAGGATTGTCCTCTTTAGTCAAGTTTTTACACTAAGTTATTCCATTTCACTCAAGAAATCTAAGCATAAATTCTACCATTGATCTTCTAAGTCACTTGAGGTACCCTTAACCTCCATAATAGGTTCATGAAGGTTTTCCTCTTGCTTTTCACAAAGATAATACAACCTGAAATATGAAACATGCTCTTCCCTATGAAGTGGGTTATCTATCATGATTTCATCTTCATATAAACTTGCATTATCCTCTTGTGGATCACCTAAGACTATAAGCTCCTCCTCTATCATTTTTAAAATATGATTTTTCTCCAAGAGGGAGATGGTGGGAGGGTGAATAAGTTCACCTTACTTGAATCTTAAGAGAGTGTCCTTCTAGCTAGGGATTTTGAATGGTTTCTTTGGTGGCTCTTGAATTGGTGCTGGGAAGTACACAACCAACTCCTTCTTTATGCCTTTATGAATTTATTTCCATGATGGAAATGAGTAGGGAATAGACACTTTTTCTTCCTATTGAATGGTTATAGGAGATGGTGGCCTCACAAGTGATGGCATGCCATAGCTAGGGTCAAATGTGTTAGAGAATATCTATGATTTGACATAGGGATAATGGGCATAGGCATAGGAGAGGGAAAATTGTTTGGATCAGATTTGACATACTCTTTCTCCCACTACTAAAACACTTTTTTAGTGGAAAATACCCACCCTTTTAATTATTTCTTCTCTGCCTATGGATAGTCATATTCCTCAATTAGTGCCCACACATTCCAAAACTCTTTCAAGAATATTCTTATCCCATCATGACATGAATGGGGAATTCTTGTCCAAGTTTAATCCCCTCATTTATTTTCATGATTATTCTTCCTTGGTCTAGTATTATCTCTCTAAGTTTTGACAAAGATGGAATTTGACAAGGTTGACTAAGGGGTTGATTAGTAACTCTTGAAGGTTGCACTATAGGCTCTTAGAGTAGAGAGGACACATAAGACTGATCTAAATGAGCTTACTTCTCTTTATAATATATCAACGCACTATCTGCATTATGTATCATGCTTCTCATCATTGTTCTGTCCTCATTCTCACAAGATTACCATTGTTCACCATCAAAATAAACATATATTCTTGAAAAAATAAAGAACACTCCTTGCCTTTTGTAGAACATGGATAGGGATGACTAGAAAAAACTCCAAACTCCTACCAATCTCCCTTATCAACTCAATATAAACTGATAATACTTGCTTGACTCTTGATAAGGATGTAATAGGGTAATCTTAGTCTTGACAAGGGGAATTAGAGTATTGATTTAAATGCAAAGGAGGCTAACCTTAGTCATATATAGGGGTGGGAGGAGGAAAAATGCCATGATAGGGTTGATAATTTATTTGAGGGCCACTTTGGGGGAACACATAAACAATATTTACCTAATAATTGTGATGCTAAGATGGAGAATAAGAATACTGATCAAAAGATAGTTGATTTTACATACTAGATTATGATTATTAGGTACATAGTTAGGCTTTTTAAACCAACTAAATAATACTTGGAGTGACCATTAATGTTTACAAAATGACTCCAAAGGTTGATTGGATGAAGAGAATACTAATACTCTTCACTAGTGAACAATGTATTAAGTCCCACTAGGTGTGCCATAAACTATTGTGACATGAGATTAAACCCTTGTGAAAGAGTTATTTAGGATCCTCCACTCCTAATCATAATATGGAAACAACCCCATGATGTGGGTATCTTATGATAGGGTTGAACCTCTGAAGAAGGCTAGATTCCTCTTGATGGATCACCTAAACTAATGATACTATAAGGAAAAGGGTTAGAAATGGGGAAAGGACTACTAAGAAATTTAACTAGGTGATGTACCAAATAAAAGGGGAGAATATCATAAGCTTAAACCCACACTAGTTGCATAAGACAATACTAGCTCACATAACCTCATAGACCATCTGATTAAATAAGTGTTTCATGGACTAGGTTCAGGTAGAACAATAATCTAGACTTGTAATAGCTTAGAACACCCTAAAGGAGGTTATATAGGAGGAAAATAGATGAGTAATATTCTCCTTCACTATTACACCATGCACAACTCATTAAACATAAATCTAAGGCAAGTGATAGGTAAATAAAGTCCTTTATTTCTTCAAGAGGTAGTTATTACAAATGCTTGATAGGGTTTAGCCTAATCAAGATGAGCATATTTTGTAATATCTCAGAGAGTCCCCTACTATTTAAGATCAAATGGTCCTTATGAGAGTATAAAATTAGAGAGAGAGGAGAAAGAATGGGGTGATATAGGAGAAAGGGAGAGAGAAGAGGGAACACACCATCTAAGATCATTAAATGAGCTACCACCATCTTTCAATGAATGTTCCACCATCTTTTGATCAAATCAACACTAGTTTTCCATTGATAAGGTAATTTTTATTTGTCCTAATAGACCTTGAATATTCTCATTGGTTGAGCAACATGATAGAGGACAAGATTTTTCTTGAAGATGATGAGTAATGATTATGTTATGAATAAAAACCCCTTAGAGGCCTTGGAAATCTAATCAATGCTCTAATTAATTTCTCCAACTACTAGATCTAAACCTTGTGAATTTATGAGAACTTCCACTTGACTTGATTATAAAGACAAAATATTCATATCATGATTTTGATAGAGCCATGCTTATGTCTATTTTTAGTGGTTGAAGGTACCTATTTGTCAGAGACAATACTATGTCAAAGGATGAGACACCTATCCATAACCATATTTATGTATGATCTACTCCAACTTGAATATAGATTTTTTTATATTAAAAACTAATCCAATTTATTGGTTCTTATATAATCATTATATCGATGTAGATCCATAGGTTGCATAACTTCATTCTAGACTACACTAAGTTTAAATAAACCTATCCTACATCTAATATTTAATGGTAATAGAGCCTCAACATGAACAATATTGAATTTATGGTTATGTATACTTATTTATATTTGACCAAGATTTGATGTTGACACAACCCTTTGAAACATTGCTCTTGGTTCAACCTTGATCATGTTTGACCTCTACTTGAAGTCTCATGTCTTTGACATTAAATATTATCCATCAATATTGATCTAGGCTTCTAAAATTATGCCATTTATTAGTTATGCATCCCTTATTAGGATCTTGTTGTAAGTATATCTACATTTGTGTTTACACCACATGATGGCCTCGTGTTTAATTTGAGCTTGGTTAACCCTTTAACTTTATGTGCATTATCAGTCTTTTTTTGCATGGCTTAAACACATAACATTGATTTACCTGGTAGTTACCATGGTTATGACACTTAATGACTATGTATTTATCTTTGAGATCCATTGAATTGTTGATTTTTTTCTCACCATAGATATGCTTTGGTATGATTAAATACACTCCACTAATTTATTTGGGCCCACTAGCCTTGTTAGTCAATATGCATCATTATATCTTCATTTGGGCACCCTTGATCTTGACACTTGTTAGCTATGCATTCATCCTTGGATCATTTGAATTCAAATGGATATTTTCCACAAATTGAACTTGATGTCCCTACACACATCTCATTTTTATTATTCAACTTTAGAAGATTATAACTTGAGATAAATAACTCATCAAGTCATAAAATTTGAAAGTAATGTTTAAGGCATGAATAACCTCATGTCCATGTAATATTTGACCTTGATTGATTTCCCATGTGTATTTATCAAACATGAAACTAGATTTCCATATCTATTTCTTCATGATGTGTGATGATGGTCTGACTTTTCTATACTTGTGTAAGTCATTTTATCATTCACTCAATCAAGAAACTACTCAGGTAATCTATACAAGCAAATGTTTGGTATGTGGGCCAAATTTGGCCAACACAAACCTCCTAACAAAATTTATCCTTCCTAAGATTATTTATAAGATCTTCTTGTGAGTAGGTAAGTACAATACTAGAATGGTGCTTGCCCTTTTAATATCAATTATAAGCCCTATTTTGGAGACAACATGGCCTAGAAGCTTGCCTTTATGGACTAAAAAGTTTCACTTATTGGGGTTAAGTGAGACCCCAAACTACCTACACCTTTCAAATATTTATTTGAGATGAGAGAGATGATCATATGTATTCTTATAAAATATTATAATGTCATAAAGATAGAAAAATATATTACTATTAATTAGTCCCTAAAATTCCATAGCCATGGCTCTTTAAAAAGTTTCCCTTGCATTAGATAAACCAAAGGGCATTTTTATATAGTCATTAGTTCCCCATTTGGTGGTGAAGACTATCTTTAACTAATCCTCCTCCTTCACTAGAATATGATTGTATCTAAACTAACCATCTAAGAGATAAAAGAGTTATATACCTACCACCATTTTTAATATTTGCTCCATGAAAGGCATTGGGTAGCTATCCTTCAATGAGGCTTAGTTAATGTATTTAAAGTCAACACACAAACTTGTCTCTCCATTTTTATTTCTAACATGGACTAAATTTTCAACCCAAGATAAATGCTTAATTAGAAAGATGATCATAGCCTCTAACTTCTTTTCCAATTCTTTCCTCATGAGGGGATCTATCTTAGGGTTTATGGGCCTCTATTTTTGACTAACTAGACTCACATCAAAATCTAACTCTATAGTGTATTATGCTAAACTAGGGTCAAACCATTTGAGATAATTGTACTCCCATGAGAAGATATCCTCAAACTCTTAGTAGATCTTAATGAATGCAAGTTTTTCCTCTTCATTACATACCTTTCAAGGTGGAGAAGCTTATCTTTGAATATGTTAACTCTTTTGTAGTTCTCTTTCTTGATATTCATGGTCACTTTATATCCCCTAACCTAATCATTAACACTAACAAAGTTTTGAAGTGTGATCAGCCCCTTTGAAAGTATGCTTGACTTTAGCTAAATGACCTGGTCATCATATTGTTGCTACAATTTATTTTGATTTTTTGTATAAAATGTAGCTTATTCTTTCAAGAAAAAAAATGCTGATCACTATCAAAAACCTACCAATTGGTGGTGTTATTAGTTATGGAAGACCTTAAAACCACCCTCATATGGTGTTTTGCTTTATCCATTTTGATATCATATGAAATGTCAAACTGAGCACTAATAGTATCTAGTCTATCAACTTATCTAGTTATTTCTCTTAGGATGGACTAGATGTTGAATGTTTCAAGGTCTTCTATGAGGTCCCTAACTCTATGTTTATAGGAATTCAATAAATTATTCCTGGCCATGTTCTCCTTTCTTACCTAGTTCACCACTAACTCATCATCTCCAAAGACTTACAGTTATTTAATTCCTTTTTTTCTGTCCCATTAAAGACCATGAATGAGAGATTCATACTCAACTAAGTTGTTAGTGCACCTGAACTAAAATCTTAGAATAGAAAAAAAAATCTTTAAGGGAGACACCAACATGACACCTCCTCCTACTCCATGTCTAATTTTGGATCCATCAAAGTTCATTTACCGTACTCTATAATCATGTTCATCAATCTTCACCATATTTAGAATGAAATAATATTTTTTATGTAAGCAATAATTACCCAAACCAACCTCTTCAATGAGTCTATAAGGATCAAACTTGTGATGGTCAGTGATCCATTCATCAAAAAACAAATCAAGTGTAATTTCAAGGATTGTATTTGGCTATTGATCAATAGGATGATCTCCTTGGTCAAAGATGGTATAATTAACATTTATGGCATTTGGCACATATGGTTCCTAGAAATTAGCTCAAACCTAATGGTGAATTTAGTGCCATACCTAGTTCTAAAGATCATATGAGACCAATCAGATGATAGGTATCCTCTAATATTGGTAGTAAAGTCCCTAGAAAAGCACAAAGTGAAGTATGGAGGGAGATAAATTATGAAAACATCTTTGGGAATGGAAAAGTAAGGGAAAGTATGTAAAGTGAGGTCTAAACCATTTATGACACCAACAATCTTAATGGGTGTTCCATATAATTAAACTACTCATTTAAAGAGTGGATCAGATTCCAAACCTAACATGTATGCTATCTATTTTAGCATCACCAATCTACGAGCCTCATAATATATCATTTAATTATGGGTTAAATGACTACCAATGATCAAATTAACATAGAATGGTGGAGGTTTTACACCTTTACTTGACTGACCTTCCTTTGGTTGAGGGGTACTTGTGAGTACTACTTTTGGTAATTCATATGATGACCCTTATGAAAGACTAAGGTTAGGAAAAGTTGATTGTAATAGGTCATTTTGTCTTGGGATGGATAAGGATTCACACATGGGTATATTAGCATTTGTTTTCCTCATATGATCAAGAATATTAAATGGGGAAGTACTAACCTTTTGATGTACCTTCATAGCAATAACACCTTATTGTACTTGTGCCAATTGAGAATGGATTTTAGGATATTATTGACTTCATAAAGTTTGATTATTATAGATTTATCATACCTTTAGTATTAAAATAGGATCAAAAATATCTTAAAACACTTGAGAATATGATGTAGGATAATTACCAGCTGCTAGTTCAATTTCCATAGTCCTTTTCTTGGACCTAGTACTCGCTGCTACACCTAAAAAATAAGCCTAGTTCTAACTTTGTAACTATTTCAATCCATAACATTTATCCCTTTGATAATTTAAAAGTTTAGCATAAATATATAATATTTCTTGAGGATCCTATTGTTGTGGTTATATCTCAACTTGTCTCTCTTATTGTCATTCTAGGATTTGCACCATCAATGCTTAGTTGAGGACACCATTAAGATAAGTGATTTGGCTGTGTAGAAGATTAAAAGGAAAAAAAATCATTCATAGTCCTATAATATGTTATCTTAGACAAGTACTAAGGATTTATATGTGCTGGTAGTACTAGGGTTGACATATTGATAAGGGTTTTTAGGAGTAATTTGGCCTTGGTATTGAAGATTTGATGTATATGGTAGCAATGGGTATATCATCGTATTAAGTAAGGATTAGTGGGATTATTCCATTTAAAGGAGAAAATGCCTAATTTATAAGGATATATATGTAAGGGAATAAAAGGAATCCTACTCTTGGGTAGGGGAATCTACCAAAAGGAGGCATATACTAAGCTCTTTATGAAGGCAATCTAAGCTATCTATATATTATTATAGGAGGCAAGGATTCTTTAGTTACTCTTATTATAGAGGCTATAAAAATTCAATGAACTATAAATTATGTTTTGAAGAAGCTCTTTTTGTTCTAGGCATTAAATACTTAGGGATTGGTTTATTAGACATCATAATTTTTTAGATTTCCTAGGTGTTTATTTATGTCTTTAACATTAAAGCTTAATAATAGTAGTACCAAATTCTTAGCCAAAACCTTATAAATTAATAGAATTAAGTTCATGTCCCATAGGGCATGATATAAATTTTTATAATGCTGATTTTTCACCCTATAAAGAGGTGCTTTGTGTATCCTCACCCAATTGACACAATGAGAACACCCCAAGGTTGTGGGTCACCTATAATTGGAATGAACCACCTGATAAGGCTAGTTTCCCTTGATGTATCACCTAAGACTAAAAATAATGCTATTAAACATACAAGTAAAATGGGAATAAAGAATAAAAAAGGAAATGAAAGTAAAAAAGGGGATACTACACTTGAATATTATGATATCGTCTACTTTCTTAATCATACACAATGAACATAAAAGAATTATTGGCATGCACAACTCAAACATGAACTTCTTAGCATCAATATTTCATAGAGAGGTACAAGGATATATGGTAGTATTATAATGAGAAGCATTCATCACCACAAATAATAATGCACAAACCATGAGATACATAGACTGTGACCTATAAAATAGAGTTCATTTGCATAGAGGTGAATTGGAATTGGACACAATAAAATGGAAATAACACTTCAACACAAAGAAAACATCAAAAATTCATAATATACATTTATAATTCAAGCCATTGAGAGGATATAAAAGATTATATTACTCATTTGAAGGCATAAAATCCAAGTAGATGGATTAAGGATTGGCCTATTTTTATAATAATTCTATGCTAAAAAAGGGTCCCCTTGCAATGGTAATTCTGCTTATTTTTATAGTTAAAATATATAGAGTTGAGGTCCTCTTTTGGTCTTCCCCACTATTGAGGTGGTTAATATTGACCAAATTTGATTTATAGTCAAATAAGGTCAAACCCTACTATTTAAAACTTTTGGATAAATTTACATGCATCCTATGGGGTCTCATTTTGTCCTAGATATCTTGTTTAGCCATGTACTAGTCTTGGTTAAAGTTATTTCCTCTTGAATTGGCCTAGTCAACCATGGTCAACTTGGTCAAACCCTAGTCAAAGTTGGTCAAAGGTCTATTTTGTGTCAATTTGTATTATCATGATATTTATAATGTTTCATGTGGTTTACAAGTCATGAATTGGTCATTTCCTAAGTTTCATGAGCAAAAAGGGGTCCTTTGGCCACTTTTTAGCTCATTAATAAACTTGTACAAACTTATAAATGTAAAAAAATTGTGACAGAGATCAGTTAAAACTTGGGGGAGGTCAAAATCAGGTTAGGATCAATTAGACTACAGTCAAAGGTTAGTTACAATTAAGAAAGATGAGTTTCTCCTTATTTTAAGGGGGGTTTGGGCACTTGTATGACCCCCACGATCAGATATTTATCTAAAAACATGGGTGGGGTGTCTATTAACATCCAAAAATCCATTTACATGTTTAAAATTCAAGTATAATTCAAAAAATACATCTACAACTTAGTTTCCTTCATTTACCTATTGTCATGCAAAGGAAGGTCAACTTCAAGCACTTGGTATAGAAGGTAAAGGTAGAGTTGGGAGAAGTGCTTCTATAGGTAGATTTTAATCTAAATTTACTTCATTTCATTATAGTATTTTGTGTTTTTTTACCTCATCCTTTATGAACAACTTCTAACAATCTAAATAGCTTTTTATAGAATTACATCCAAGAGGGGTATACTTATGCATATGTTTCTAATTTTTAGATATCATTTAGGCTATGTGATATTGATATGATATTTTTAGGATGGAA
This sequence comes from Torreya grandis, assembly GCA_037957365.1. Taxonomy (NCBI): domain Eukaryota; kingdom Viridiplantae; phylum Streptophyta; class Pinopsida; order Cupressales; family Taxaceae; genus Torreya; species Torreya grandis. Next base: position 2,040,913 of record JARHVA010001579.1, read on the forward strand.
TAAATATCTATCCATGATATTTTAAACACATAACACTTCATGTTTCATTATCTTTGAAGGAGTTTTCAAATAGTGCTAGTTTCATGAAGTTTGCAAAGTTGGGTCCAAGTTTTCCAACATCCAGAGAGGTCCATGGCGGTAAAAATGTGATTGAATTTCATGTATTAAGATTTATTTCATGAAAATATTTTTTTTAGGTCTAAATATCACTCCTCCAAAGACAAAACTTCTTATTCTTCTTCTTCATTGTCTAGTCTACTCACAGTTAGTTTATGTTTGTCTCATAGAGGTTGTACGATGTGAGAAAGTTAGAGGAATATGGTGGAGTAATTTTGGAGCTTTATCATACTCAAATAATGAGTAATTCCCATGCTATGAGATTTTAAAATATTCTGCAAGTGTATTTTTCACTCCAAAAGAGAGAATTGACTATTTTGGGTCCTCAGTCCCAAAAATGGCTAAACAAAGCTCCTAGGGTCTTTGTGATTTCCATAAAGTGAAGATGTAATTGGTTTTTAGAAATATTATTATGATAACATTATATTAATATAAATGATAAAACAACATGCCAATTTTGAGCTTTAAAGGACAATAACCATATATGTTTTAAAGCCTCTCAAAATGACAAAAAAACACTAAAACTAGACAATGGTGTCTACAGGATTTCCAAGGAAGATTTTATGTTTACACTATGGCAGGGAGTCCTAAGCCATGATATAAAGAGGTAAAAATTCAAAACACTTCAAAAATAAAATTTAGGATTATTTTTCATGATAAAATAAGTGATTTCATGAAATGACCTTTCTTGGCCATCCCCTATTTGTACATAGGGTACATAGGGCAGTGAGAGCAAGTTTTGAGAGGTTGGTACAAAAATGATGAAAGAGTTCCTAAAATAAGAAATATATCATATTTTTAAGCTAAATATTAATATATTAAATCCATAAAATCTCTAAAACATCACAAAAATGCTTCAATTGTCTCCAAAACAAGCATCCACCCACAGTCATGGTATGGAGATTGGTAACAATCACAATGAGGTGGTATTTATGGTGAATATAAGCATCCAAATGAGTTATGTGATGGTTTATTCTGGTTATAATATATAAAAATACCTTATAAAAACCTTTTTTGGGTTATCAACCATCTTGACAACCTACAACCATGGCAAAATAGGCACCTACAACCGAGAAATTGATTATATGATAAGATCAAACCATGAATATAAGCATATTAAATTATGGTAATTTTTTATTATATGAGTTAAAACCATTTAATTTAATATAATTTATGTCTAAACATATATCAAAATTCAACTTACAGGCCTAGGAACATATGCATACACAATCATAGTTTGGAGAGTGATAACATATTAGGGTAGGTTGTTTTGAACCCAAGTAAAGTGGATGTGGATAGAGTGATGAAAGTTTGGAGTTTATAATAATAAATTAAATAAAAATAAGATAAATATATTCATAACATACCCCAAGTGACCTTCATTTGACCTACAGACCTGAATATGCACCTACAACCTAGTGAATGGAGGTTAGGCTCATTTGGAGGTAAAGGAAAATATTATGAAGAAAATTAAGGAATTTAATGTGATGAATTTATATGAGGGATAAAAAAGGTTTAAATATACATTTTTATAAGGATTTAATATCCACTTTGAACCTATATAGCATTGTACAGGCCTGTAAGAATGTCTTAGCCCGTACACAGTCAAGTTGAAGCATTAGCATGAAGATGGTGCTAAGGAAGAGATATTGAGGTATTGGAAGGTAAAATGCGTTATATATGGTTGAAATGTATTTTTATAGACATAATTTATCCATAAAAACCTAAATAAAAACCAAAAATCTCTTTAAACATCCAAGTACAATCTAAACCCTGCCTATCCTCACAATCCTACACCTTTAAAAAGTCTATCCTACAAATGTGATGAGTTGTGGGGTAAAATGGAAGAGTTAGGAGATAAAATTTGGTAAATATTACCATTATTAAATATATATAACTATATATTAATTATATTTCCAAGGTATATAGGGTAAACATCCATTGTTTTATCTCATAATAGGGTCACTTTTAGTGTGCATGAAGGTGTCAGTTTAGGGGGAAATGATGAAATCTTGGACCAAAAGGTTATAAATGGAAATTTCACGATTATATAAGCTTTATGGGACATAAATAATCATATTAAACCTTACTATAAGTTTTTTAATCGTACAAGTTGTTCCAACCTAGGAGGTTTGCATGCATACCTAGTGGGAATCCTTAGGCCTAAAATCCCAACTAGTGGTCATTTGCATTTTTGGCCTTTTTCATTCCTTTTAATTGATTATAAAATGTTTTAATTGTTATTTCAGATGTTTTTGATCCATAATATGTCAAATAATTTATTGGAGTGTCAAGTTGAGTCTCAAATGGCAAGCATGCCTATTGGCAAGGTCTAGGCCTAAGGCCAAACAAGGGTAAGTTTTCATTTTTTGATCTTAAACAGATAACAAAATGATGGTAAAATGTTTTTGTGGCTCATATATATGTTTATGAGCCATTTTTTTACAAATAAATGCATCATAAGGTCAATTCTTGGCTTAGAAACTCCCAAACCCTCATGAAAGGCCTAAAATGGCTCAAATGCCCAACTTTAAATGCTTGAAACTTACATCATCTATTACATGGGACATGGATATTTTAAATGAAGTTTGAGGGGGTACTCAAGAATCCAAAATTTTAATTTTTAAATAATTCTAGCATGCCACCTTTATGAACAAATGTTAAGAGGGCTGGTCACTCTAAAACCCTCTTAAAACCTTATTTGAGACCTAGAGTTGGAAATGAGCCTAAAACTAGCACCAGATGGAGTAATTTGAATCTAAGTCATGAATATAATATTTTTATAACTCCAATAGGATCCCATATATGTGATTTTTTGTATGAAACTATATGGATCAAAGGAAAGTAGGGCTTGTTTTGACCATTTTGAGTGGTATGCAAGCTATATAAGGAGTTAGAAGATGAAAAAAATGTGGAGGGAAGATTTAAAATTTAGATAAATCAAAAAATTAATTTAATATAATTAAAAAAATTAAGTTTTCCAAATAGACTCTCACTTTTAGCCAGTCTAGTAAGCCAACTAGTGAGGACATAAAGAAAGTAGCAAATCTTCATTTATAGGGCCTTTTAAGGGCACTTTATTGTAAATAATGCCATGGAAAGTCCTTACACATGTAATTTATCCTATTTTATGGATAATATTTCAAGGATGAAGATATTTTAGATGCTAAGTGTGAAGGGTGAAGGAAAAGAGCTATTTTGAGACTGCCAAATGTGATCATGCATGGCCAAGATAATAGGAAGGGTAATACGCCTCCCCAATGCATGTTATGTCTTATTAGTAACCAATATTACTCATATTTATCATAAAAACTTATCATGTCCATATTTTGGGTAGTTTTGTAAGACCACTTCTGAGGGATAATTTTATATGCATAGAAAATGAGTTTTTTGACCATTTGGAGGTCTTAGATGATTGAATATGATATTTGTAACTCATAATAAGATATGGCTCACCCAATCCTTATATATCATTCATTTTTAACTTATTGTCACTTAGTTACACATGTCCTTTTGCCTTTTCAACTTCTCTTCTCTCTCTCTCTCCTTTCAAATTCTATAAATTGGGCCTTCTTTGGCATTGTTTATATCTCTCTGCTTAGGTATGGTGAAGCCCTACCAAAATTTTACCTCTAATAAATAAATATAAGTGTTTTAACTCAATAAAATATTTCACTAAGTGTATATTCTTGGTTTTAGTCTTTTGTAAGTGTAATTTCATTTACCTTCACATATTGATTCCATTGGTACCTAGTGTATTATGTTTTCCTTATTGTAGGTCAACAAGAAGTGTTTGAATAAAAGGTAGGTTTAAGTGATTATGATACTCAATAGAGTGTCTTATAATTCTTATTTTCTAGTTCCCCATACCCTATGTCATCTACAAGACTTCATGTTAAAGCATTGATGTGAGAGGGGATATTGATGTTGAATGAAGTGTATGTGATATTTATTATTAGTATCAAGTGTATGTCAAGGTAAGAGTAGAGCACAATATTTTGGTACATCACCTCTAGTATAATATGTTTAATTATTATTTCTTACCCTTTTCATCCCCCTAATTTTTTAGTACTATAAATACAAGATTCAATGGTGCATCAACGGGAGCTAGCCCCTAATCTAGAGATCCACCCCCCAATAGGGATACCCATAGCCTTGGGGTGGTTCCATTATTCCACTTGAACTAGGAGAAGTTAATCCCATCTCCTCAATTAGGATAATTCTATTGACAAGAGTTTTTAGCATGCTTGGTGGGACTAAAGGTCCATTCCTTGAGAAGTTTTGGTGTTCTTCTCAAGATACTAGCTTTGGAGGTAATTCACTAAGCACCAATGGTAACTCCAAGTTCATATCTACTAGTTGAATGGTCTAGGTATACCTATTGAAATTGTTTTATTGTTTCATACTTTTTTTTTAGGTAACTCATGGAGAATTTTGAATTTGAGCTTGTTTTGACACAAGTTGAAGAGTTGTGTGCAGCTTTGCCTCTTCTTCCTAACTATGAGCAAGTTTTTGGCCATCTTTGTCATGATCCTCATCAAGAATATGTTTTAAATGACAAGAACCATAAATTTTTTTATCCATATATCTCGCTTATATCCTTTTAAAGCCATTCCATTATTAGTTTCAAAATAACTCTCCTTGATTATCAAAACTATATGTTAGAACTTAACACTAGGTGTGGTTGTGGTCAAAATATTCCTAGTGTTTGTGTCAAGAGTGTGAGGGAAGATTTGGAGAAAGTAAAAATGGAGTGGATCCCTATAGAGAAAGATATTTGGAAATGTATTTCTAATGATATGCTTGATGTTTTTGGTTTTATCTTCCATCTAGAAGAAATCTTGAAAACTTATGAACAACCTCCATCTTGGCATCCTCAAGGTGTTCCAAATTCCTTGTCCTTTCCCCAAAACTTCTCCTCTTGGAAACCAATAAAAAAAGGTAGTCAAGGAAATGAATATATCATGATGGAGAAAGATATTACACATGGGGAATATTGTGAAGAAGAAAAATTGATTTTTGAAGCTCAGCTTGAAAGGGAAATTGAGATGGCAAACTAGATGTGGATGAAACCTATCATGGTAGCTAAAAGTTAGTTATCTAGACCTACTCCTCCATCCTATAATAAAATTACCAATCCCAAAGAAACTCCAAGTTTACTAGATATATCTTTCTCCACTTCATCAACCCCTCAACTCCATGAAAATACCCTTGATCCCACCATCCCAAGATGGAATGATGTGATGGCAGTTCATGAAGGAAGGAGAAAATAATGCCTAAGTGGAGAAGTTGTTAGGAAAGAAACATTTGGAACCATTCAAATCCCTCCCACTCCTCCTCAAGAATATTTTTAAACTATACTTCTATCCCTTCCAACTAACTAGTTTTCCCATCCTAATGTTGAAAATTGTATTTTCACTTAGGAATCCCCTTTGTCTAAACTCCCCATTTTTGAAATGCCTAAGGTTGATCTCAATAGGAGGGAGGATGAGATTGAAATATCAAATTGGATTAAAGATGGAAAAGATATGAATGATGGTGAGAAAGGATCAAGTTGTGAGGATATGAAGGAAGGCTTCCCTTGTGTTGGAAAATATGTCTTAAAACAAGTTCTCTTAGACTTTAATAAAGAGGAATAAATGGCCCTTTTGTCTATTCTTCTCATGATGCAGGCCAACCAAAGGATGATGACCTATGGCAGAAATATGAGAGCATATGTAATGAAGTGGAGGCTCTCAAAGAACCTACAAATACCTTGGAGATAACCAGTCATGACAAATAAGAAGATGTGTCTAAAAGGGAGGACACATGGTAGATTTACATGCAAATGTTCTAAAAGTATGAGGAGGAAAAGACCAAGCTCCTAGACAAGCAAGCTCAAGGTGAGAGAGAACAAATACATGTTGAAGAGCAACATCATGATGAAATCCTAGATTATATTAGAGTAATATATGATTATTTTAGGCCCTTTGAAAGTGATTTGGAGTTTTTTCCCACATCTAGATATGCATCTACCTATAATAACTACCATGAAGAATGTCAACAAGAAACACTCCTAAGTGGGTTTGATACAGTGTTCCTTGAGGAATTTGAAGAGATTATGAGAATGAAAAATGATGATCAAATCCTTCAAGGAGAGATTGACTTACAATAAGTTATCCCATATATGGATTTTTAGATTTGTCATGACAAGATAAAGGGAAAATAGTTTGTATCATACTTTGAGGTTCAAGAGGACCTCACCTACCTTGAAAATACATGGGATATGACTCCATCGAATGGTGTGCAAAATCAAAGAGCAAAGAGAAGACAAGAGTCATCCAACACCCCATCTAAGAAGAAGCATGCTTGGAATCCTCACTCATCTAGTGAGGAAGGAGACCTAAGATTCTTCACTTTTGATCTAGGAAGGGAGGTATGAACAAAATGTATGTACATATTTGTTTCTTTTTTGTTATGTTTGTTTTCTATAAGTGCTTAGCATCACAAGTACATCCTTGTTTTTTGTTTTATTTGTTATTTATATGTTTTGTCCTTTCCTTTTTTTTATTGAGGTGGAATTACTATCTTGATAGTATTTTCAATGTCTGATCCTACTATTTCTAGGTGTTATGCTGACTCCATTTCCCAATAGATAGGATAAGGCTACTAGTCCTTAACATAGATAAATATGTTAACCCTAGGAGTTTCCAAATTATTGACCAAATTTGACTTCTAGTCAATTGAGGTCAACCCATACTATTTAAAAATTTTATATAAAGTTCCATGCATCCTATAGGGTCTCATTTTGTCCTAGATATCTTGTTTAGCCATGTCTTAGTCTTGGTTGAAGTTCTTCCCTCTCGAATTAGCCTAGTCAACCATGGTCAACCTATTCAAACCTTGGTCAAATTTGGTAAAAGGTATATTTTGTGTCAATTTGTCTTAGCATCGTATTTAAAATTATTTATTTGGTTTAAAAGTCATGAATTGGTTATTTCCTAAGTTTTATGAGCAAAAAGGGGTCCTTTGGCCACTTTCTAGCTCATTAATGAAATTTTACAAACTTATAAAGGTATAAAATTGTCACCAATATCAGTTTCAATGTTTGAGAGGTCATAATTAGGTCAAGATCAGTTATATTGCAGTTAGAGGTCAGCTACAATCAAGAAAGATGAGTTTTTCCTTATTTTAGGGGGTTTTGGGCACTTGTACGACCCCTATGATCAGATGGTTAGGTAAAAACATGGGTGGGATGTATATTAACCTCCTTAAATAAATTTAAATATTTAAAATTCAAGTATAATGCAAAAAATAACATCTACAACTCATTTTCCTTCATTTTCCTCTTGGCATGCAAAAGAAGGTCAACTTTAAGCACTTGGTATGGAAGGTATAGGTAGAGTTGAGAGGAGTGATTCTATAGATGGATTTTAATATAAATTTACTTAATTTTTATAATAGTAATTTTTTTTTTGGTTCCTCCTCCTTTATGAACCATTGATAACAATCTAAATAACTTTTTGTAGACTTACATCCAAGAGGGGCATACTTATGCATATGTTTCTAATTTTTAGAGATCTTTGGGACTATGTGGTATTGATAGGATATTTTTAGGCTAGAATAAAGATATCTACATGATATTTTAAACACCTAACACTTCATGTTTCATTATATTTGAAGGAGTTTTTAAATAGTGATAGTTTCATGAAGTTTGTAGAGTTGGGTGCAGGTCTTAAGTTTTCTAACATCTAGAGAGCTCCATGGTGGTGAAAATGTTATTGAAATTAATTTATGAAGATTTATTTCATGAAAAAATCTTGTGGGAGGTTCAAATATCACTCCTCTAAAGACAAAACTACTTATTCTCCTTGTTCATTGTCTAGTCTGCTCACAATCTATTTATGCTTGTTTCATGGATGTTGCACAGTGTGAGAAAGTTGGAAGAACATGGTGGAGTCCTTTTATAGATTTATAGTACTCCAAGAATGAGTAATTTCCATTATAGGAAGGTTTAAAATATTCTACAAGTGGATTGTTCACTCCAAAAGAGAGAATTGACTATTTTGGGTCCTTAGTCCCAAAAATGGCTAAACAAAGCTCCTAGGGGTCTTTGTGATTTCCATAAAGTAAAGATGTAATTGGCTTTGAGAAATATTGTTATGCTCACCTTATATTCCTATCAATGAGTAACCAACATGCCAATTTTGAGATTAAAAGTATAAGATCCATATATGTTTTGAAGAATCTCAAAATGACAAAAAACATTGAACCTAAACAGTAGTGTCTATAGGATTTCCAAGGAATATTTGATGTTTACACTACGGGAGGGAGTACTAAGCCATGCTATCAAGAGGCAACAATTAAAAACACTTAAAAACCCAACTTTAGGTTTCTTGATCATGAGAAAAAAATTGATTACATTAAATGACATTTCTTAGCCATCCCCTATCTTTACATAGGGTACATAGGGCAGTGAGAGCAAGATTTGAGAGGTTGGTACAAAAATGATGAAAGAGTTCCTAAAAGAAGAATTAGATCCTAGGTTTTAGCTAAGGAGCACTAGATCAAACCATGAATATAAGAATATGAAATGATGGTAATATTTGAATATAAGAGTGAAACTAGTTTAATTTTATATAATGGAGGGATAAACATCTATCAAAATGCAACCTACAGGCCTAGGAACATATGCATACATAGTCATAGTTTGGAGAGTGATCATAGTTTGGGGTAGAATGTTTTGAACCCAAATGAATTAGTGGGTGGAGTGATGAAATTTTTGAGGTTTTAATACTAAATTAAATAAAAATAATAAAAATATATTCCTAACATACCCCAAGTGACCTCCAATAGACCTACAGACCTGAATATGCACCTACAACATGGTGAATGGAGGTTAGGCTCATTCAAAGGTAAAGGAAAATCTTGTGAAGCAAACTGAGGAATGTAAGGTGATGAATTGATATGAGGGATACATTTTTTTTTCATAGACACTATATTAGGCTTGAACATACACCTTGAACCTAGATAGCATCCGACAGGCCTGTAAGAATGTCTTAGTCTATACACAATCAAGTTAAAGCGTGAAGATGAAGATGGTGCTAAGGAAGAGATGACAAGGTAATGGAAGGGAAAATGAGATATATATGGTTTAAATGTATTATTATAGGCAAAAATTATCCATAAAAACCTAAATAAATCCTAAAAAACTTTTGTAACCTCCAAGTACAATCCAAACCCTGCCTACCCTCACAATCCTACACCTTCAAAAAGTCTTCTTTACAAATGTGATGAGTTGGGGGGTCAAATGGAAGAGTTAGGATCTAAAATTTGGTACAAAGTACCAATAATAAATATATATTAGTATAAAATCATTATTTTTCCAAGGTAAATAGGGTAAACATCCACTATTTTATCTCATAATAGGGTCACTTTTAGTGTGCATGAAGGTGCTAGTTTTGGGGAAAATGATGAAATATTGGACCAAAAGGTTATAAATGGAAATTTAATGATTTTATAAGATTTATGGGAGATAAATAATCATATTAAACCTTTATATAAGGTATATAATCATACAAGTTGTTCCAAATTAGGAGGTATGCATGTATACCTAGTGGGAATCCTTAGGCCTAAAAGCCCAACTAGGGGTAATTTGTATTTTTGGAATTTTACATTACTTAAAATTTATTGAAAAATGTTATAAGGGGTATAAAATATGTTTTTTATCCATAATATTTCAAATAATCCATTGGAGTTTCAAGTTGAGTCTCAAATGGCAAGCAAGCCTATTGGCAAGGTGTAGGCCTAAGACCAAACAAGGGTAAGTTTTAATTTTTTTTATCTTAAGTAGATAATAAAATGATTATAAAATGTTTTTTTGCATAATTTATATATTTTTTATCCATTTTTTTCAAATAAATTCATCTTAATTTTAATTCTTAGCTTAGAAGATCCCAAACCCTCCCGAAATGTCTAATAAATTCAAATGGCAAACTTTAAATGTTTGAAACTTACCTCATCTCTTGCATGGGACCTATATATATTAAAGGAAGTTTTATGGGGTAATACATAAGCCACATGTGTAATTTTTAAACAATTCTAGTGTGGTACCTTTATGAACAAACGTTAAGAGTGTTGGTCACTCTAAAACCCTCCTAAAACCTTGTTTGAGACCTAGAGGTGGAAATGAGCCTAAAAGTGCAACCAGATGGAGAAATTTGATTTTTATTTATTAATATAATATGTTTATAACTATAATATTATTACATACATGTAATTCTTTTGTATGTAACTATATGGATAAGAGGAAAATAAGGTTTTTTTAACCATTTTGAGTGGTATGCAAGTTACAGAAGGAGTTAGAAGATGAAAAAAAACTATGGAGGGAAGATATAACATTTATATAACTCAAAAAATTCATTTAATCTCATTAAAAAAAATCTAATTCTTCCAAATAGACTCTCACTTTCAGCTAGTCCAGTGAGCTAGCTAGTGAGGACTTAGAGAAAGTAGTAAATCTTCATTTAGAGGGCCTTTTAAGGATAATTTATTGTAAATGATGCCATAAAAAATCTTGAAACATGTAATTTATCCTATTTTATGTATCATATTTCAATTATTAATATTTTTTTATATGCTAAGTGTGAAGGGTGAAGGGAAAGGAGCTATTTTGAGACTACCAAGTGTAATCATGCATGGCCAAGATGATAGGAAGGGTCAAAATCCTCCCTAATGAATTTTAGAGATTATTATTAACCCCTATTACTTATATTTATCATAAAAATTGATCATTTGTATATTTTTGGATGTTTTTTAAAACCACTTATGAGGGGTAATTTTCTATGCATAAAAAAGGAGTTTTCTGACCATTTACAGGTCTTGGATGATTGAAGATGATATTTTTAACTCCTAAAAAGATATGTATCTCCCAATAATTATATATCATGCATTTTTAACTTATTTTTGCTTGGTGATACATGTCCTTGTGCCTTTTCAAATTCTCTCTCTCTCTCTCTCTCTCTCTCTCTCTCTCTCTCTCTCTCTCTCTCTCTCTCTCTCTCTCTCTCTCTCTCTCTCTCTCTCTCTCTCTCTCTCTCTCTCTCTGTCTCTCTCTCTCTCACCTTCCAAATTATATAAATTGGGCCTTCTTAGCCATTGTTTGTATCTCTTTGTGTGGGTATGGTGAATCCCTACCAAAAATTTACCTTGAATAAATAAATACAATTTTTTTACCTCATTCAAATATTTCACTAAGTTTATATGCCTGGTTTTAGTCTTGTGCAATTATAACTTCCTTTACCTTCACATGTTTATTCCATTGGTACCTAGTGTATTTTGTTTTCCTTCTTACAAGTCAACAAGAAGTGTCTAAATAAAATTTAGGTGTAAGTGAGTAGGCTAATCAATAGAGTCTTATAATCCCTTTTTTTTTCCTCCTACCCTATGTCATCTACAATATCCCATGTTGAAACACTGATGTCAGAGGGGAGATTGATGTTGATGAAGTGTATGTGATATTTTTCATTAGTTTCAAGTCTATGTCATGGTAAGAGTATATAAAAATATTTTGGTGCATCACCTCTATTAGAATATTTTTAATTTTATTTGTTCTTACCCTTTTCATCCCCCTAAGTTTTTAGTAGTAGAAATATGAACTTCAATGGTGCATCAAGGGGAGCTAACCCCAAATCTAGAGATCCACCCCCCAATAAGGATACCCACATCCATAGGGTGGTTCCATTATTCCAATTTAATCAGGTGAAGTTAGTCCCATCTCCTCAATTGGGAACATTCAAGTGGCAATAGTTACAATTTTGATGATGATCATGTAAGAGGGTGAGGAAGTGGGGATCCCATTAATATTTCTAGAGACATGCCTGTATAATTACTTACCACATCCTCCTAAGCTTGCAACTTATCATTTATGTGCTCTACATTTAGACTCATTTACATGATGAAGGGGGATATATTATATTTCCCTCTCACCATTTTGAAAATATTTATATTGGGATAAAGAATGATTTACATGAAAAACCACTTTACCATTGATTATGTGAATAAAATGTCATTACACAATTGATTCATGAATTTGACATATGAACAGGTGAAATGGACTATCAAATTTGCTTCAATCAGTGCCAATGTAGATTCCAATAAACTTTTAAGTGGTGAAATATAGACACATGTCAACATCAGGCTCATTTTAGGCCATTTCTAATTTTGTGAGTATATTCCTCCTTGGGCCCTCTTTCAAAACTTAGTATTGGTGAATTTGTACTAGTGGGTTAGATGAAGGATTGATTACTTGCATTGTTAAACTAGTAGAAATAGGAGAAGTAATTTCTTACACTTGTAAGATAGTCAAAATAGGAATAGGGGTTACTATAGTTATGTCCCATGTATAAAATGGTAATGATTGATCTAGTGGTTGGGTTGTTGGCACTTGCATACTAGAAATAGCTATTCATTTTTTTTGTTTTTATTTCCCTTTGTGTGAAACAACTAACCCCACTACCTGATCTACTTGAGTACCACTGATATAACCCTCTGGTGATGTTATTTCTACACCCTTCTCCTTCACGATTTTGAATCTATCTATGATATTTAATCTCTCCATCATTATCTTCACCCCCTCACTTCTTAACCATTTCAAAGTTCTATTAATAACTAGGGTGGTCTTGTCTAATAAGGAGAAATATTCAGGTGTAAACCACCTAACTTAAAGAAGAGGTTGGAGGTATATTTGATTATCATAGTTGATCCAATCTAATGGATGTTATTCCTCTTTCAAATATTCTAAAATTGGTACCATATCATAAGTCTTAATTTGTTCAAAGTTCATTATATAATAATCCCTTAGACTAATCTCTTCCTCATCTTACATATCCTCCCAATAATATTCATAAAAAGGAATGTGGGAATATGAGACACCCAACAAACTAGAAACATAACTAGTCACATCATAAAAGTCCTAGCATTGAGAGTTCTTAAAGTCATTTTATTCATCATTACTTCTTCATATTTGGCCTTGGATAAAGAAGGGCATGTATATCTCCTTATATTGATAGGGAAGTGTATTCCTATTTTATGCTTGCTAGATAAGAATTTTTGGGTTTCCACTAGCTATCTTACCATCTCCATCAAATCCCACTTGTCACTGACATATCTAGGTAGGGTATAAGGACACCCACTAAATACAAAAAATTAGATGTAGGATAATGTGGGGAATTGAATAAAATATGATCCCCAATTTGATGTTTCTATTTTTGTGGCATTAGAAAATCTTGTTCTCCCTAGATCTTGTTTAAACATGATTATGATGTAGTAAATGCAAGCATCATTAAAGATTTTGAATTATTGTTTACTTTACTCCAAATTGATACCATGATAGTAGTTACCTAACAAGGTAGGAGGTCATGTAAAATTTACTTGTAGTTTGAACCTCCTTTAACTAACTATGAATGGAGTCATTGATCAATTGGGCCCAATGAATGTATTATTTTTTTGTTGGATTACCAAAATATATTGGTATATTAAATATTGGTAGTACTTTGCATTTGGGCTTCTGATGACTCTATATAAGAGAACAATGAGGTACCCTACCTCATCCTTGAATTTTATCCTAACCATATTCTTAGGCATTATTATGGCTAGAGATTTAGGGGTATTCAACCATTTTTTATTTAAAATCTAGGCATATGTTGAGTTATTATCTAATAGAATTTATTGGAAGAGTTAGGAGTAATATCTATGTAGCTTTCAAACTTTAGGATTAGAAAAAAAAATCAATAAAATCTAGATCTAGTCTCAAATTTTTCTCCCTTTATCATTCAATACTTCCCTCTTCTCTACATCATAATATTTAGTCATTGTGAACACAATATCAGGGATTTACACTAAGAATGGTAATGTTTTAGCTTGAGGTAAACCACTATTGTAGATGCTCTAGATCCATTCATTCCTAAATTCTACATTGACTCTAATACAAAA